>VDFB02105785.1:448398374-448426072 GCA_007258455.2 Sequoia sempervirens
GGACCAAGGGGATATGCATGCAGTGTGGGGATAGCATTTTTAGGCGATGATGGGGGATCATGAGAAGGAGAGGATGGGATAGCAACATCAGGAGAGGGAGTAGGGGCCATGATAGGATTTGGATTTGTGGTAGTAGGCTCATGCGATGGAGATGGAGATGGAGTAGTGGAAGCTTGAATGACAAGGGGGTCATGGGATGGAATGGATGGGGGACTGTGATCTTGAGGTGGACTAGATGGGATGTTAGGATCTTGATCTAGAGAATGGGATATGCTGGAATGCTTTGGATTAGACTCTTGGTGTGACTCATCATGTGCTGGAGGCATGGTAATGGAGTCTTGTTGGGAATCTTCAAGTGGGGAAGATGGAGGGATGGAAGATTCATGAGGTTCATTGGAATGGGCTTTGGTGTTACTAGGAGTGGGAGAAGTGGATTGGATTTGGGTGTCTTCGATGGATTGGGTGGATCTAGGAGTAGAGGGAGTGGATTGGACTTGGGTGGATCTAGGAGTAGAGGGAGTGGATTGGATTTGGGTGTCTTCGATAAATTGGGTGGCTCTCATGGTAGGAGATGTGGGTTCAATGGTTTCAATGGTTTGATCAGTGCTAGGGGTGGTAACAACAATGATAGGTATGGTATGGAGAAGGGTCTCATCACTAGTGACCGTGGATGATGGATTGGGATGGCATGGTTCCATGACTTCAGGATGTGGAGTTGGGGATGGCTTCTTTGTAATGAGTCCTTGGAGAACTTCTGAAATGAAAGACTTGCATATGGTTGGCTTGGCTGGGGTGGTAGAAATGGATGAGGGATTATGGATTTGTGGACTAGGGTTAGATGGAGGAATGGGATCGAATGTAGGACCATGAGTAAATGGAGGATTAGGATTAGATGGGTGAATGGGATTGGATGGAGGACTCGGAGTAGATGGAGGACTAGGATGGGATGGATGAATGGGATTGGATGGAGGACTAGGAGTAGATGGAGGACTGGGATTGGATGGAGGGTTAAGGTAAGGATATTGGAGTGGTGAATTAAGATAGGGGGACATGGATTGTGGATTAAGACAAGAGGATATAGGTGGTGTAGTGGGACAAGAGGATGTGGGGGATGGATTATAATAAGGGTATTGGGATGGTGGATTAGGATGAGGATATGTGGATGTAGGATCAAGGTAACAAGGTGTGGGTGTAAGATTAGTATGGACAGACTGGGAAAGAGGATGATGATAGGGGGACATGGATGGGGAATTGTAATAGGAGTATTGGGATGGAAAATTAGGATAAGAGGATGTAGATGTTGCGTAAGGGGATGATGTAGATGAAGGAGGTGAAAAATATGGGGATGAAGAAGATATTGTATATCCATTGTCAAAGGTGGCATAAGGAGCGTGATTAGGCATGGATGAAGACATAACGAGATAACTAGAAGGGGTGATTGGATTGTGGAAAGTGGGTGGAGAGATCTTACTAGTGATGATAGCGTCAAGGGGATCTATGTCATATTCTTCTTGATCGACAAGACTTTCGTTATCGTCGTCCACGTAATTAAGGTTTCCCTTGACTACTATTGATGGAGGATGAGGATTCATGATGGTGAAAGGATAAAGAGGATGGATAAAAGATTTTGAATGGGAACAGATTAAAGCTCAAATCAAGATTTTGGTCAAGCTCAGATCAGGATTGGACAAAAACTCAGATTAGGATGATTGGATGGGATTGCTTTTGATTTTGATGGGATTCGGTAGACGAATGATTAGATCGGGTAGATGATTGGATGAATTTGATAGGATTGGTGTGATTGGATAGGAAGAAATGGAAGTTACCACTAGATAGAGCTTGAAAAATTAAGCAATTTTGGTTTTTGAACGAAGTTGATCTAATGCACGGTTTGTAAATGACAGCCCCAGGAAGTTAAAGGGGCGTAGCCAGCATTCTGCAGCAAATCAAGGGCGTAGACAGCTTTTTGCAACAAATCAGGGGCGTTTCCAGCAAAATCAGGGGCATATCCAGCAAAATTAGGGGCGTTTCCAGCAAAATCAGGGGCGTAGACAGCTTTCTGCAGTAAATCAGGGGCGTTACCGCCTTTCTGCAGTAAATCGGGGGCGCCACCGCATTTCTACAGGGGCGCTACCGTCTTTCTGCGTAGGGCACTACCGCGTTTCTGCGGGGGCGCTACCGCATTTCTGCATAGGGCGCTACTACGTTTCTACGGGGACAAAGCTTGGTTTTTTATGGCAAAGGCTATGGCAAGGACACAAAATGATAAAACAAGTTCAAAGTATCAAAAATTTGACAGATTTTTCACGAGATAACACCTCAAGCAAGCACAATCCTATGATTACTATTACGGGTATAGCAAGACAAAGTCTTAATCTAGGATGCACAAGGTTTCTAGGGAGTCCTTGATATACTCTCAGTACGTGAGGCACAACCGTGAACACCAGTCCGTCACAAGCGTGAGTCGGGAACCCTAGCGAGATACTGAAAGGCTCGAACCAACTCTTCATGTCTATCTAGGTATCACCCTAGCTTCGACGCTCCACCAATTACGACGCAACTAGATTGGGGTACAACTTTCGTTCTCCCCCCTTTATATACCCCGCCGGTACACGTGGTTGGAATCGTCCCTTGGGGTGATGAAATCCCCAAGTAGGTCCCACTAAAACGAAGACACTAACTGTTTCCAACTACTCCCCAGGCTCACACGAAGTGCAAGGGGAAAGTGAAAACAAATCAATGCCCCCTTGGGTAACACAAAAATAAGCAACCACAACAAACAATGAGATTTAATCCCCCTAATTAGACTATGTTTGAGAGCAGCAAAGATAATTTTTGAAAGTCTAATTATGTAGATGCCCCTGCAAATAAATGTTAGTTGTCTTCTTTCTTTTTTCTTTTTTTTCGCCTTTGGTCAAATTTTGCCACAATGTGCTGCAAAAATGTTAGTGAAAAATAGCAATATTCTTGCCAGAACAACGTTAGAGAGTTATCACGTGAATATAGCAAAAAACTAGAGCAAAAGCGAAGCCAAAAGCGCCCATTTTACCCTCAGCTGTCTTTGTTAAGGAGGTCTTTGCCCTTGATTACGTGAAGGCGGCTGCCGCAACTTTGTAAAGCTCTGCGCTGATTGATTGTGAAGAGTATTGCCGCCCGATTACGTAAAGAGGCGCTACCAGTTCACGTGAAGAGGCGGCTACGCCCGGTCACAACAAAGCTCTGCTTAACTTCATAAAGGCGCTACCGCGCCACATTGAGGCGCTACCGCGCACTACGTGAGAAGCGCTCTGCGCCATTGAGGCGCTACCATAATACTGTAAAGGTACATTGCCAGCATACGTTGAGGGAGTGCTCACCAGCGCCACATTAGAGTAGCTACACACACTTCTATGAGAGAGAGTATTTCACAGCAACTCTGTGAGCTTTTCCTACAAAATATTAACTCAAAGAAACATTAAATGCAAGACCGGGTATTATTGGGTCCCACCAGTGTATGCCAGAAATGTATACGCTTGGAATTCCTACTTGCTCTAAGAGTGTAAAATAACTAAGAAACATGAATAACAAAATACCAAAGGACACCTCAAGATTAGCCAAAAGAGTAGTTCAATGAAAAGGAATGCAAATAAAATGAAACACAAATATTTTACCTCCCTTGTTGTTGATACCTCTTTGATTGGCCCTTGCTTGGATTGGTTGTGTGCTCCTTAGATGATGGATTGAATGACTAAAATGCAAGCTTCAATATGCAAAATGATGAACAAAGATGGTTGAATGGTTGAAAAAGACTTGAGGATTCAAATGGACAGCATGTAGTTATGAGAGTGCAAAGTGTTGGAAATGCCCTTGAGGAGGGGGTATTTATAGAGGAATTTGAATTCTCTAGAGAATTCAATGGTCAAGATTGATCCAACAAGGTCAAGATGAAGGGCTATGGTGGGTTGAAAACCCACAAGCCCTCACATCTTGACATGTGGAGGGTGAAGTGGACAAGAGGATATGAGGTGGAGATGAGTTGTCAAAAAGGTACATGAGGTGGAAAAGGACATGCACCTTGGGGGATGAGAGGATTTCCACAAAAAGGGATTTCTTGTCCCCAAGTGGGAGTGAAAGGGACATTTGAGGAATTTTAGAATTCCTCAAAAATCTACATGGGAAAAGGAAAGGTGGTTGGGGATATAAATGTGAATTAAAAATTCACATTCATAGGATGATCTAGAGGATAAAAGGTGGGCTCCAAAAAGGTGGGACTTGGTCACATGTGGAGATTGTGACAAGTCCAAGGTGGGTCACATGTGGAGATTGTGACAAGTCCAAGGTTCTAGAAACCTTGGAAGATGAAATGTGAATTAAAAATTCACATATAAAAGAGGGGAATCTAGGAAGAATAAAAAGAATTAAAAATTCCTTGGAGAATGATTAGGCTTAATTAATCAATAATTAGAAGATAGATGAGGATTAGAAGCCAACTTGCAAAAGTTGGAGGATGTGACACATCCTAATCAAGGATTAGGCATGTGCACATCCCTAATGAAGAAATTAGGAGATGGATTAGGATTAGATGAAAATGACATGTGAGGAATTGAATAAATGTAATATTTATTTAATTTATTTGATGAAAAGAGGATTAAGGAGGGTAAGGTATTTAATTATTAATTAAATACCTTAGGGATTTGGCACAATTAAAGATATTAATTAAATAATAGTAATATTATTTAATTAATTCGGATAAGAGGGTGTTTAGATGAAAAGTGATAAATTTGGATAAATTAAATGTCCAAATTTGGATGTCTACAATTGTTTGACAATTGATTGACAAAAGATATGAGGATTGGATAATGTTTCACAACTAGGCTCAAATATGATTTACATGATAAGATTCAAGGTTACAAAGAGACATGATGGCCCACCATGGGGTAGTGTAATCATGGATAAATGATAAGGATGTGAACTATGATGGAATGGTAACACATAAGGATATGAAAGGAAATCCAAAGCATGCATTTGTAATTTTGCCCCTAATCTCATCAAGAACAAAGGAAGGAAATGGGACATGGATTTTTATAAGCTAGAAGATATGGAATGGAAGAATACAAGGATATGAATACTAAATAGGATGATCAAGATCAACTAGATAAGATATGGACACAATACCTAAGTATTTTTCCCCTATTCCTCATCAAGACCAAGGAAGGGAAGAAAGGATGTATTTAGATAGAATGATGGAATATGGATAAGGTGAAGGATATGGTACAAAAGATATGGATAAAGTGTATAGGATAAGATGTATGATGTTCAAGAAGATCCTTAACCTTGTCAAGATCAAAGGTGGAAAGGTAAAGGATGAACGTAAAGAGGATAATGGATATGAATGATAAGATGGATGAAACTTGCCCCCAAGTGTAAAGTGCAAGAGGAATATGAAAGATAGGATATGGATAGGGATAAATGAATATGGAAGATAATATATGCATGATAGGGAGATGGAGGAAGGACTCAAGCATCAAGTTTCATGGCTAATATCCCTCAAATATGTGCTCTAATAAACTATGACAATGAGGATTAGGCTCATAAACATTGGTAGAATAATAACATGATGGAAGAAGCTAAGGACTTATACAAAGGTTTGGATTAAAGGAGATGGATGTTGGATAATGGATAAAAGGTTGGAATGATTGCTGGTGGTTGTACAGAAAGGATGGATTGAAGGGTGGTGGAGTGATGGAGGAAAAATGGAGTTTGAAGGTGACAGGTTTTTAGATGGACAATTGGAGGAAGCTTTTGGATTATCACATTTGGATGCCAATTTATATTTTATTGCTTCTATGAGACTTTTAGGAATCCACATAGCTTTTGACTTTAATTTTTTCTTTGTGGGCCTTTGTGGCATTTTACATTTTTCTTTTTTCTTTATGGACCTTTGTGACCTTTGAATTTTTTCTTTTTTCTTTGTGGGCCTTTGTGGCGTTTGGTTTTTTTTATTTTTGCATGTCTCTTCAAGGAGACATGTTGATCCTTTGATATATGTGGATTTTGATATGGAAGATTTTGAAATTTGGCACCCAAATTGCTTCTAAGAGCAATGGGATAGGTGGATGGAGATGAATGATATGGAGGTATTATGGATGGGTTAATGTAGGTAGAATTTTGAGAGGGCATCAAGGATGTGTGCCTTTGTTGTTCTTGATTAATAGGAGATGGAGGGATACAGGGACCCAATATGGATGGAAGGGTTGATGAACTAGGGTTTGGATGATAAGGACCAAGGATAGATGGAAGGTTTGATGGACTAGGATAAGGACCTAGGATAGATTGGGAAGGTGAAGAATGTGGATATTTGGATTTATATGGCGGGATGGAATATTTATGAGGGATACCAATGTTCAGAGCTTGAGGTGTATAACCAAGGCCATGATAATATGTATTTTCTTGGATATAAAGGGGTTCTAGGATACCTTGTTCATGAAGGCCTAATCCTTTTCATTTTTAGTTCATACTTTGACACATTCATCTGCCAATGGGATATGTATTATTTATGAAACAAGATGCGAGTCCATCGTGAGGTGGATGTGATATGGAAGGAATAACAAGATCTTGGATTAAACCACCTTGGATAAAAGTGAGGGAAACCATTTGATAGGTAAGGGGCTCATGGATAGCTTGAATAGGGGTGATATACTCTTGTGGAGTATTGTGATCATAAGGGGAATTAGGATGGGTGATAGGATCTTGACATGGGGATGATGGGGTGCTTTGATCTTGACTAGGAAAAGAATCATTAGGTGGAGGAGAAGGATTAGCTTTCTCTTTATTAGGTATGGAATCATCATGAAGTGGTATGAAAGGCATATCTTGATCAAGAGAAGGATGAACATGGAATGAAAGGGTATCCTTGAATGGAGGTATATCTTGATCTTGATGAGGAAGGGGATCCTAAATTTTTTTGGAAAGCATATCTTGATCATTAGATGGTAGGACATCATTGGATATGATGGAAGAACTATCATGCTTTTGGGATGCAATGGAGTCATGAAATGGTATGGATTCATTAGATGAGGTGGAAGGAGGACTTGGAAGGATACTTTTCTCTTGAGATGGAAGGGGATCATTTGAGGTTCTTGAGAGATGGGATCTTGGTCAAAGATTGAAGGGGATTGAATATTTTTTGTATCATTTGATAGTGGAAAGAATGCTTTGATCTTGATGTGCAAGGGATTCTATGCTAGCATGCTTTGGACTAAGAGATTGACATGAATCATTGTATGTAGATGGTATGATAGGAGAGGATGGTTGGATAGATTCGTCAACTTGGGTGAAAGACTCATGAGGTTTATTTTGAATTATGGGGGATGAATATAGATGCATGACATGGTAGGATTGCACAATATTATTTGTGTTTGAGGACTTAGATTTGGGTTTCTCATTTAGCCTTTGCAGAAAATCATGAACATTGAACTGGGATGATGTAGTTTTAGGTGAGGATAAAGGCTTATGAGATGATTGCATCACTTCATTCAAATGTTGGAATTCTAGTTGTTTTTCAATCTCTTTCAAATGGTAGTCAAGATATTCAATCCTTTGGTCTCGTTCATGGGACACATATGAATATGAAGGATAGTAGTTAAACATGTTTGGTTGATGGTTTTTGGAATGTTTTAAGGTGTTTAGAGATGATTAGTGAAGTTTTGGGAAGGTAATGGATGGTTTAGGGATGATTATTATGATGGATGAAGCATGATACCCAAAGGTTGTGATAGGTGATGATGTTTAGTTGAGATTGAAAATGTTTGTGACAAGAATACAGTTCAAACATGAAATCACAATATCTAAATATTTTGACTTGACTCGAAGACAAGTACAACCTATGGCTATCCAAGACAATATTTGTTGGGTTCCCACTTGGATTTATCTAATTGTGCCTATTTAGAGAAGATAGCTTAGGATTTTGGTGACACTAGCTCCCCTCCATGACACTCACTTCTTAGGTACACCAAACTCTGAATTCCTCATAGAGGAATTTTCTATCTCTACTTTGAACCACAAAAATGTGGGATGGCTTCAGAGGTCCAACCTCCTACACCAACAAATAGAAGGATTTTGGCTTCTAAAACAAGAGGTGTTTTGTAAGGATTATCGTGAACATAGATCCTGTTTGTAATAGCCTGAGAGCTGGGAGGTCCACTCCCACTCTCATCACCAACAAGTCTTGGTGGACCAAGGGTCTCATGGCTTGGTTTCGAATGACACTAGCCACTCCTTGGGGTATAGATTTCATTCTCCCCCCTGTGATATAGCCCTCTAAAAAATGTAATCGAGGTCAAACCCTGAGGTTATGAAATCCACAGGGAAGCCTCTATGAAAAAAAGAAAAGGAGACCAATGTGTATTTCTCATCACCTAGGATCGTATAAGTGCGCAAGGGGAGAGGATACATACACACTATCTTAGGTAACACATAATGTACAAGTGCACCAAACACAACAAACAAAGTTCTTTTTAAGCACCAATTAAAATGTTTGCTATACTAAAGACAATCGGTTTTAAAAAATCAAGTCTTTCAAGAAATGTCTTGCACCAAATGTCATTATTAGTTTCAAGCCTTTAGTCTTTGACAATCGTGTGTTTATTTTTTTACTTTTCAAGTCTCTAGCATGCAAACCAGCACAAAAATCCAAATTAATAAAATTAGCCCCACAATAAAAAATAATTAAACTAAGAAGAAAAATAACATTAATTCTAGAATCTAAATTAAGGTTAATTTAAACTAAGTTAAATTAAGTCCAAACTAGAATTAATCCTAAACTGAATTAATCTTAAATTAAATTAAATCCAAATTCTAATCTAAATTAAATTAAATCTACATTCTAAATTAATTCTAAATTAGAAATCAAATCTAAATTAAAATTAATTCTAGATTAAAAGTCCAAATTAAAATTAATCTAAATTAGATTAAATCTAAATTAAATCTAAGTGAAAGTTAAAGTTAAACCCAAATTAAATCTAAATTAAAGTTAAATCTAAATTAAAATTTAGCTCTACATTAAAAATTAACTCTAAATTAAAAATCTAAAGTAAGTTAGATCTAAGCTTAAGTTAATAATTAAATCTAAATTAAAAGCTAAAGCTAAATCTAAAAAAGTTAAAATCTAAATCTAAATTAGAAGTTAAAAGCTAAATCTAAATTAAAAGCTAAAAGCTAAATTAAAAGTTAAAATTTAAAAGCTAAAACCTAAATCTAAATTATAAATTAAAAACTAAATTAAAAGTTAAAAAGTTAAATTAAAAGTTAGAAGTTAAATCTAAATTAAAATTAATTCTAAAATTAGATCTAAGTTAAAAGGAAGCTTTATGTAAAAATGTGAGAGCATATGTTGATTGCAAAATGAAATGACAATGATTGTTAGATAATTGGCGTGTTTGCAGGTTACACTCAAAATAGAATGAAGTGATTGCATGTTACAGTAATGGCATGATTGCTCAAAATGAATGTCATGATTGCAGGATATACACCCAATAAATTATTGTAGAGACTTCAAAAATTTCAAATGATTGCCTATATGTGCTGAAATAAGAGCTTTGGAACATATTAAATGATTGTAGTATATGTGCAGGCACTTAGAAAATTTAAAGAAAATACAACTCGTGATTTAAACAACAAAATCCCTATCAAAGATTAAACCATTATAGAAGATTGCAATATCCTTGTGATTTTTATTTTTATTTTTTTGATTTTTTGATTTTTTTTAAAATTATATCATATTGAATGCATTAAACTATTGATGCAAGATCTAATAGCAACCATTTATCATTAGCCATTTCCATTAATTATTGAATAAATTCTATATTAATATGAAAAAAAAAGTTAATTAATTGCTTCACGTTGGGTCCACCATTCTATATATGTTGAAAACTGAACAATGAATGATTTAATCTATAAACTCAAATCAAAATTCCAGCATAACTCCAATGAAGCCTTACTTAAATGAAAACACATGCAAAATTCAAACTAAACTATTGAAACCAAAACACATGTAATCAAAATAAAATCAGCTTCATTGTTTTCCTATTCACCATGATCTTGATTTATGAATTTGATGCTCTTAGATTTTTATGAGCACAAGTGCAACAAGAAGTTGTGATGAACAAAAGAGAGGATTGATAATGTATGTGTTTTTTTGGTGAGAAGAGAATAATTTTTATAGATGTACTCATGGTATATTCAAGTTATAGGTGAGATGTAGGATAAAAGAGTGATGCAGGAGCATCTAGGTCCACAGGCGATCCCACATCACCCAAAACAATATTTTCTTTTCATGTTCAGTATTTTTGTATTTTGATGTAGGTTGGATCCACTTTCTATTTAGTATGGAATCTTGTGTTCAATGGAACTTTAGTTGGTATTCATCACATAAAAGATGCACAAAAAAGTAAGAACTTCACTTTCAATTGTCATAGGGATGGGAATGACATCTTGCGATTGACAGAAGACTCAAGGCTATCTCATCGATAGCTCGACATAAATTTCTAACTATCATTGGTGAGGCTATGTGATTTCGGTAAGACCTCATTCACAATTCCCATGATGACCTAATAACACTTCTTGTGTAGGCACTATGTATTCTATCAGTAGGAGTTGGTTACTTGAGTGGGACCTTTATATACTTTGTCTCCCCGACAACCTGATTGTATTCTCTCATTGGTGCGACTTGGATATATTGGTGAGACCACATGCTTTGTCCCAATGATAGAACAATAATGCTATCTCGTTGGTGGAATACTATACTATCAACAAAACCTTAATAGTAGTCTCGACAATAGATCGATAAGTATGTATCAATGGGACTTTACATTGTTAGTGGGACTCTTTAGGATGTCTCATTGATGGACTGATGAGACTGTTTACTCGGAAAGACTTTACATTATCACCAGGACTTGGAATGGTGTCCCTTCGATGGATTGATAGATTGGTGGGACTCAAGCTACCAGGAGGGAAGTGATGGTTGGCGTGAGTTGTGTTGAGTTGGCAGTAGGGACCATGTGGAGCGGTAGGGTCTTCATCATTGTGACAACACTATATCGGTGGAAGGACTTAACAAGTCTCCTTGATAGACCAATATGTTGACGGTGACCTAGGATCTCGCGTGGCTATTAGACCAATGGTTTTATGGCGTGTGTATGTTTCTTCGACAAGTCGTCTTGGTAATGATAAATATTGATGGATACCATTCTCCTACAAGAAAGTTGTAACGATTGTTTCCTAATGTCGTTTCAGGAAAATGTAGAATGATGGTGTTGAAAGGAGGGGGATCGACACCTCAAAAAGGAGGCTAGATATAGAGGGGAACATAGGGATTGATTTGATCATTGGAATAGGTAATGAAGCCTAGGGAAATGGGATTTGTAATGAAACTTCTATATTTATTCTGTAATTATTTTAATGAAATAAAAGGAAGGTTTTCTTCTGTTAAGTTTTGTGAAGTAGTGTGATTTTATTGTGAGATTGTGACAGCCTGATAAGGCCCTCCGATCTCAACTACATCAAGTGGTATCAGAGTAGGAGATCGTTGGCATGGTGAGAAGTATGTTTGAAGAATGAGGTATGGAAAGTTGAAAAGGAGTGTGAAGATGAAATCTTGTTGTGAGAGATCATAGATGAGTTTGTGAGAAGGTTTATGAGATGAAGCTTTTTGTTGTCTTAGAAAGAAACCCTACAGATATTTTGTTTTAGGAGAGAGTTATGTAACTATAGAGGATTTGAGTTCTAGAAGAGGTTCGTTGTAGGTGAGAGGAGACTTTTAACTGTAGAGGGCTTGAATCCTAGAGAGATTTGTTGCAGGAAAAGACCTGTGACTGCAAAGGGTAGAGGAGGCACATAAGCTTGGAATGAAGTGTGATTTTTTTGCAGGGAGTACCTATAAGTGAAAAGAGAATTAGCTCTAGAAGTTTTCTATGTGTACAAATTGAGAGAGTGAGAAGATGTATTCAAATAAGAGAACAAGATGGGTCATGAGGAGACTGGTTATAATCCCATTTTGGGAAGAGTATTGGAAGGAAGTGGAGAACCGAAAGCTCCATGAAGAGTTGAAAAGGATTGAGGCAAGAATGGATGCCTTGGAAAAATATTATCTTTCTAATGATATTTTGGTCACATAAAAGAACAAAAAGGAAGTGCAGCAAAGAGCACTTGAAGCGGAAAGTGATGGGAGAAAAGTGTCCAGAAAGGAGGTACTCAAGGAGACAATTTGGTCTCTTGATTTATGTACCGATGATGTGTTAAAGAATGTGAATGGAGGTAGAGGGAAGGTAAAAAAAGAGACCTTAAAGATGATAGGTGAAAGGGCAAGAGAAGCACTCGAAGAAAGAATTGAAGTTGAGAACGAGAGGAGATTAGTTGCAGTGGTAAGCTCTAGGGAGCATGTGATAGGAGAAAGTAATATCAAGGTTGCAATAGGTGAGAGATCAATGGTAAAACATTCTTTGAAGGATGAAAATAAGGAAAATGGGGAATTTGTGGTAGCAGAATGTCAAGGAAATATTGTAGCAGGGGTACATGATAAGGTACCTGAGTATGAAGATGATCTAAGGTTGAAAACAAAGCCTAGAAAAAGAGAAGAAGTAAAGGGGTGATCGTCCAACAATGCATGAAATGAAGTATGGATGGTGAAGTGTGTAACAACAAAGGATTGTGATGTTGCAAGGCACGAAGATGTGGTGATGGATCTGAAGAGTCCTAAATTTGATGAGAAGATTGGTGAAGGCAAGGATGTCTCTTTGTTGACAAAAGAAATGAGGAGAATCAATGAATTGTTGATAGCTAAAAATGAAAAATTGATGGTGAAGAAGCAATTTGTTGCACCAAGAGAAGATGGTGATGGTGGAGAGTCTTTGGAGGCTCATAATTTTTATAATCCCTTTTGTAATGTTTTGTTTGTAGACAACAAAGAAAGAGTACCAAGATGTCAAGCCTATGACATCGAAGCATAAATCCTTGTGCAAAAGGATAGGGAAGAGAAGATTAAATTGGAAAGAGCATTCCTTGTTGGGGGCATGGAGGAAGAGAGCAACACAAAAGTTGCAGCAGTTCATGAGGGACAAAATGAAGTTATAAGTCTTGTAGAAGAAGGGCAAGTTGTAGCAGAGGTAAAGTTTGGTTGTCGTAACTGTGAAGAATGTGTTAATTTGCATTCATTTGAGTTTGAGAAAGTTGAGTGTATGAAGATGTTGTGGGTCGAGGTGTAGCCCAAGGAAAGCCATTATGTGGATATGGCAAGAAGAGAGATTGAAGAGGAGAACATAGGTGCAAAATATGGAATAATGGAAATATTCAATTTCTCTAGTTTTGTTGTCACTATAGGCATGAGTGTGGTGAATGTATATTGGTCAAAATGTTCTTGGAGGAGGAGGATGGTTAGTGGTGGGATAATTCCCATAAAGGTGGATGATGTTGTAGGAGGTGAAAAAGAACTGGATGAGAATATTTTGAAGGATACAAAGGAGGAGTTGACTGTAGCAGATATGCATAGTGAAGAGGAAGAAGAGGTCCTTGTACAAAAGGCTCTAGAGGAAAGGAAAAAAATTGCAATCGAGGTTGCATATGTGGAAGAGGATTTGGTACTAGCGAATGAGTGGAAGGAAAAGTTTGCATTTTCAGGAAATGAAAATACAATTGGGATTGTAGATGTTGCAGAAGAGGATGAAATTGCAATAGTGGAGGAAGTAAGAGAAATGAGGGTGCAAGAAATGATTGCAGTAGTAGAGCAAGGCATTGTGGTTGGTGAAGATGAGGAAATGCAAGATGCAATGGTGAACAAAGAAAAGGTAAATTTGTTTACCGAGAATATTTTGTTTCTAGATGCACTGATGGAAGATAAGAGTATTGACAAGCACAAATGTGTAATAGATATTGTAGATGGTATGGGGTTATGCATAGAGTTGTTTGAAAGTGTTATAGGTTGTTTTTGGTGGTGGTGGTCGGTTCGAGGTGGGTTTGAACCCACAATACAGGAGAAAAGAGTGTAGAGTATTTGGTGGAGGAGGTCAAATTTTGGTGGGGATGATTCCACAAGAGGAGGAAGGAGCAGAGTGCAATGTTATCAAAGGGAGATTATGTGTGTTCCAGAAAGGTGCTAGAAAAGAAGAAGAAAAAAAATTGTAGGGTACCATCTCAACATTGGAGTATGTTGCAAATAGTTTATTATTTGGAAGGGTGTTTCTAACACTCAACTCTATTTTGTGAGCCATGCTCACAAACTTATTATCCGGTGTGTCTGATGCAGGAGCATCCAGGTCCACAGGTGATCCCGCATCACCAAAAAAAATATTTTCTTTTCATATTCAATATTTTTGCATTTTGATGTAGGTTGGAGCCACTTTCTGTTCAGTATGACATCTTGTGCTCAACGAGACTTCAGTTGGTATTCATCACATAGAAGATGCACAACAAAGTAAGAACGTCACTTTCAAGTGTCATAGTGATGGGAATGACATATTGTGATTGGTCAAAGACTCAAGGCTATCTTATCGATAGCTCTACATAAAGTTCTAACTATCATCAGCGAGACTGTTTGATTTTGGTGAGACCTCATTCATAATTCCCACGATGGCCTGATAACACTTCTTGTGTAGGCACTATGTATTCTATCAGAAGGAGTTGGTTACTTCGATAAGACCTTATACTTTGTCTCCTTGACAGCCTGATTGTATTCTCTCATCAGTGTGACTTAGATATATTTGTGGGACCACATGCTTTGTCCCAACAATAAAATGATAATGCTATCTCGTTAGTGGAACACTATACTATTGGTGGAACCTTAACAGTAGTCTCAATGATAGATCGATAAGTCTGTATCAATGGGAATTTACATTGTCGGCGAGACTCTTCAGGATGCCTCATTGATGGACCGATGAGACTATTTACTCAGTGAGACTTTACATTATTGTTGGGACTTGGAATGGTGTCCTTTCAATGGGCCGATAGATTGGTGGGACCCAAACTTCTAGGAGGGAAGAAATGGTTGGTGCGAGTTGTGTTGTGTTGGCAGTAGGGACCACATGGAGTAGTAGGGTCTTCATCATTGTGACAACACTATATTGGTGGGACGACTTAACAAGTCTCTTTGATAGACCGATATGTCGATGGTGACCTAGGATCTCACATGGCTATTAGACCAATGGTTTTATGATGTGTGTATGTGTATTTGATAGGTCATCTTGGCAGTTATAGTTATTGATGGAGACTATTCTCCTATAGGGAAGTTGTAACGACTGTTTCCTGATGTCGTTTCAAGGAAATGCAAAAAAATGGTGTTGAAAATAGGGGGATTGACACCACAAAAAGGAGGTTGGATACAAAGGGGAACAAAGGGATTGATGTGAGCATTGTAATAGGTAATGAAGCCCGAGGAAATGGGATTTGTATTGAAACTTCTGTATGTATTCTATAATTATTTTAATGAAATAAAAGGAAGGTTGTCTTCTGTTAAGATTTGTGAAGTCGGAGTGTGATTTTGCTGCGAGATTGTGATACCCTGATAAGGCCCTCTGATCTCGACTACGTCAAAGAGTGAAGTAGATAAATGCATATTTATCCCATATTCTTTAATCAAATGAAATTGATTGAAATATGAGAGATAAATGGGTAGATGTATGATATAATGAGGGTTTGGAATTATATTTAAAGTGGATTTTCGAATTAGATGAGTGATATAAATGGATTTATATATTTAAATGATTTAATGAAATATGTAAATGAATAAAGATTAATGTGATATGAATGCATGGATATTTTAATATTAATGATATGAAATGATTTATGGATAAATGATTGTGCGAATGCATGAATGCTTATAATATTTTAATGATTTAAGTGGATTAATGAGAATAGAGGAAGATAATTAAATGAATTAAACAATATCCATTTAATTTATAAATGAAAAATAAGACGATTGTGAGGATAAATTTGAGTGTCTACAATATTATTAAAAACAAAAATCAACAAAAAAAACCTTTAAATGTTGAGAAATTTCTTATTCAATAATAAGTATTTAAATAAAATCCTATATATGGAATTATCATTATCTTTTTCACAATCAAGACATTATAATTTTTGTATTTTTAAATATTTAGATGTTTATAAAAATAAACAAAAAAATATTAAAGCTTGAGTTGCATATCAAATAACTAAGAAAAGTAGATGAAAGTTAATAATGTGAGCAAACCAATGATTGATTAAGTAGTGTAGTGTAGAAAATTGTACCCCTTTCTAGGAGAAAGTACAATTTCACACTTATTTGGACCTATTTTAGTGACCTTTTATTTATGCATTTTAAAACCTCATTTTTGGGCCCCTAATACCCTTTATTATGCATCCCAAGGCCTATTTTATTTATTTCCTGACACCATAACCCACATTGAATAAATGTTATTGATTGAATTAATGCCCTGACATTTATGGAGTCCCCAAGTTTTAGGTCGGGATCCATTCGCCCGTGGGTGAATGAGTCTTCATTAAGTGCCTTAAACTCAACTTTAAACATGTTTTTGGTGGAATTTCAAGGTCTCAAATTCAAATTTCAAGTGTCAGATTTTTGGATCTGATAATTGGAAAATTAGAGAGGAAGCCTATAAAACTAAGTTTCACAATCACTTTTCACTAGCAAGGAAGAGAAATTCATATGAAATCACTAGTATTCATATTCAAGAGCAAGGAGAAGTTAATCAAGCATTCAAAAGTGAATTCTTGGAGCAGCATTTTAGTTGTTTTTGTAGGTCTTCAAGCTCATTTAAGGTGTTTAAATATCCAATAAATTTGACTCCCAAGCAAAGAAAACTTTATCATATCATTGCAATTTAAGGTGTTTAAAGCTTTACTAAGTAAAGAAATGTGAAACTCCTTAAAATTTAAGCTTGATACCTTCTTATCGTAATGCTTTCAATTGGTATATGATTTGGGATTTTATTTACTGTCTTTTGAAAAATCTAGTAGGTTTGAATGCATGAAAACCAAATCAAGTTAGCTTAATCATTGGAATTTAAATCTCTAAGTGTCATTGAACTCTACATATTTTGTATTGTTAAATACCAATAAAATTTTATCCAATTTTGAACCACAGAATCCAAGCATGCATAGGATGAAAGAGAAGAACCCAATTGTTCAAAACTTAAGAACCAAAAAAAGAGTTAAACTACCTTGCAAAACTTGATCATAGCAATGGACGTTTTTAGCCAAGAATTTGAACAACGGTGTTAGTGTAGAGAAACTCGTATCATGCCTTGCATACAAAAGCATGATTATGTTTTCCTTGATCTCATCATTTTTCAAATCCCTTTCCTCCTTGTTAGCTCTATTACACAGGAGAAAAAACAATAGATCCTACTCAACAAAGCCCTTGAATTCCTTAGTACAATTCTCCTTTCCTTAATGATTTGAGTAAGTTGTTGCCAAAGAGCGTTAGTTGCAACTCTGGCTTTGTGGTAACTTGTCCTAAGAAAATCAATGGGCACCTATAATATTAAATATTTGAGGTTTTATAGGTGTTCTCTTTTGAATTATTATATTCAACTTATATATTTGCAATTTGCATTGTTCAATCCATGTCATGTTTATTTTTATTTTCTTTTGTTAAGGTTAATTCTTGTGTTTTGAGGATCTCTAATGGGATTTTGTTTTATACCTATTAGTTCAATCATGGCATCAATAAATTTTCTTTAATTTATATTTCAATTAATGTTTACAATTATTTATAAAATAAAATTATAGACAGTTCCTTTCAATTTATATTTTTTTTATTAGATAAATTTTTTTATCGGATTTATGAATAGAGGAGGGTTTTTAAAGGACCCCAAAACCTTGTACATCAAGAAAATTCAGCAACAACATGGGACTATAACCAACAACAAAATAGACCTAAAAACCAAAAAGGCCCTTAAGAAACAAAACAAAGGGACAACCAGAACAATAATCAAGGAGGTTTGAATCCAAAACTCTTCAAAGAACTCTGAAGGGGCATCAGAGTCTGAATAATTTGAGCTAACTTGTCATTATAGAGAAGAATCAGACACAACCAAAGGACATAAATGTTGGTGTGAATAAATGTCTTGTACCTAGCTAATCCTAGCAAGGGGGACTTATTCACATGTTAATTTTACTTAGGTTCTAGGTGATCTTCTAGAAGCTTAGTTGTCTAGATAAAATCTTATCATATCTTATCTCTTTGAATTTTTTGTTAATTTAGTTTTCTCATAACATAGAATTAAGATACATGTCACAATCTTGTCTAATCCTATATCACACCTTGGCTATATAACCAAGGGGTTCTCATTTGTATTTTACTCCAATCTAATATAATTACACTCTGATTATTGCATATTGGTTGATTTATCTTGTATCTATTATTGCAAAGTTATGCTCTTGTTTTTCTCTCTTGTAGAAGTTTATTTTTGGTTTTACAAGTGATCCTAGAGGCTTGAGTGCTTAAGTGGCTCTAACATATCTTTTATGCCATCCAAACCAGACTTTGATAAGTGGAAATATGATTATGATATGATGATGTTTTCATGAATGAATGTGTGAATGTGTATTAAATTCAATATGAATATGTGTTTAATTCATGATTGTTAATGGTATGTATGCTTTAGATGAAATTAACTCCTTGCAACCAAAATAATTGTGACCCGTAGTAATTGGAGAACTCAACCCACAACCAAATTGTAGGGGAGATTCCAAGAAGCTGGAAATGTGATAGTTGCATAAATGATGGACGTGATCATTGGAGTGGTCAATTTTGAGTCATTAGAGCATTCAATAAGATGATGGAGGAAATAATTTTGCAGTGATCAGGAGACTAATGTGACTACTTGTATAGGAAACGTCTCTTCCATGTCATTAAAGAAGAATTGTAAACCTATTTGTCTTCTATCTTTTTGAGTTATAGTTTCAGTTGTAAACAATTTGTCTCTCTATTTTGAAGGAGAGTGGACTTCTTCTTTTAGTTTCCTTTTTTTCAGTCCTTATGCAAAGAAGCCTCCTCTTGAACCTATATAGTTGGATTGGTGGTTGAGGAGCATATCAAGTTGGAAGATACATTTTGATAGTTATAATTTTGTTTCACAAACAATAACTTTGTTAGTTTTTTGTTATGTGTTCATGAATAAGAAATCTATGAAGATTCTTGTCAGATTGTAGAGTTTAGTTATATGCAATAAAGATGTTCTAGTTTACTGTTATGGTTACTTGAATCAAGTAGCACATATTTGGTTTCTCTTATGGGTACAATAGCTTGAGAAAAGGCCACTCAAGGTATTGTTCACCCACCTTCATTTTTGTTGTTAATTTAGATGTTTACATTATTGCATTCATTCCAATAGATTCTTCATTACATGCACATGAATGATACTTAGTCCCATGCTTTAAGTTTTGTAATGCATCATTGAGTCATCCTTTGGAACGAGTCAAGTAGTTAGAAATAAGAATCAAAAGTGCTAGTGAAATTGCAAAGTTCAGGTTTAGTAGTTAACAGTTATAGTGTTAAGCCAAAGGTACCCACAACATTAGTAGCAGATTAAGTTATTTTCCCCTATTTTGTAGTTTATGCTTTATTTTCCTTTTCTAGTCTTTACTATTTTCCTGCACATGTGTAAACCACCTATACTTGATGATATAGGCCATGTAGAGTCTATGAATGTACATACAGTGCCAACATCATCAAAATATTACAAAGCCCTGGTTGATAATTTAATGGAGTCTTTGCAAGGGTTTAGTGGACTGTTAAGTTACGAACACTTCCTCTAAATTGTGTGTCTAACACCAAGTTGACTGGACATTAGTAAGGCCTTACATTATCAGAGCTTTAGATCTACAAGCCTCTTCTCAGATTTGGGAGATGATTAGGCTTGAATTTTTTCTATGGTGCAAATCTTGGTGGATCTCGAAAAGTTGAGTATGCTCTTCTCTTACATCAAATGAAGACCTAGAGAATCATAAAGCTTGGTAGAATACCAGATTTTGGGTTTTCTCATGGATTTGTATTGAAAGTTCATTTTGGAGAATGTTGGTGCAAATATAAGCTCACTATTAAGTTTAAAATTTCTAAGAAATTCAGATCTAGCTTTTATTTCACTCAACTTGGCCATTGTATGATATAGTTGCAAACTAGGGTTTGAAGCTTAGATTTGGTGAAAATATTTTTATTGGAGCACTTATAGGCCAAATGGATGTTTCCATTGCATTTAGATGGCCCAAAAACTCCTATTTTCATAAAAATCTTGTTCATTTTAAATTAATTTAATTTTTGGCAAATTTTTATTTTACTAGGAGGGTCCTCACTATAGGCTAAATTCAATAGTTTTTTAAAAAATTCATAACTTTTGATCCAAAAATCAAATTTTGACGAATGAGATGTCATTAGAAAGATAGTTTTGAGAACTTTCCAATAGTGTAGATGATTTTTCATAATTTTTTGATTTGATGTCTATTTTTTCAACTTGAAGTCAGATCTTGTTTTTCAGCCTCCAAGCTTATAACTTTTTTCTCTGGACTTCATTTTTCCCGATTCTTGTTGCATTAGGAAGGTATTAAGGAGCACTTTAGTTTTATATATGAATTTTTTACAAAAAGGAATCCAAAATTTCAAATTTTAAGTTTGAAGCTGGATTTGTACTTTGGCATAACTTGTAAAATTGCAAAAAGGTAGCATTTTCTTTGGGACAAAAGGGATATTTTCTTGTATTGTGAGGGGTAATTTGTTGCTCCTCTATTGTACTTTCTAATTTTATCATGAATTTTACAAAAATTTTAGTTCTAAACACATATAACTATCATGAATGGAAGTCACAAATGGGGATTTTGTTGTTAAAATTGAAGTTGCAAAGAATCACATTTTGCACAGATCTAGAACCCACAAGAGCTATAGAAAGAAGAAAATGATTTGATAGAAGGGATGGATCCCCTAGTACTCTTATTTTGTCCATTTCTCCAAATATTAGATATCATGCTGTATCTTGTACACATCCTAATGATGTCTGGACTACCTTAGAGAGTCTCTTTGGTAAGCCAAGTCATACAATGAGGAAATTTAAGTTGGAGAATGAACTTATGAGTCTTAATCCTTTATATTTTGATAATATCCAAGAATTCATTACTAAGCTAAATTATTTTAGACTACAGTTATCTAATTGTGGGGTCACTAAAGAGGATGAGAAACTGATTCTTTATATTCTTGCTAAGCTTGGTCCTGATTGATGAGGTAAAAATAACCTCATGAATATACTAAGCCAATTACCCTTCCTTATTTCTCCCAATTCATTTTCACCTTGCCAATTATTTATCTTTAGGATTAGTAATTTCCTACTTTTTGTGAAAAAAATGTATAATCTTTATTTCTTGAAATCGATTGAAATAAGCTAACTAGTGCTAACATAATGGTATAGTTTTTAGTATTGAACATGTCATTATGCATGGTTGGTCATTATGCTTAGCCAAGTGGATTTAAAGCAAACTTCAAAGCAGTTGAAGACAAGTGTCAGAAGTCTAGGCACCAAAATTTGATGAAGTGCATGGTGGAATGAGTCTTTTAAATGTTTTATGTTATTTCTGTTCAAAGACTTTATGGCTCACACTGAGTCTTTTTAATGCTTTGTATTACGGAACTAAGTCCGTTAGTTAGTTGAATTTTGTTGAATACTTTTTCAATGGTGATCTTCACCACCTGAATTATAGGATTTTGTTACCAGTTTTTGTATAAAGATGTAACCGCCAGAAATAATGATACTGGATATCGTTATGCTATCATAATATGTTCTTGAACTATGTTTTTTGAGTTATACTTTTTGATATGAATAAAATAATCTTTTCCCATCTCATTCTAAGTTATTAGTATAATGCGATGGAATTAACTTGAATGGATTAATTTCGAAGATACAGAGTTTATGTGATCTGAGTTAAGCATAGTAGCACCTGAGAGCTAGCCACTCGAGGGACTATAGAATAGGAAGATAAGTATTTCATTTTCAATTTTGTTGCTTTTATTTTGTTGTTGTACATGACAAGTGTTAGTGAATGTCATTTAGGTGCATCGAGCTTTGTTAAAATTCCTCCAGGTTGTAGTTTGAGTTTATAGTCTTTCGTTATGCTATCTGAAGTTTTGGAGCACCCACTCTGGTTGTTAGTTATAGGTTGTTAAGTTTGTTATTCATTGATAGTTGGATGTTAGTTAATAGTTGTTATAGTTTCATTGCAAGTATTTCCTTTTCAGTAATTTACATGATTTCTAGCTTAATCATTTATGCTTTCTATTTTAAACATTTCATGCTTTCTAGCTTAGTCATTCTATGCTTTCTAGCTTAATAATTTCTTGCTTTCTAGTTCAAAAAATTTCCATGCTTTCTAATTTAATGGCCTTTATTTAAGTTTTATTCACAACTGTTCCAAACATTTAAAAGCCTGAGAGAGTTAGTCGAGATGTTTCTTATTGCATATAGCCTTCGAACACTACCTGGTCGATACATTTGATGAATTTTTCAACTAAGGTGATAGGACCTAATGACAACCTATCACTTTTTGGCATTGTTGTCGGGGACCCTTCCTTTTCTAGTGTTAGTAGGATATTGCTTGAATACCTCTTTTAGGAACAAAAATAGTCACCAGGCTTCTTTTTCTGCATGGTCAAGAAACAAGGCCCCCACAAAAAATACGTGCTAAAAACCCCCAAGAGATGTTCCAACCACAAGTAGGAACGAGGAAGTCTGAGCTGAAGAATTTACTGAAGAATTGATCAGGTAGGATCAACCTAAGACCTTCCAATATACCCAAAAAATTCACCCATCAGAACAAACATTTGTAGAGGAAAGTATCCATTTGCATACTATATAACCTCAACAATTAGAACAAACCTTTGATGAAGAACAAACTTTTGAAGAGGAACACATTCCTTTTAATGTTATGGGTGGTCGAAGGAATGGTGCTAACCCAACAGGGGGAGTGTGGACATTCACTTATCCTATTCATATCGAATGCAGATGAAGATACACCTATGAAAAAAATTTCACCACCCTTTTTGCCAACTTTCAGAGGTTTATCCTTCGAAGATCTTGACCAGTTCGTATTTGAGTTTAAAGTTCTATTTCAAACATATGACTACAAGAATGATAACCAGAAATTGAAACTTTTTCCCTCCACCTTGAACGATGCTTCAATGCGTTGGTTTATGGGATTGGCTTCAAGATCAACAACCTCTTGGGATGAAATGGAGTCCGCCTTCTTGGAAAAATACTAGACCTACTGTAGAGTTAGTGATAGGAAAGAGGAGTTGTTCAAACTTAGGCAGAATGAAGATGAAATCCTAGAAGATTACCTGGATCGGTTTATCTTCTTATCTAAACGATGTGGAGGAGAGGCTATCAGTCTGGAAATTATGAAAACCATATTTATTAAGGGACTTGATGATGATCCTAGGAGAAGCCTTCATTTAATGGGAAAAGGAGATGTTTCCCAACTTGGACTTGATGATATCACTAAATTATGCCAGAATTTCTCTCGTACTCGAGGAGGTATCCATAAGTCTACTCTTTTTAAAGTTTCCAATGAAAAAGGATAATTGCATGAGGATATAGCCAACCTAAAAACTAGAATTCTCATTCAACTAAACACCACAATGGATGAAATATAGGCCAAAACACATAATCATGAGACCTTATCCATCTATTGTCCGATTTGTCGAAAAAAAATCTATTGAGAGAATGTCCCTTGGATAAGGTTGTTGTTTTCCAAGTTTATGAGAAGAATCATGCTACTAATCAATGTGAGATCCTTAGTGCAATCAAGAATTCCAAGAAAAGGACAACTCAGGTTGAAGAAGAGATTAATCTTGTCAATCAAAGACTTGGAGGAAATTTCTCTTATGGTCAAAACTCAAATCCCTCCTGAAATCCCAAAAACAACTGGAATAACAATCAATGGGCAACACCTTGGCCTCAAGCTCCTCCACCAACACCACCAAACTAGGGAGATCACCCTTGGGGACAACCTGAATGGGAAAATCAGTCTTGGGGAAATCCTCAATGGCAAAACTAGACTCAACAACAATGGTATCCTCAAAATCCTACTCTTCAATGGAATCAACCTCAAAATCAGTATTACACTAGGCTAAGAAGGATGCCTAATCAACAACATAATATTTTATCGTGCCCTCAAAATCATCAACAAAATGAATAGGTTAACCAACCCCAACTTCTAGCACAACCTATTCCTAACCCAAATAACAACCGTCAAAATACCCTAGTGTATTCTATGGAATAGGAAAATGTGACTGGATTGAATGTTATTCATTGTGGAAACCTATAGTTAAGGTCAAGAAAAACACTCCCTCAGCTGACCATAGTTGAGATCCTAGATGAGCCCATTAAAGAGTCTACTGAGACAGCTAAGACATCATCCACACCTTTAGAGAAAAACCCCATTAGTATAGCAGACAAGACCTTTACTCCAACTCCAGTTGGAGCTTTTGAAACACCTCAGGAGAAGGGTGGTCAGTCCCCAACTGATCCTTTAAAGGACTCTACTCCTAAAGAGAAAACTCAAGTGCCTTTTCCAGAGCGTTTGAAACCAACCACTTTGAATAATCCTCCAGAAATGTCCTTTTCTACCAAAACTACACTAATACAAGAGATCAAATAGTTGCAAATTGAATCAAATAGTTGTGCATCAAATCTCCAAGAAGAAAACCAAAATGGATAAATATTGTTCACATAAATGGTTACCTAGTTGACTTTTTAGTTGGAAAGACCATAGCTTTGAAATATGATGACCTAGGTAGTCCACTTATAATAGTAACAATCAATGAGGTAGCAATACCTGATGCACTTGTGAACTTAGGAGCAACCATTACTGTAATGACTGTTGATGTGATGGAAAATTTGGGACTCACTAATTTACCTCCGACAACTATAGTGTTACAAATGGAAAATCAATCCATAGCTATTCCAAAGGGTGTTATAGAAAACATTCTTGTTAAGGCTGATGGTTGGGAATATCTAGGGGACTTTCAAATAATTCAATCACTCACACCAAAAGACAGTTATCCAATAATCCTCAGAAGACCATGGTTATCTATTGTTGCAACCAAGATTGACTGCAAAGAGGGAGGAATAACCATTTCACATGGTACTAATAGCAAACATCTATTCTTGTATCCTCTTGCCAAGCCAACTGAATATAATAAAGTATGGGTCGATGAACCAGAAGGTCCCAATAGATAGGAAAACCTAACTTGAGTTGTTATGGTAGTCATCAAACAACATGGTGAAGAGTTGGAGGATGAACTGAAAAACAATATGGAAAATCTTACCATGGACTCAAGTGATGAAGAGATGTTGGATGTAGAAGAAATTATAGGACAACCAATGAACGTAAACCACACCAAATTTGACAACACCAACTTCATGGGATTACCTTGTCCTCTGGCTAATATCATTCCAAAAATGGATCATTTCTTTGAAGATATTGCCAGACTTCACATAACCATACCACATAGTTTTCCTCTTAACACTTTGACAAGACCAGTGTATACTATCACCTCCAACCATCTAGGTGTCAAAACCATCATGTTGCTGCCAGGGAAAACTTTGAATATTAATATTTTGCTGACAAAACTAGAAGAGCATAAATTGTTTGATACCCTGGT
Organism: Sequoia sempervirens; assembly: GCA_007258455.2. Lineage (NCBI taxonomy): Eukaryota > Viridiplantae > Streptophyta > Pinopsida > Cupressales > Cupressaceae > Sequoia > Sequoia sempervirens. The sequence goes on from VDFB02105785.1 coordinate 448,424,050, forward strand.
GAATAGATCTAAAGCTTTTGCTTGGGACTAAACACACATGAGAGGACTACACACAAATTTTTGTACTCATCACATCTATACAGAGGATGTTCGACCTATTCGTCAGCCACAACGAAGAATTAATCCTACCTTGAAAGATATTGTTAAAACTAAAATTGAGAAAATCTTGCAAGTGGGATTTATCTATCCCATTTTTTATAGCAAATGGGTTTCACCTCTGGTTGTGGTTACAAAGAAAAATGGGAAGTGGATAGTGTGCATTGATTATAAGGAACTTAACAAAGTGACCCATACAGATTACTTCCCTCTACCATTTGTAGACCAGGTCTTGGATAATATGGCTAGGAGAAAGTATTTCTCATTCCTGGATGGATTCGGTGGATACAACTAGATACAGGTAGCAGTAGAAGACCAGGATAAAACAACTTTTACATGCCCTTGGGGAACATATGCATATCGAGTTCTTCCTTTTGGGCTATGCAACACTTCTACAACTTTTTAGAGGGCTATCTTGGCAATATTTGCTGAACTATTCAATGGTTGTGTGGAAGTTTACATGGATGACTTCACTGTGTATGGATCAAATTTTTTTGAAGCCCTTCAAAGTCTTGATAAAGTATTGAAGCGATGTGAGGACCATCGTCTATCCCTAAGCCATGAAAAATGTCTGATAATGGTGGAGCAAGGAATAGTGTTGAGACACCACATTTCAGTTGAAGGGATAAAGGTTGATCCTAAGAAAATTGAGGTGATACAACAAATTGTGACCCCAAAGACCCAAACTAACATTAGAAGATTCTTAGGGCATGTTGGATACTATTGCAGATTCATAGAAAACTTTAGCAAGATTGCAACCCCTATGTTTTCTCTCCTTCAAAAGAATGTAGAGTTTATCTAGACACCTAAGTGTCAATCCTCATTTGAAGTCATTAAGGAGAAACTCATCATTGCTCATGTCCTGTGTGGACCTAATTGGAACCTCCCATTCCATATTTATTTCGATGCTTCTGATGATGCTATTGGAGCATTTTTAGTATAGGAGGATGAGAATGGGGGAAAATATGCCATCTATTTCATAAGAAAAAACTTGATTTCCACTTAATGGAATTACACCACCACAAAGAAGGAATTTCTAGTTGTAGTGCATGTAATTAAGAAGTTTTGACATTACATTACAAGGTATAAAGTCACTGTGTATACAAATCACTCAACCATTAAATACCTAATGAACAAACTAGTAGTGAATAGAAGGATAATTAGATGGTTATTGCTTCTACAAGAATTTAATGTAACCATTATTGAAAAACTTGAAAAATTCAATGTAGTTGCATATTTCCTATCTTGAATCAAACAAGATGATGGTGATTGTGCTCCTACGCAAGATGAATTCCCACATGAAAATCTGTTTGCTATCTTCATTAAAACCCCTTGGTTTGTTGATATCACCAACTACTTAGCCACCTCAGATTGCCACCTGATTTCACATCAAAACGGAAGAAACACCTCATTTGATAAAGTGCTCCATTCAAGTGGATTAATGGGATATTATTTCAATGTGGTCCTAACATGGTTTTATGATGTTGTGTTAGGGTAGATAAAACCTATAACATCCTTAGAGCTTTCCATGATGACCCTTTTGGAGGCCATTATTCTACCAAGATGATGTCCCATAAGATTTTAGGTGCAGGATATTACTGGCCCTCTATGCATAAATATGTCAAGAGATATGTCCATCACTGTGATGAGTGCCAAAGGGTAGGCAGACCTACTACATCCAATGAAATGCCTTTGCAACCTCAAGTAGTACTTGAATCATTTGAAAAATGGGGATTAGATTTTATTGGTCCTATATACCCTTCTTCACAAGGAAAAGAGTACATTTTGGTCTGTATCGACTATCTGACTAAGTGGGCAAAAGTTTGAGCTTTAAAATTTGCTAGGGAAGAACAAGTAGCTAATTTCCTATCTATTAAATTTTTCCTTAGATTTGGAGCCCCTAGGACAATTGTCATAGATCAGGGAC
>VDFB02105785.1:448427000-448547798 GCA_007258455.2 Sequoia sempervirens
TGATTAATAGTAAATACTTATTTTTTTTAAATAGGAAAAAAAGTATGTGCATGTGTTTGTAATTACTTCACAACATTTGTTTTCAATTTTTCATCCTTTGGACTTGGCTAAATTCCATTTTCATTTTGCAGGACTTCATTATGATCAAACACAAATTCTAGTGCATCTTGCATTGATGCTCCAAAATTTGTTGACTCAGTTGTTGTGATGCTCTAGAACATGTTGACTTGGTTGTTGCGATGCTCTAGAGCTTGCACATTTGACTGGTGCTATTCCTCATTTTATTCATGTGGTTGGTTGCATCTTATAATGATGCTTCAAAAATTCTAAGTCCAAATTCTTTCATTCTGCTTCTTCCTTTCGGTGGCATCTTTCAGCAATGCTCCAAAAAATTTCTTGTTGCATTCTGGATGCATCTATTAGCATGATGCTTTGAAATTTTGTTGTTTCTTCCTTCCAGCGACATCTTTTGGTGATGCTCTGGAAATTCCTTTTTCTTCTTCTGGTTGCATCTTTTGATGATGCTCCAGAAATTTTTTTGCTACGTCGGCTACATCTTTCAGTGATGCTCCAAAAAATTTTAGTTGCTGCTCCAGCTACATCTTTTGGCGATGCTCCAAAATTTTTGTTGTTGCATTTTGATGATATCTCTCAATAATGCTCCAGAATTTTTCCACTTCACTTTTTCACTCTGGGTGCATCTCTTAGCATGCTTCGAAACTTTTCATTCTTGACACTGGTCACATCTTCCAGTGATGCTCTAAAATTGTGTACATACTTGTCCTTTCCAAATGCTTTAATTTTTCTAGTATCATACACATTCCCATTAATTAAATTTTGTCATCACCTTGGAATCCACACCCTACATTACCATTTTTCCCTACATTACCATCTCCTTTCATAATAAATGATAATTATTATGAATACTTTTTCGTCATAGTAATTTCACCATTAATTAGTTGTCCCATCCATGTCATAATAAATTCGCCACCACCTTCACCATATCATGCAATTATTCTGTTACATTAGCAAAAGGTAAGTGATGTTCAAATTGATGACAAGATGTAAGGTATGCAAATTTTTTTCTTTTTAAGTAGGTAATTATTTTGAATAAAGATAAATTAATTAGCATGAGCCATTCCCTTTCCAAATTTACAAAATTGTGCCATTATGCAGTTTCTTGAAGTATGATAATCTTCACACTCTTTCCCATGCAAAGTAATCATGCAAGTGCAACGAAGCTCAAATGAAGCAGCTAACTCATGTCCCATCGGTTGTATCGAGTACAAGTAATTGAAAATTTATATTTTCTTTACTTTGTAATTTAGTTTTGTTGACACAACTTTGAGCACCACAACATTTTGGAAAAATTGAGTAGAGCAATAAGAAAAGTACAAAATGGGAGGAGCTAAAAAGAAATCTGAGCCAACTTTAGCAGATAAACTATTGGCATTGAGTAGTATTGCAGGCTTGTTCTAAAAAAGTTGGGTGGTTAGAATTTATAAAGAAATTTGAGGGGCATAATGAACAATTAGTGAAGGAATTTGCAGAGAACTTTGCAGATGGTCAATCTATAATGCATGCCAAGTGATTTTGGGTGAGTTCTAAAATTATTTCCCTTCTTTCTGGTCTTGAAAATAGAGGTATTAATTTATCATAAACTACCAATATCAATTATCAGAGAATGGTAGAACTATTTCATAGGGAAGGAGAACCTCAACCTTTGATGATTGTGAGTACTAAAGGACAAAATAAAGGTTTCCAAAGAATGTCCATTTTGAAGCCCTGGCGAACAATCATAGCTTGGATTATAAAGTATTTTACTTGTGAAGGACAAGTAGCAGTGGTAGTAGGTCCACCCTTTTGATTGCTTACCCATTTGTGCCATGGCACTGGAAACCCTGCCCTTCAGGTTAATTTGCCTGCATTCCTTTGTGACTCTGTCACTATTATGATAGAAAAATACAAAATTGGTATAGGGCCACTCAAACACCATGGCCTCATTCAATTGATATGTAAATATCATTTATAGAAGAAACCATAAAAGAAATGGGAAAATTTTCTATTAAAATTTAAAAATCCAGAGCTTGAAAGACACCTTGAAGAAGGTGAATCATCTTGGTGGGTATTTCAGCATTTGGAAGAGCCTTCCTCTAATCCTCTAGAAACTTCTAAACATTAGCACACCACCATAGCTCCTTATAGCAAGGTGCAAAAAAAATTACCACATGTTTCAGAAACATTAGGTCAATCAGAAAATGTTGAAATTATAAATTCAGGAGATGAAGGAGAGCTTCCTCGCAAGAGGAAAAATAAAAATAAAGTGACATTGCAAACAACTCCTTTAAGGAGAAGTAAAAGGCTATCTGCTGAAACTAGTGAATTTGTAGCTTGTGACACATTGAGTACCTCTAAAAAGAGAAAACATAATATTGAAGCACACTCACTAGGAACTAAAAATCATCCTCCTGAGGAGACCTCAAAAGGAAGTGAAAAATGGGTAATCAATGCCCTGAGGCTGAAAGGAGGATATGCCATCTCAATTAGGGAAAGAAGAAGAGAGAGAACAATGACCACTTTGTGTGGATGTTGAGGATGATCCTATGGGATGGTTATCTTGCTTAATTGATAGAGTTACTAAGCAAGGTTTACTTAATGTGCCTGATGAAGAAAATGTCATTAGTGTTGAGGAAAATATAATTAGTGATGATGTGGAAATCCCTAATTTTCGTTTTTCTGTTGATATAGGGGTTGAGGAATTTGATCAAAGAGAAATGAGAGCGGAAATTGCTTAGTTGAGATATTAGTTGCAAGGAAATGAGGAACAAATCAGCCAAAAAAAGGAAGAGATAGAAGTGCACATTGTAATTTTAGAGAAAAGAAATCAAGAAATTGTGAATTTTAAAATGCAATTGGAACAAAAAGACGAGACTATTGAAAAATTGTAGTTTTAGATACAATAGTGGAATGAAGAAATAAAAAAGTATGTGACTAATTTGTTTGAAAAAGATAGACAAATTAAAAAATTAACAAATAATTTTATGCAATTATTTATTGCTTTTGAGGAAGAAAAGAATAAACAAAAATTTGAGCTCCAAGCTTCCATAAGCAAAATTGTTGAATTGGAACAAGATTTATAGGAGGTTAATATCAAGCCCACAATGGAGTCCAAAGAGGTACAAACTGAACCAACTGTAATGGAATGGTTCCAAATTCATATACCTCCATTGCTAAGGACATGGATGGAGAGAAGTTACTTTCTAAGGCAAGCAAGCATAGAAAATGCTAGGTTGAAAAAGGAGCTAGTTTTGTTAAAAGAGTTATTTGACAGGGTTTAACGAGATAAACAAGATGCCTGCCAAATTGGTTAGTTACTATTAGCTTGCAGAAGGGCATCTATACTGTACTCCATGTTTCTAAATGATCAACTCTTGAGGTGGAAGCTATTGATGATTTACAATAGTCAACTACATGATCCTGATGACAAATAGTTTGTAAAAATATTTACAGAATCAACTCTTGATCAACAAGATTTGTTATGTGAATTCTTTGTTCATAATTTTTTTTTTGAGAAATATATAGATTTTTATGTTAATTTCTTTATTGGTGAAGTTCAACTAAGGGCATTTCTATCTACCATGTAGAACCAAATTCAATGGCAGAAGCAGACAAGGGAGTATGCACAGGTAGAGAAGACTGTTGGTCTCCAAATGTGGTACCCTCACAAGAAGCCTTCTACTTTTAAATCATAGTTTAGAAGTATTAAGATTAAAGAAACCATGAAGAATAAATATAATAATAACCTTCAGCTGTGTTTTGAGCATTTTAGAGACCAAGGCCCAAAATTGATAGGAAGAGATTGGCATGCTTGTGAAGAGAGGTACACTCCTCTTCCTATGCACATGAAAAGAAGAGAGGTGATTTCACCTACAAACATTTAGTGGTCCTACAAAAGAGAAGAAGCCTTGGAAAAAATTCTTTAGCAACTTAAAACTGATTGGATTGGAATGAGATATAGACCCCCATTACTTCTCTCAGCACCCCCTACAGTGCATATTACCACAAATTAGAACTCTAAAAATTTTGAGAGATGGACAACAAAGGTTAGGCTCAATGAGGGTTTTCTAAGAAATCTTGAGGATCTAGACAAAAAAGCAGATGATTTTTATGACCTCAACACTAAATATGAAGAATTAAGTAGAAACAGGGGAAATGGAGGACATGGGGCACAACAAAGAGCAGGATGACCTGCTCAAGCTTAGGAAGGGGAAAAAGTGATGAGGTAAAAATAACCTTGTGAATATATACTAATCCAATTACCCTTCCTTGTTTCTCTCAAGTCATTTTCACCTTGCCAATTATTTATCTTTAGGATTAGTATTTGCTTACTTTTTGTGAAAAAAATGTATAATCTTTATTTCCTGAAATTGATTGAAATAAGTTGATCAACACTAACATAATGGTATAGTTTTTAGTATTGAACATGTCATTATGCATAGTTGGTCATTATGCTCAGCCAAGTGGATTTAAAGAAAACTTTTAAGAAGTTGAAGACAAGTGTTGGAAGTCTAGGCGCTGAAATTTGAGGAAGTGCATGGTGGACCGAGTCTTTTAAATGTTTCTTGTTATTTCTGTTCAAATACTTTATGGCTCACTCCGAGTCTTTTTAATGCTTTATATTATGGACCTAAGTCCGTTAGTTAGTTGAATTTTGTTGAAGACTTTTTCAGTGGTGATCTTCACCATTTGAATTATAGGATTTTGTTACCAATTTTTGTATAAATATGTAACAGCTAGAAATAATGATACTGGATATCATTATGATGCCATAATATGTTCTTGAACTATGTTTTCTAAGTTATAATTTTTGATATGAATAAAATAAGATTTCCCAGTCTCATTCTAAGTTATTAGTATTATGTGATGGAATTAACTTGGATGGATTAATTTCAAAGATACAAAGTTTATGTGATCTATGTTAAGGATAGTAGCACCCGAGAGTTGGCCACTCAAGGGATTGTGGTATAGGATGATAAGTATTTCATTTTCAATTTTTTTGTTTTTATTATGTTTTTGTACATGCTAAGTGTGAGTAAATGTCATTTGTGTGTGTTGAGCTCTGTTAAAATTCCTCTAGGTTGTAGTTTGAGTTTATAGTCTTTAGTTCTGCTATCTAAAGTTTTAGAGCACCCACTCTGGTTGTTAGTTGTAGGTTGTTAATTTTGTTATCCATTGACAGTTAGATGTTAGTTAATAGCTTTTATAGTTTCATTACAAGAATTTCCTTTTTTAGTAATTTACATGCTTTCTAGCTTAATCATTTATGCTTTCTAGTTTAAACATTTCATGCTTTCTAGTTTAGTCATTCTATGCTTTTTAGCATGATAATTTCCTGCTTTCTAGTTCAGACAATTTCCAGGCTTTCTAGTTTAATGGCCCTTAGTTAAGTTTTATTCACAACTGTTCCAAACATTTAAAAATCTTGAGAGAGTTAGTCAGATGTTTCCTATTGTATATAGCCTCCGAACACTATCAATTGATACATCTGATGCATTTTTCAATTAAGGTGATATGACCTAATGACAACCTGTCACTAATTATTTAACTTTTTTGTTTCTATATTTTATGCTACAATGGATGCCCTTGGAAATCCATACAAAATGATTTCTCTTGATGGATTTGCAACTCAACTCCCAAGGGAACAATCAAAGTTGGCACACATGGAAAAATTGAAGTCTTGTACATCTCAATCTCTTTTTGTAAAAGGTCAAAAGGCTTCAAATGAAAAAGGTAAGAAGCATAATAAGGACCCCAAGTCTAATGAGCAAGGTAAAGAATCACCTTCATATAGCACTCTTGAGTCCAATTCCTCTTCCAAAGAGGACTCATCTAAAAAGAAGTTGAAATTTGCATATTGTAAAAGGATAGGACATGATGAGCATAGATTTTATTGTAAGAAGATTGATGAACTAACACACCTTATTCAGAAGAACAAAATTTTGCTTCCATCATTAGTGTCTTTTTCTTCATCTTCAACATTTCAATCTATAGTAGCTTCATCATCACAGTTAGGTAACGTAGGAGTTACAAATGGTCTCAAAAAAATTAAAGGAGAAGCACTCTTGGCCTCTATAAGTCATGAATTTGGAAGATGGCTTCTTGATTCAATGGCATCTCATCATATGGCATCATCTACAAGAAAGTTCTCTTCTTTTGAGCCTTGTAATTCACCTAATATTTTGATGGTAACAACACATACATGAAGGTATGTGGGAAAGGTTATATTGACATGGGAGAAGGAACTTTTAATGATATACTTTGTGTTCCTTGTCCTCTAATATCCTTTTTGTTTATCAAATAACCCATAGTGGACAAGGTAAAATAATTGCTCGTTCACTCTTGATAGAGTATACATAAGGGAATTTTAGACTAGATACATCATTTCTATTGGGATGGTTGATCATTTATCTCATTTGTATTCCTTTTCTCATTTTTCTTTTGTTGATGATAATGTTCTTTTGACTGTTATTCACACTCATTCATCAAGTGTAAATCGTGTTTGTGAGGAGAAGTTTGATCATCTAAACCTTGGTATCCTAGAGACTAGTGTTGAGATTTCTACTCCTCCACCTCCGACTTCTTTAGTTATTAGTGCGTATATTCAATAGGATGATCATAGTTTTCATAGCTTGCTTTGTGAGATGAATATTTGATAGGGATTTCTAACTTGTGTGTGGAGTCTCATACTAAAAATTTGGAGGACAAACTTGAGGGGGATTCTCTCCTCTTTGATGGTAGTTTAAGGACAACTGTTATCCCATCTTCTTTGTCTTTGGAGATTGACATTCATGAGTTTCCTCATTCCCTTGATTTGTCATGTTTCTTGGTTGGTTTTGACCATGATTATGTTGTGACTTCTTCAATATTAGAGACTCCTAATCAATTTTCACAAACACACATGTTGAGACTTCATTCTTCATCAACCTATGGATTTGTTTCTTCCTAAGGGAAGTTGTGTTGCTTGCAGATATTGGATCAGCTTTTGTTTTCAAGCATTCTTCATTGGCTTTGGAGCTTCTTCATTATAGGGAGATATCTTGTCTCTCTTTTTTCTTCTTTGATGGATGTATTCCTTGGGGGGTGTCATTGAGTCCTACATACATCATACTTCTTTGTATGATTTCTCTCTTTTGGAGAGGAATTTTGTCCCTTTAGGTTTTCTCCCTTTCTCCATTTGTGAGAGATTGCATTTTAAATGGGTACCTAATATGGCATAGTAGCCAAGACTAATAATGATCATTTTCATGTTTTGCATCTTTGCAAAATAATCTACTCCCTAAGTTTCACTTAAGGGGGGTGTTGGTGTGAATGAAGATCTTGTACCTAGCTAATCCTAGCAAGGGGGACTTATTCACAAGTCAATTTTACTTAGGTTCAAGGTAATCTTCTAGAAGTCTTAGTTGTCTAGATAAGATCTTATCATATCTTATCTTTTTGACTTTTTTGTCAAGTTAGTTGTCTCATAACATAGGATTGAGACACATGTCACAATCTTTCCTAATCCTATCTCACACCTTGGTTATATAACCAAGGGGTTCTCATTTGTATTTTATTTCAATCCAATATAATTGCACTCTTGAGTATTGTATATTGGCTATATTATCTTTTGTCCATTATTGTAAGTTTATGCTCTTGTTTTTCTCTCTTGTAGAAGGTTATTTTTGGTTTTGTAGGTGATCCTAGAGGCTTGTGTCCTTGAGTAACTCTAACAACAAAGACACATCATCTGGTTTTCTCTTGTCCTTGAAGGACCCTCGAGCATTTCTAACAAGGTCCACAACTATAGAGTCCAACTCCTTTCTTTTATTCCTCATAACATAATGTTCTTTGGCAATCTTTTGAGCCTCTTTCCTAAGATTGGGATAAGAAATAATATTTTCTATTTGATCATGGAATTTATTTTTGAAAACTTGGGATGGATTGAAGAGTGCCCAACTTTATGGAAATGAAGGAAAACCTATAAGGATGACTGATAGAATATTTTCTACTCCCAAACACCAAGTTTGAAACATAGTTATATGACATTTGAAATCACTTTATCAAAATAAGCACTCATACAAAATCTAGCAAAAACTAAACATTTCATAGATTTTGTGACAATATCAATAGATAAAGACTTACCAAAATAATTGGCAATACCGTACATTATCTCTTCATCCCAATATTCAAGAGGAAGCCCTAGGAGCCTAATCCAAATAGAGATTGTGTTGAAGTTCTCCTTAACAACATCAAAACTAAAATCTTTTTTCAAAGAAAGATAAGCTTTACCAAAGAACCAAAGACCTCCTTGTAGGATATCCATGCAATCTTCGAGGGTTTGGAAGGAAAATAGGAAAAAATCATTTGACATGGCAAGCACCCAAAATTGACTAGACACATGCTATCTTTTAAGAACTCAACATCAAACAACATCAATATTTGGAAGAAAGTTTGAGAATCTCCCACTAAGGATATTCCCAAGTAAATTGAAGTTTTTTCTACAACATCAAGAATCCTCATAGGGTTAGGCTTAACCATCACACTCTAAACATTGATGGCTTAGGTGGCTCATGTGGAGCCCAGTCGTAAATAGTCCCTTTCTTGTTCGTCATTAATAAAGCCTATTTGGTGGATGGTCGTGAGTTTATTTTTTTCAAACTATCTCCCACCCACCTATGCATAGCTGAAATTTCCTATGTTGCAGTGTAAGAAGACATGGGTTTCCTCACGAGCTTATTGCAATGTTTCATTGTATGCAAAAAATAGGATATGCACAAAATGGATTTGTTGAAAAGATTTTAGAAACTTTCAAGCAAATGCAATTGACAGGTGTAAAGCCGAGTCCTCAACCATTTCCAACATCCTCCCTATCTATGCCAAAATGGAAGCTTTGGAACAGACTATGCACACCATTCACAAGATAAAAGATAGAGGGATTTTGTAAGATGTTGTAGTTGCAACTGCCTTGGTAGACATGTATGCAAAATGCAAAAGCATAGACAAGGCACATGAACTATTTGACATAATGCCTCAAAGAAATGTGTTATCATGGAATGCCCTAATTTTAGGATATTCACAAAGGATTTTTTGAAAAGGCTTTAGAAACTTTCAAGCATATGCAATTGACGTGTGTAAAGAAAAACTCTACAACCTTTGCCAGCGTCCTTGCATCCTATGTCAAATGCGAGCTTTGGAACAAGGTATGGACATCCATCAAAGCATGAAAAGGATAGAGGAATTTTGTCAGATGTTGTAGTTGCAACCAGAGTGGTAGACATGTATGCAAAATGTGGAAGTGTAGACAAGGAACACAAAATTGCTTGACAATGTGCCTAAAAGAAATTTGGTCTCATGGAATGCCATGATTGCAAGATATGAACAAAATGGATTTGTTGACAAAGATTAAGAAACTTTGAAGAAAATGAAATTGGTAGTTGTAAGGACAACATTCTCCCCACCTGTGCCAAAATGGGAGTTTTAGAACATGATATGGACATCCATCAAAGCATAATGGAAGGGGGAATTTTGACAAAAAATATAGTTAGAAATGCTTTGATAGATATGTATAAAAAATGTAGAAGCATAGACAAGGCACATGAACTGTTTAACAAAATGCCTCAAAGAAATGTGGTTTCATTGAATGAGATGTTTGCAGGATATGTACAAAATGAATTTTGCAAGGATGCACAAGATATGCACAAAATAGATTTTGCAAGGATGCTCTCAAAATGTTTGAATTAATGAAGCACACCTGAACATATCCTAAAAATGTAAGCTAAAGTTGTGTGTGTTCTATGTGCATGTAGCCATTTAGGTTTAGTGGATGATGGCTATCTGTACTTCAATAAGAAGAGTAACCCTTATTGCATTACACCTACAATCAATCATTGTGTGCATGGTTAAGATTCTTCCCTATGTTGAGTATCTCAAGAACATCCTAAATTTTATGATTAAGATACCAATTAAACATGTGGTGGTTGTGTTGATGTGTTTTCTTGGTGCTTGTAGATCACATATGGATATAGGTTGAAGAGTATTTATAGTGATGTTTCTCTTTTACTTGGATCATAAAAATGTTGTGACTTATGTTCTATTCTCAAAAATCTATGCAAATGCGGGTAAGTGGTGTGAGGTTCGAATAGTGAGGGGGTTGATAAATGATAAAGGAATTAAAGAGATCCCTAAATGTAGGTGGATTGAAGGCCATAAAATGGTGTGTGAGTTTCATGTAGGGGGTAGATCACATCCAAAAACATAGGAGATATATGCAAAGTTAAAGAGATTGGCTAGGGAGATGAAGGCAAAAGGGTATTCCCAAGATTCATGACATTTACTTAGAGATATGGAAAAGGAGGGAAAATAATTATTTCTTTGCCATCATAGTGAAAAGTTGGCAATTGCTTTTGGTTTGCTAGATGTGCCCATAAAACCTTTGATATGTGTTGATTGCCACATTACAACAAAATTTATCTCCAAGATTGTTGCAAGATAAATTGTTATGAGAGATGTGAATTGTTTCCATAATTTTAAATAAGCAAATTGATATTATTGGTGACACTAAATGAAATGATCTAGAAAATAGGCTCGCACTATAATAATGAGTACCATGTCACATCTATACTAATAATGAAGGAACAAGGTTTTATTTTTAGTTTCTAGAAAGAAAAAAATTGGTTTTGTTTTGGTTTTAAATATTTTACAATTTAGACTATGATGTTGTATTCATAAAATTAGCTGTATAGAGTGCATATACATTGTTGGGTTATCTCTGAAAGAGGACTTATTTTATGATAACATAGACATTTAATTGAATTGTTTTCATAAATCTACATATGTATGAAACAAAATACAACACAAACTATTATAATTGCTAACATCATTGACTAATATGAACAACATGAAATTGTAGTTTTATTCATAGATGACAACTTTAAAATAATTCTATTTATACATTAAGAAATTCTCTTGAAAATTTTGACTATAGAATTGTGGATAAAGTCACATTAAATCCTAATGTAGGGAAGATTGGAATTCAAAAGGTCACAAAGCTGCAGGTTGTTGGATTCCAAATGTTAGATACTAGATCATTCGTCCTCCAATTACAATCGCTTAGTGTACTACATATTGGGAAAGCACTACGCTGAGGGGTCTGCTGATAAGAAGTGGATCAGAAAGACTTCCCCTAGACCCCAGAGATAGAGGTAAACAATAGAAAAGTTTATTTGGGCAATCATTGTTTTGACCAAATCCAAAGAAAGCAATCAATGAGTAGTCTCTTTCATGCTTTCTAGATGTTATTTGGGGTAGGCCAATGGACATGGATATTGGAGGAGTGAGGACATCTGTCTTGTTTTTTGATACAAAAGGTTTTGAAAGTGCTGGAAAATCCAATATCTATGATGATAGGATTTTTGCTTTAGCAACTGTCCTGAGTTCAATTCTCATAGACACTCTTATGAGACAAATTCTCTTATATTTCCCTTTTATGGTACAAATTCTCTTGCAACAACAATTGTTTTTGTTTTTTGTTTTTTTTTTGTATTTTTTTTTTTTTCGAAGTATGAAATACCTGAAATTGGAAAAATTATCAAATAAAAGGCCAAATATTTATGAATCAATAAGTTTTTATATAGCATTTAATCTATAACCACAATATATATATAGTATGCCTGAATTGGCAGTTTAGGTTACTGGCTGGGGAATAGTTTAACTTTGAGAGCATGCGCTGGGATCTATAGATTACTTTCTACTAGGATCCAATTAGGTCCATCAAATTTCTTTAAATACATTGCAAGTAAGAAGACCCACATTTCACTGAAAGGCAACCCATTCCTGACATTCCTTAGTCCACCTAAAGGAACAATGCTGGGCATAAATCCTGCCCTACATCCAGAGATGGACTGTCTTCTTCTTTGATTACTAGTTTCTTGAACATGGGCTGACATGGTCATTACACCTTAGATATAAAACAACTATTTGTGAAAACTGCAGAAAAATTTGTCCACTCTAATATCAAATATATATTTTACTATTGCTATATTTAAAAGAATACAAAAAGTTAGAAATCAGTTTATGTTTTATTTTGGATGGGGGATAAGTTTTATTGGCAATCCTTTGAGAGGAAGAGGCATAGGATCTATGATTACTTTCTCACCAGCATCCACTAGGTTCCACCTAAAATTCTTTAACACATTATGTATGAAGACCAATATTTCCACCCGCGCAAACTCATTCCCTGGACACATTCTTGGTCCACCTCCAAAAGGAACAAATGTATAAGGAAGAGGGCCTTCTTCTTCATATCTAGATGGATCAAATTTTTTTGGATTAATGAAATACTTAGAATTGAAGTGGGTTGCATTTACAGTCCAGTGTGCCTGCAAACAACATTTAAAATTACCAATAAGTCATTCATTAATTTTACATAAAAAATGTGGTTTGTGAAAACTTATAAGAAAAATTTGTCCACTTCAATATGAAAAATAATATCATAAAGTACCCTTAATTTGATCTAAATGTACCTTCCATCCTTTAGGAATACTGAATCCAGAATATATAAAGTCTTTGATAGCTATACGAAAGGATCCTTGCACAGGAGGAAGCAATCTAAGTGTTTCTTGAACAACTCTCCATGTATACTTCATTCTTTGAAGATCCTTCCATTCTAAAAATTCGCCTTCCTCCTTTGAACTTGCAATCTCCAATTGTTCTGTATAAAATCAAATATATTATTTATATTATCTTATAACTCCTTAAAATTTAAGCTCGAGACCTTCTCGTCGCAATGTTTGCAATTAGTATATGATTTGGGATTTAATTAAGATTAGAATCGAGCTGTTCAGAAATTAAGAACAAAAACCAGAGTTAAAATACCTTGCAGAACTTGATCGTAGCAATGCGGGTTTTCAGCCAAGAATTTGAACAGCGATGTTAGGGCAGAGCTACTGGTATCATGCCCTGCATACAGAAGCAGAATTATGTTGTCCTTGATCTCATCGTCTGTCAAACCCCTTTCCTCCTCATCACTTCTATTACACAGGAGAAAAGACAGCAGATCCTGCTCTGCAGAAGCCCTTCCGTTCCTCAGTGCAATTCTCCGTGCCTCAATAATCTGACTAAGTTGTTGTCGAAGAGCGTCAAGTGCAACTCTGGCTTTGTGGTACCTTGTCCCCGACAAATCAATGGGCACCTGCAATATTAAATATTTGAGGAATTTACAGGTATTTTCTTTAGAATTCTTATATTCATCTTATATGTTTGCAATTTTCATTGTTCAAGCCCTGCCATGTTCTTTTCATCTTCTTTTGTTAAGGTTAATTCCTGTGTTTTTTGGGATCTTTATCGGTATTTGGTGGTATACCTATCGGCACCCAGAAATACTCTTCAATTTATCTTTCAATTAATCTTTACAATTATTTATAAAATAAAATTAGACTGTTCTTTTTAATTTTTATTTATTTTTTATTAGATAAATGTTTTTGATAGGAGATAGGAATTAGAGGAGGGTTTTGAAAGGATCCCAAAATTTTGTACATCAAGAAAAGTCAGCAACATGAGATCATAATCAACAACAAAACAAGATTAAAAATCAAAAAGGTCCTAAAAAAACAAATAATCACAGACAGCCAAAGCAATTATCAAGGAGGTTTGAACTCAAACTTATCCAAAGAACTTTGAAGAGAGTTATGGTCTGACCTGGTAGAGCTGACCTGCCTTTTTTCATAGAAAAACTAGGCACAGCCAAAAGACACAAAGACACATCATCTGGTTTTCTCCTGTCCTTGAAGAAAGGCCCCCGTGCATTTCTAACAGGATCCACAACTAGAGAGTCCAACTCCTTTCCTTATTCCCCATAACAGAATGTTCTTTGACAATATTTTGAGCCTCTTTCTCAAGGTTGGGAGAAGAAATGATATTTTCTATTTGATTATGGGTGTTTTTTTTAAAGTCTTGACACGAATTGGAGAATCGTCTAGATTTAGGACAATGAAAGAAAACCTACAAAGATGACTGATAAAAGATTCTCTGCTCCCAAATACCAAATTTAAAACAGAATTATATGAAATTTGAAATCATTTTATCAAAATCAAAACTTACATGAAATCAAACAAAATACAAACTTTTCATAGATTTTATGACAATATCAATAGATAAAAACTAAAGAAAAAAATTGATGTTACCTTGCATTATCTCTTTTATCCCAGTATTCAAGAGGAAACCAGCCTAATCCAAATAGAGACCCTGTTGAAATTCTCCTTGACAATATCGAAACCCAAAAAAAAACCATTTTCTCAAAGAAATATTAGCTTTACCAAAGAACCAAGCACCTCCCTGCAGGATTCACATACATCTTCAAGAATTTGAAGGGAAAATAGGTTTTTTCGACCTGACAGGCACCCAAAATTGAGGACAGGGACTTTAAGTCCCAAGAGTAATAATGACAAGAGAAGTATTTACAGCAATGGAGAAGCCCTCGCTAGCGCCATCCTACTTGGTGGCTGCACAAGACTCGTCACAATCCTATTAGGGCACCCACAACCACAAGAAACGACCCCATCAATGTCTAGAACAAAACAGGATGCGTCTCCAATAGAGTTCACGTCTAGAAGAACAACAGGGGCTTCCTTCACTGGAAGAAGAAAACCCTTATTCAGCCCCAAATTAGAGCCATCGTATAAATCTGCAATGGGACTTTCCTCGGGGACATTTCTGAAGGCTGCAGGGGAATCAAGCCACTGGTCCTTTAGACAGGCCTCGAGCAGCAAGTCTAATAGTAGTCAGCATAAGCATCCACATCACATAAACTTTTTTTTTTTTTAAATTAAACTTTTACAATTTTTTAAATTAGATAAAGATGGTAAAGTGGTTAATAGACAGTTCAACTCACGTGGTAAAATTTTAAAAAAATTATAAATCTATTTGATTAGCAAGTATTTTTTGAAAATCTTAGCTTAACTCAATAAAAATTGTGTTGTTATATTTATGACAATAGTTCAATCTAATTTATAAGAAGGATATTTTGGATGATAGGTTATTTTTAAAACAGGAGTTTTTTATTATCATTTAGAAATTAATTTTGGTAATCTAAAAATATAATTTGGTTGTTAAAAATAATGTTTATTTATTTATCTTGATATACAGTCAATTCAATGGTATTATTAGAACTTTTGTGTGAGTGTTGATTTTGATAAGATGTTGAATGTCATAAAATTGTGTTTCAAATTTGATTTTTGGGAGCAAAGAATTTTTTATGAGTCATCCCGGTAGGTTTGCCTATGTTGCCATAAAGCATGGAACTTCTCCCATTTGTGCCAAACTTCAAAGAGAAACACCATATTAGACAAAAGTGTCATTTCTTCTTCCAATCATGAGAAATAGATTTAGAATGTTGTTAAAGAATTGTTCTATTTTGAGGAATAAAGGAAAAGAGTTAAGACTTTATGGTTGTGGGGCTTGTTGATAACTCTCAAGGGTCTTCCTCTAAGGACAAGAGAAAATCAAATGTTATGAATTTGTGTCCTTTGGTTGTGTGTGGTTCTTCTTTGAAAAAAGGAAGGTTGACCCTTACAAGTTAAACTATGAATCTTCTTCATAGTCCTTTGGAGAGGTTTGGATTCAAACCTTTTTTATTGTTGTTTTGGCTATCCCTTTGTTGTAAGTTGTTTGTTTCTTGGGGACTCTTTTGGTTGTTAGGCATGTGTCGTTGTTGATTTTGGTTTCATGTTGTTGAACATGTCTTTTCTTGACGTGTAAGGTTTTGTGGTCCTTTAAAAAGCCTCATCGAGTTCATAGCTCCGGTCAAAAGTGTTTACCTAATAAAAAATAGCTATAACTAACAAGAAATTGGTGCAAAATGTATGTTGTTGTCAAATATATGAACTAATCTTACTTATTAATCATAGATAAACCATAAAAGCACCAATGTTTTTGAAATAGCTTCTTTGTATATAATGGAAAAGAGGATTTGTGAGTGAGCGTCATGGTGAATATGTACTTTTTTCAATGTTGGGATATTTAGTGAATATATCTTTCAATTAAGGTCAATGATGGCATGGTGCAATTGCAACAAATACACCTCCTCTATTCCCAACAAACATGGTTTCTAGTGGTTGTCTATGGATTAAAATTTTAGATTGCTAATATTTTGTTTAATCCCTCTTCCTCATTTTTTAAGGAATCTTGAGAAAAGCAACTTTAAAACTTTATCAGTTTATGAAGACAAAACATGATTTTGTTAGTTTAAAGAGGGGTTATTAAAACCAATTTGAAAGCCCACATGGTTTCCACAGCCTCATTGAGAGCCAACATAGTTCTCACAACCTCTCTCAATTTTGAAAGGAAAGAATGACATGTAACACTTCTCTTCAAATTCTTACAAATTGTAGGCAATTTCAAAGGTTTTGAAAACCTTGTTAGAAGCCAAATTTAGGTTTTCACAACCTATTTTAAGACCAACAAAGTTTATGTGAATGTTTAACTTCTCAACATTCTCAACGAGCCAAAAAACATGTGGAACAAAGTGGTAGTTATATACATGTACATATATTTTGTAAATATTCACGTACTAATACAAATTTTACATAATCATTTAAAATACATGCATATATTCTAGTCTAGTGGAACAAAATGGTAGATGGATAAAATACAATAGCACCTTATATTTATAATACATATAATTTACCTAAGATAATGTATATGGAAGCAAGGTAAAATCCATTCCTAATAAAAATCCATCCATAACACAAATTTTTTTAGCCAATCATGTTCACAATTTTTATTTATTTATTTTTGTTTTTGATTGGTTCTAACTTATTGATAACTACTTAAACAAGAAAAAACAAAACTCATTAATATTGTCTATCCACAAGTACTAATAATACGTGACGTACTTGATTGACAATGCTCTAAATATATATCTATCAATCTTTAATTGACAAGAATATAAATAAATATCAATCAATCATTTGATAACACCTTTAAATATTATGATATTGCTATAGGATTCAACCGTGTAGTTTCGAGTCAAACTCATTGACCCATGTTTCATGAGTAGTGGTTCAACAAAAACCCATCTCTCATGATATCGAATGGTCCACTTAGCACTCATTGCATCTAGGTGATGCTCACAGAGGTGAAGCACTGGTCCGTCCCGAGAGGTCACCCATCCCAGTACTGCTCCAGCTCAAGCTAAAGCTGACATATTGTAGACACACACCAAAGATCCTGGTAACATCAAAGATAAAGCTGACATATCTACAGAACTTAATAGATATGTAATAGACACACACCATAGTCTTCTCGGTGCAATGGATACTAACTAATATGTGGAACAGCCTTACTTACCTGCAGTACTCCCTGTGCGAGCTCTTCAAAATCGTGGGAAAGTTTGGCGACAGCGGGGGCATCTTCAATACTTGCAAACAGCTGGCAAGCGAGAGAGAAAGTATAGATTTTCATGAGAGGAAAAACAGTGACCTCCTCTTCACCCAACCAGTGTTGAGCCAGATGACGTCTAGCGACCGAATCCAGCCGACCTGTAAATTTCTGCAGAGCCTCCGGCCTCAAAAAAGTCATGAGCATTCCCTTGATCCTGCGCGCCTCGTCTCCCACAGCATTTATTAAAGACCTTTCGAAGAGTTTTCCCACAGAGGAGGGCCACGAATTCTGCACCAATTTGTTCTCATTGGCGAACAAAAATCGGTTCCCTTCTGCGCTGCAGAACGTCACAGTGGGATGGCCAACCAGATGGGTGGTGAAGATTTCGCCATATTTTTGCGCACGAGTGTCGAAAAACACAAAAGGGGTTCCTTTTCTCTGCCATTTCAGAAATTCCAACGTTTCTCCAAGGAAGGGCCATCGAAATGTACCAGGTGGGTTTTTGCCCCCTACTCTTCTCTTCATATTTATGAGTACTCCAATCAAACACACCAACAATCCCATCAACAGTGTTAAAG
This sequence comes from Sequoia sempervirens, assembly GCA_007258455.2. NCBI lineage: Eukaryota > Viridiplantae > Streptophyta > Pinopsida > Cupressales > Cupressaceae > Sequoia > Sequoia sempervirens. Next base: position 448,444,994 of record VDFB02105785.1, read on the forward strand.
GAATTGGCTTTACACCATCATATCCATCGCCCACCCACTTCATCATCTCCGTTGATGCGCAGCTGGAACTACGAATTGAATTGCTCCCTTCCTTCTAAACTCAATCTCCTTCCGGCCGACTAGAGTTAGGTTTATCTCATTCGGGTGGAAAATATCCTCCATTTCTGTATGGCCTTGCTCTCTTCCCATTGTTGTGGAGATTAGGTGGGAGATTAGAGGGGGAAACAGGGGAAACATCTTTTGTGTGGTTTTGCTCTAATGAGTGCGATTAAACGTCTTTTTAACGAAAAAAATATACAGAGTTGAATCTTGAAGCACTCCATTATTAATGTAGAAATGAAGAGTTGAATTTGAAGCACTCCACACTAAATTAATGGATTTTGGAAAATGTATGTCTATTTTTTTTTTTTATTTGTCAATTTTATATTGTTTGTAATCATATTTAGCTGATAGGCTACATATAGTGTGAGATTTGAGTCTGAAACAAGTCTCATGTCTGCAAACCACTGTTGAGTTGCTAGAAAACAAGTTTCAGCTGCTGTTTAATTGTAAATCACTGCAGTTTAATAGTAAAATCCTCCAAAATATCATGTGAAAGCCTCTAAAATCTCACTTATCATGTAAAAGCCATATACAAATTGAGTTGCCTTTCAGCTGCTGTTTAATGGTAAATCACCTGCAATTTAATAGCAAAATCCTCTAAATTATCATGTGAAAGCTTCCAAAATCTCACTTATCATGTAAAAGTCGTATACATATTGAGTTGCCGGAAAACAAGTTTCAGCTGTTGTTTAATGGTAAATCACCTACAATTTAATAGTAAAATCCTCCAAAATATCATGTGAAAGCCTCCAAAATCTCACTTATCATATAAAAGCCATATACTTATTGATTTACAACATGATGAGAACATTCTATTTTCATTCGCAGTATTTTTTTTCATTTGCATTGCTCTATATTTTAAACTTGCATGCAAATATTTCAAAATCAAATAACACCCAATTTTTTTAAAGAAAGAATTTAGATTTGTCAAAGTGGAAAAAATCTAGATTTGTCTAAATTTATCTCATTCCATTATTTAGCACTAATAATTAATTGTTTAATCCATATGCACCCATGCACAAACACCCGTACTCTAGCATACATATAATTCTCTATTGCCACAATCTTTGAACCTCCTTTAGATGCAAGTGCTAGTCTTTAGATATTTTATTTATTTTTATTTGACTATGTTTTACTAGTCTGAAATACCATTTTAAATTGAAGCACTCCACATTAAACTAATGGATTGTGGAAAATGTATGTCTACTATTCCTTTTTATTTGTCATTCTAATATTGTTTGTAATCATATTCTTTAGATTTATTTATTTATTTTTATTTGACTCATATTTTTTGTTAGTTGTATGAAATAGGTAATCTTGAATTGAACTCTAAAAAAATATTATATTAATAAAAAAATTAATTGTTTTGATATATCACTAAAAACATAATTCAAATTTCATCAACCATAAAAATCTAATTTATAATTAAAAATTGCAATATGTTCATTTACTTCTCTTTATATTTCAAAGGTATGGCAATTAAGTTGTCCTTAAATACATTACCTAGTATAAAAGATGGCCTATTTTACATGAAAGTTATTATATGATGTCATTCAACCTAAATCCCATCATCATTAATCTCCAAAAATTGATTGTTATCCTTACATCCACCATTCATTGACCTCACTCATCATTGTGAGTGTGAAAGTAATCCAAATCACCTTTAAATCAAGGGATCTAGCCTTGAAATTCAAATGTAAAATTTAAAATTTTAATAGATTTTCTATTAATCATCATGAGTCCTAAAGAGCAAATTTTAAAATGCATGTTAAGGTGTTGTATTCAAAGACTGGTCTAAATCCAAATAAATCATATCTATAGCATAACTAGAGAGCACATATAGATTTCTATTTGTAATTGGGTAAAACAAATTACATTAGCATTGCATCATCATCTTAAGAGTATATTAGATGCTTGCTTGATGTTCTCAACCTTAGTTCACCATCATCTAATCACTACATCCAATGTCTAACTAAGAACATAGCCCTTGTAATTCTAAAAATTCTCTTAAGGGTGTCTCTAAACATCACATGTTCCCTATAATAACCAAATTATATACATAGAGGTGAACAAGTTTAAGACAGTAAAACCTTTTCGAATCATATTCATAATATATAGGTTTGGTTTTGTACACGTGTTTAACTCTGCACACAAAGATCCCTTCCACACCTAGAGAAATGGACTCTAGAAGTTTCATAGTAAAAGTTTTAGATCAATGATAGTCATTTTATGGGTCCTCATTATTTTTTTGCACTCTAGTGAGTGGGTTCTTGACATCTATAGTACACAAATTTCATCGAAATAAAGATAAATATTCATGTATTTAATTTATTTAATTTTTACAATTCATTTGGCATTTATTCCAACATTTATTATTAGTCTTAACTCATTTGTCTAGATTGCATTATTTGAATGTTTTTTTAATTTAATTAGTCTATGTATACACCTAAAATCAATCACAACATTTAACTAATTAAATACTAGTTATTTAATTAATATTTGACTACGTATAAATAAATTCACGATTTATTTATATTGTTCATATCCTTTAATTCTTCAAATCTAAAAAATCATATTCTTCTAATTTAATTAAATAAATGAATTTCTACAGTTTGTTTTATTTAATTAAGTTTCACTAATCTTAGATTAGGAATTCAAGCACATGTCTACAACTTTTTATGCCACCTCACCAAGGTCACATGAAATTAACTAATTCTAATTTTTAAATTAGAATTATTTTCAAACACATGGCTTATTCCTCATGCACTTGATTCTCCCACACATTTGGCATTCAAACACATGGCTTATTCCTCACACACTTGATTCTCCCATCCATTTGGCATGTTGCCCTTGGTCAAGGGGACATTCTAATAATTCTAATTTTTAATTAGAAGTATCTACAACTTTTCATGCCACCTCACCAAGGTCACATGAAATTAAATAATTCTATTTTTTAATTAGAATTATCTTCCACCAATTTTCAAACACATGGTATTTTCTTCCCACACTTGAGTCTTCCATCCATTTGGCATGTTTCCCATTGGTAAAGAGATTCTTCCATCCAAATGGCATGTTGTCTTTGGTCAAGGGGACAACATCTTGATTCTCTCCATCTCCACCATCCATTCTTCTTGTTTGAATCTGGACTATTGATTATTGGCACCTCACAATATGCTTGGAAAAGGCTATAAATACAACCCTTGGGAATTGTATTTTGCATCCACATTTGAAGTAAAGTTATCATGCAAGTTTTATCATTGGAGTTTGGAGCATTTTGGAGTCTTATAGCTAGTATTTACATCATGTTTTACTTTGCATTTAAATCTTAGCTTTAAATCTTGCATCATAGTTGCATTTTAGATTATTAATTTTAAGTTTACATTTGAGCATATGTAGAATCATGCATAGATCATTCTAGTTCAATACCATAGCATCCACCTCCACTTGTTTATTTATCATAATCACCATCATCCCTTCATCATAGCATTCATCATCATTGTTTGCATATAGTTTCATGTAGGCATTTAGTTGGCTTGCATGTTGAATACTAATCTTGTTTCTTAAGTTTCATTCTAATAGCCTTTGTGCACATAGAAATATAAGGGCCAAAAGGTTAAAAGAATCATTGAGAATAGAGGACAATGAGATGTTCTTGAAATATTTAGTTTGTTGCAAATTAGAATGACTTGTTTGCTTTGAATATTTAATGTAAATAATTTCATTAAGGTTTGTGTTGATACTAACTTTACACATTTAACACACACACAATCTATATACAATGTAAGGTAGGCAATTGCTTTTACATTTCTAGTGAGCTCAACATTCATATATTACCTTCATATTTATGATTCATTCTAATTATATTTTTCAAATCTAATTTTCTAATTACATCCTTTCATATTAGATTTACTCAATGTTTAGATCCACCCATGTTTAGTTTTTATTATTACATCTTGATTAGGGTTTGGACTTTCATTTTACTAAATTTATTTGATCTCATCCACCCACTCTTAAATTATCCATCAACATGGATCATCAAAGGTCATTTCATTTAGTTGATCTACATGTATGCATTTTAGATTATGATATATGTTCCTATCTTTTATGGTTTTTAATCCTTCCATAAGGAATATGTTGTGCTTTCTATGGAGGTGTTATTTTATCATGTAAATATTTTTCCTCATTTAGGGAGTTTAGTACTTATCCCTTTTCTTTAGATTCACTCCTCTTCAACTTGTCCATAAGCCCAAATTAATCCTAGATCTATCACATGGCTTGTGATATTGATGAGTAAGACCAGGATGGACCAGATAGTGGCCCAATAGGGACCAAAATCGTGTGAAAGTATAATCTAACATTATAAAAATCTTTCTTGGTTTGGTATCTCAATTCAAAATGGATATCTATTTTGAAAAATAGATTTTGAAGAAATAAATATGTTTTCTTATTCAAAAAATTCTTCAAAAATTACCTAAGCAATGCATTGAAATTAATCTTGGGAACTTCCCAAGCTCACCTTTTCCATGCAAACCACTTGAAGCTATAGGTCTTAATATGATTTCCTTAACTTCAACCTTGATGATAACAAAACTTTTTTAATAAAAAATTGATAAAATAAAAATACATGATCTTAGAAACTTTATATATATATATATAATTATTATTAATTTTCTCCATACACTATGTTTGAATTCCTAATAGATATATATTGAATATAGGCTTCATTGGTTATAGGTTTTAAAAAGAAAATGAGTCATGTTTTTTTACCAACTTAAGTTGGATGAAATTAAAAAAAAATTAAAAAAATTGTAGTAGCAAAATCATAGATAATTATTTATTTATTAAAACATTCACAAAAATATGTATCACTTGATCCACTCATGTGTGATCATGTGTCCTTTACTTATATCTAAAGTTTGAAGAATATTTTTTGCTCATAATTAGGCTCATTGAAATGATACCTATTTGTTTATTTTTATTTTTAAATTTAGTAGTGTCTATTTGAAGTATTCAATTTTCATCAAATTAATTTCAAATTTTAAAAACTAGTAACTTCCATAAACTACATTCAATTTCCTATAACTTTTATTACTACCTTTTCTTCAAATTATCTAGATCACTCATTTAATTTTCCATGTGAATTTATTAAGTCTATTTTATCATTTGCATTTCCATTGAAGGATATTATTTGGCCCATTATGATCATACACCCACCTTGAGGAGTATGCACATAGTGCACAGTTTCACCTTATGTTATCGATGCACCTAATACGAATGATATTAATAAAGTCACACCTTCTTAACCTATATGCATGATGTTGTTGCACCATATGATGATATTCATCTTGCATATCATGATATCCATATGCCTATTACTCTACAGTAAGGTTATTTTGATAATGCATATGTCACCTTATAATTGAAGCAATTCAACATCAACATGTATTTCTAGTTATTTGTAGCTTGTAATTTATTATATTGGATTATAAGTTACCTCTTCTTAGTTAGAGAAAGAAGGAAAATGAGAAAGGATGTAAGAAACATAATTCCACCATTGTGTGTGTGCATGTACATGTGTGTGTGTAAATAGTTGTGTGTGAGAGTGTGGGTGTATGTGTGCATCTATATGTGTGTGTCTCTCTATGTATGTGTATATTTATGTTTGTGTATGTGGGTGTGTGTTGGTACATGTGTGAATATGTGCACATGTGTGTCCATGTGTCTCTATGCATGTGCAAGTGTATATGTATGTGTCTATATGTGTCTCTTTGTATGTGTGTGTGTATGTATGTATGTATGTATGTATGTATGTATGTATGCATATGTGTGTATGTCTATATGTAGGTATATAATACATGCATACATGTGTGTATGCATGTATGTATGTATGTTGTATGTCATGTTTATGTGTATGTGTGTACATATGTATGTGGATAAAAACACAAATTTATGTCACACTTTCAACAAAAAAAATAGTTTCTAGTGAATCTATTTGACCTAAAACCATGCGGCACAAAGGGTTTTGGGTGACACCCTTTCACCCAAAACCATCAAATAGATTTTTTAAATAAAATAAATAAATGACAGTTCATTTCATATGCAAGGTTTTGAGTTAAACCCTTTCAGTTGAGAGGGTTTTCATTGAACTATTTTTAGTTGAGAAGGTTTTGGTCAAAAAAAATTCTCCTATAACCATCTACATAGTTTCCTATGTGGTGCTAGAATTGTGAAAACACACACAAAGTAGGATCAAATATAAAACAATAACACCTTCCATGCATGAGAATTACAAATTATGATTTGCTATTTTTTTAAAAAGAAAAAGAGTTACATAATGAAATAAGACAATGAAGGAGAGTGCTTATAAGAGCAATCCCTAGATGATAAATGGATTAGATCATGACAAGTGTCAAAATCTTATGTGATGACACTTAATGATCTAATAATAGTTCAAAAATTAAAATAAAAAACACTCCTAAGTTTAGCTTGAGTGCATAAAATAAAATTAGCCTAATAATAAATGAAAGATTAATTATTTATTAACTAATAAATGATTACTGCAATACCCCCTTAAGTGTAACTTAGTGAGTAGCTTAAAAACTCTAAAAGAAAATGCATTAAAAAAATGCATGAATAGGTCCAAAAACAAAGCCTGATGAAATACCCATGTACAATAAAATAAATCTCTCATATTTAGAAACAATGAGAAAACTTCATGAGAAAAACTCCTTTGCAAAAAAGCGATGAAAGAATATAAAAAACATGAAGGAAGGAGGCCTCATGAAAACCCCCCAAGGACAATTTCTTTCACCCCAAGCATCAATCACAACTGGAGGTAACAAGGCCATTCTAAAGGTTTCATGAAGATGTCTTCAACCTGCTCCTCTATAGGCATGTATATAATGCCCAAAATTTTACACCAAATTACAATCAAGGACAAACCACAAAATTCCAAATTTCACTCACATACGCTTACAAAACTCTCAAATTTTACTACCAAAGTATGTACTACATGAAAGCATACAACTTTCAACCAATTATAAACTACAATATTTTAGTTTGATAACTAAATTGCTTAGACAATCAAGGGTGACATTGACTCCACATCATTGAGGCAGACTTATATAGTTTAGCTAACTCTAGAACAATCACAAACATAATACCAAACACATGATAACCAATGGAATGCATATCAATGGTAATTCCCAAGTATAATAATAAGAGAAAAAATCATAGGGGCTAGTAATAATTCCTCGTAGGCTCATCTTTGATAGCCTTGCCTACGTATATAATTCGTAGAGGAACCGTAGTTTAACAATTGAGCTTGTACTTTCACAAGCTTTGACAACACGAGGGTATATCCTCTTGGGTATTCACTTAAGGAGATGGAGGTAAAGAACAATCTATATTGTAATGCATCATATAATCAAAGTTCCCTTACCTAAATTTTAGGCATAAATCATACCTAAGTACATTAAATGGTCCATCTAAGTAGGTTCCTTAGAAGTTCAGAGGTATATAAGAATATAATTTAGCTCTTTTAGTAACCAACCAACACTAGATCATACAATTTGAGTTATTATTAACAATTTAAATAGTAACATTTTGTAGTGTTCCATTGGTAACAATATTTTTCATTTGCACTATTTTAATAAGGTTAACTCAAGTTTTCTCCTAGCAAAGAAATTATATAAAATAACGAAGTTAAAATAGGTCGAATACTATAGATAGAAGATCCAACACATAGTTATGGATTAACTTAATAAGATGGTAGATTAACCTTAGAAATTATGTTGCCAAAAAATGTATAGTTGACATTTTTATGCTCACTTGAGTCTTTCTAATGGGATTTGGCTTGATTTTTTCCTAGGCATGATGTTGTAATTTGTGGTCAAAACATTCACATTAGGGCTTAAACATTCAACTTATGATGTCTTGTGAACGTGTTGTGAAGTGTTGTAAAATATTTCTACACTTTTCTAAACTCTATTTATTACAATTCACCTAAAAATTACCTTTTTATCACTTATTAAGTCCTACTTTGAAGTGTTGTAAACTCTTGTAACAAGATTTCATGCTTTTCTAGACTTAATTTCACTAATTCAACCCTTTCTCATGTCTAAATGACCCCTTAATACACTTTTCGGTCATTTTCAAGTGTGTTGTTAAGGATATTCCTATTTGAAAATTTTTAATGCCCTGAAATTCCCAACACCCACTTAATTTGCTTAAGTGGGACTAAGTCGCCAATAAGGGTGACTTAGTCCTTTTTGACACAAAACTCAAAATAATTTTAAATTTCTAGCGGGATTTTGTCCTCTAACCCTTGAGGTCAGCTTGTGATGTGTTACTTTTAGGAAATTTTAGTAAAATTAAGTATAAATAAGGGTTTTTCACCTCATTTTACATCACCTATCTCCTACAATCATCTATATCCAAATCACATACAATCTCTTGCACTCATTAAGCATTCAAGCAAATCAAGCATTATCAAGTCAATCTATTGGAGTTCTTCATTGCATATCTTCTGATTTGAGCATCAATGATGTGGTAAGTTTATGAAATTTTCACTTGCATGTTATCTATTTATCACTCTCTTTTCATTTCATTTCATTGTTTAGGGTTTCATTACTAAAGTGGGGTTTGACCAAGGCAAACCCCTATTCTCTAACCCTCAACCATTTTTCCCCTTTTGCATGTGAATTTTTTATGTAGATTTGTCAAGCAATAGGTGTTGAAAAGTGATAAAAAAGTGCAAAAATTCAATCAAGTCAAGACAACCCTAATTCAAGCTTGGAGAGACTTTCTACCTTGTTTTCTATAGAATCAACTGCGAACACCTGTCATAAAAGAAAGTACAAATCAAAGACTTCCAGATTCTATCTAGAATTCCTCAAGATTTGTAGGAGGACTAAGTCTCCACTAGTGGTGAATTAGTCCCACTTCCAGGCCTGAAAACTGGTTTTGACATTTCTGGATACCCATTTGGCAAATTCCCATTTTGGCAAAGTTTCTTGAAAGTGGGACTAAGTCACCCAAACTGGCCTAAGTGTCCTGGTCAACATTTCAGTCAAATTTTTAGGATTCTAGAATCTTCCAACATCAAACTTCTGATTCCAAGTGCACCTCTTCCATTATGTTCTATTATTTCATCATTTAGTTGCATTCTTAGGCATTTTTGCATATCAAAATGTGTTTTCCAGTACTTTGCATTTTCATAGTTTTACATCATTAAATCATTTCAATTTCAAAACAAAGCATTAGGACATATTAATAAGGCATAATAAATCTCATTATCATTAGTCTTGAGTGTAAACCCTTGCATTTTGGTTCCCCATCCAATCCCCTTTCTCCTTTTAGGTGAAAAACCCTAGGAGGAGTAAAGCATTGTGACAGGGAATTCTAAATCACCCTTTACATTTTGGTGAACCTGCATCTTTTGAACATTATTCCTTTCTGATTTTAAATTAATCCTATGTTTCCTTTGCATTGCATCTTGCATTAGTTAAAGTGCATCCTAGGGTTTCAAATTGCATTAGTGATTTTTTTTTACTTTAGCTTGCATTATCACATTAGTTTCGCATTGAAAAACACAAAAACTCTGCATTTACATACTGTAGTTGAATTTATGCATTTGAAAGACATTGAATTGCATTTAAAAATTATGAAAAAACACAAAAAAATCATCAATGGGACTAAATCGCCACCCTAGGCAACTTAGTCCTTTTTCACATTTTGCATTGCATTTTCTAGTAATTTTTGGGTAATTTATGTACTTTTGTTTTTTGGTACTACATCTCTGTTTTAGTTTACAAAATTATTGCTTCTTTCATTTTATTTGTCATAGATTTCATTACATTTACATCCACCCTAGATCTCTCGTGGTACTTGTATGAGTGTTTGGTGCCCCATTTATAATACTTTAGTGAGACGAAGTTCTAGACTCATGCCATCTTGCAATAACACTTTCGTAGCAGACCTTGGGATCTCAAGAGCTCCTACTCCTAGTATGGACAATGGTGCATTAGGCATTGATACTACCACTCACATGCCTTCACCTTCCCACCTTATGAATGTTGAGACACACACTAGTGTAATTCTGCAAGATAAAGTCATAAGTATTCATGAAGATTTTGCACATTTACAACAAGACTTGTCCCTTGAAAACATTTCTGCCACTGCCATACTTTCCATAGAAAACCTTCATCGTTTGATTGAAAGTGATGATGGCTTACAAGTTATGAAGAAAATTTCCAAGATATACAATAAACATGCTCCTTCCACATCCCAATTAGCAAAAATATTTGCAAGCCAAGGAGGGTCCCACATTCCTCACCCTTCAACCATAACATTGATACCAACTTATACCACTCCTCAAGCTACAAAAACTATGCAATAGGTTAGTCATATGGCTTCTTCTTTCACAATTCAAACTAGCATTCCTAGTCCTTTTGTGTCATCGAATATTCCCTCTTCCACGTTCACCCCTCTTAGTGTCCCTTTCACTTCCCCTAACATTACATACACTCCATCTCCATTTTCCCTTCCACCCCATACCACTTACCCTGATCCCATCATTACACAACTTTTTAACACCATTTCATCCATGCGACAACAAATATCCACCATTAGCCAAAGTCAAAATGCTTCACCTACATATCATGTTCATAGTAGTCCATTATTCCTTGAAATCTTACGCACTCAGATACCACAAGGAATTGGAATTCCTAGGGTTGAGAAATACGGAGGTAAAGGAGACCCTACTAACCATGTCAATGCTTATACAACCTTGTGTAGTGACATTGTCCTCGATGATAAGCTGTTAGCCAAAATTTTTCCTAGGACCTTAAAAGACACTTCATTGGAGTGGTTTTCCACAATCATTCCATCCGATCATTTAATGAACTTGTAGATGCCTTCATAAGTAATTTTCAAGTCCATATGACTCTTAAAAATACTATGGCTGATTTAATGCCATGTAAAAAAAACACTGATGAAAAAGTTACTGATTTCGTTTCACATTATCAGTCTTTATATGCTCAAATTGATGTTAAGATTCCTAATTCACATCTGCAAAAGATGTTTATTGAAAACTTGCATACTCACCTTCAGGATAAGTTAACTATGATGAAATTTCCTTCGTTCCTACATTTATGTACAACCCTTTGTGACTATGACAACTTGATTTCTAGTTGTGATTCAAAGTCCACTTCTAATTGAGCTGAGAAGTTTGAGCAAACCACCCACAACAATGTGCAAAACTTTTGAAAACCCAACCGAGGATTTTTACAGTTCAATCATCCTTCTCCACAACCACTCCAAACTATTCCAAGTCAAGTGGTAGCTATTAAATTAGTGGTGCCCTTTTCCTATGGGGACCTAAAGAGACAATTTACACCCTTACCCGATACTCTCCATAACACAATGAATCAATTGTTGCAACAACAAATGATCTCTTTTCCTATCGATAAACCACTTGACACCACTATGCCTTTACCACCCACCTTCAAACCAAATGCTTATTGCCATTTTCATCACAAAAATGGCAATGACACTGAACAATGTAAGTGTCTAAAACATTTAGTTGAAGACCAACCCTATCCCTCAACACAATATTTCATCTGTCAAGGCTAGTGAACCTTCAAACCCTCAAGTCATGAACATTGATACAAATAATGAACAACATGATATAACTCCAAGTGTTACCCAAGTTACTCCTATAGATGAACTTGTGGGTATGATAGACGTTATCCCTTATAGGGGCCCAACCAACAAAAATCTTGATATCACTTTTTCTTCCAAGGATATACTTAAAAAGCTTCCTGACGGTCCTCTTTACATAGCCGACTAAATCTATGATAAGCCCACCAATGGGATATTAATAGATCTCGCTTATGGTGAGAATGTGATCATAGAAGAATTTTTAGTATTACATGAGTTGTATTAAGATGATTATAACAAACCAATTGCATGGATTAAAACGCATACTAGTTTCATGTGCCCTATGATTGGATTGATCATACTCCTCTTACAAATAGGACCCAAGACTTTGGATGTAACATTTTCTATTATCTCACAATCAGATCAATTTTTCCTATGGCCAGGCCATTCTTGGCTTCACTTGATGAAAGTGGTCCCTTTGGTTGTTCATAAGTGTTTGAAGTTTCCACATGGCAATGAAATATTTACCGTACACCATAGTGGCTTTAATCCATTGTCCTTTAAAGGTAATTTTTCCTTAGAATCCTTTTGGCCTACCCCTATGGAACCCATCACCCCTTGAAAATAATTCTTTTTCATAGCCTACCAAAAATTCAAAGCCTAGAAACAAATAGCCGAATTGTCTCTTCATCACACATCCTCATCCACTTCCGCTCCTTCTATCCTAGATGAGATCATGCTTCAACACGAGTCTTAAATTAACCACCCAATGCAAACTCATGAGCCACCATCCATTGACACCTCCCCTTCCTCGTATAAACATCCAAGAGAAACTGAGGTTAACCCTGTCCTGCCACCCTACATTAAACAAGTTTATAAAGCCAAAGAGAAAGTGATTGACCCATCTTCTTCGGCTCCTTCCATTCTTCCTCCTCAAGAAGAAAAGGAACCTATGATGGATCAACTCACTCTTACATCTCAACAAATTCAAAATAAAATTAAACGAAACCACGGTGCTCAAGAGCATAGGCGTCATCGTCATCTCCTTGCTCATCAAATGCAAAATGAAAATAGCAAATAAAATCAACCTCTGTCTTTGATAGAAGCAATAGATGATCACCCTCCTCCTCTTGACCGGCCACAAGGTAACACAATCCCACCCTTGCAACAAAATGCATCAATCCAACAATTGCAAATCTTGATTCATCCTTCCTTGGAGATAACCCTTCATCCTCCCATCGTGATCAATCTTGATGATGATGATGATGAGGAGATCACAAGAATAGATGAAGAAGTGCATAACAATATAAACTCTTTATTTTCATCTACCATGAGCTTAAATGATAAATATTCTACACCAAGTGATGAACCTAGCACATCTCCTAGTTCGACACTTGTAATTCTTCATTTGGACAGTCAATAGCCCTCACAATATACTACACATGATTGGGAGGCAGATGAATTGTTAGATGGTTGACTTGCATTCGCCTTGCTAGCCTTTTTGCATTTTTATTTTTATTTTTCTTTTTCTAGTGCAATTTTGTGCGTATCGTGTTCCCCTATATCATGTGTTTGATGTTCTCTTTCTTTGTACACTTCTTCTACTCGTACATGTATTCTTCGTTGTCGTACATTGTCACTTTTTGTTTTGTGTTTTCCTTTTGGGGATGATGCAAAGCATTGAGATGCCCTATGTCTCTTCCATGTTGATCCAAAGGTCCCTTTTGTTTTTGTTTTGTGTTTTCCTTTTGGGAATGATGCAAAGCATTGAGACTATGTCTCTTCCATGTTGAACCAAAAGATCCTTTTTCACCTTTTTTTCTTGTGTGTTCCTTTTGGGGATGATGCAAGGTATTGAGACCACAATGTCTCCTTCATGTTGACCCAAAATATTTCCCTTTGCTTTTGCGTTTTCATTTTCTTTTCGCTTGTGTTTTCCTTTTGGGGACGATGCAAGGTGTTGAGACTATAATGTCTCTTCCATGTTAACTCAAAATGGACTTCATTTTTCATTTGTTTTCCCTCTCTTTGTGTCATTATTCTAGTTCTATGTGCTTTGGGGAATGATGAGAATTACAAGCTCTTTAATAAAAACATTGCAGCAATGATCATACTAACCCCAAATCCATAGATCCCTTATCTGTTTGGTGTATTCTTTTCTAGGGGCCAACTCTCTTTCTTTTGTTTTCTTTTTCATTTACATGACACGACCTAACTTAGAAACATATGACTTGGCATAGGGGCTTTCCAAGTTGGCTCTCATGTCTTATTTTTCTTTTTGCATCTTCTTTCCTTTGCTACTTTAAAGTAATTACTCTCATAACGTTGTGTAGCAATTTCTTTATAGTGGGTGGCATACATTGGCATATTTTCATTTGCATTTTGGAATTGTTAGTGTAGGATTGTCACTTCATATGACACATTTGTCACTTTGTGGATGACATTGGGAATGATGTCCTTCATAAGTGTGATCTATCTTAGCATATTATGTTCCTCTTAGTGGCCTGATGTGATGCATTGCATCCCCTAAGTTGTGAATTTTCTATTCTTTGATTGGTCCCCTCTTGGAGACATTAGACACAATTTTCCCTAAGTGATAAACCTTGCATGGACTTAACAAGACTCCTTTGAACACCTTTTGCATTTTACATTTTATTTTTGCATTTTAACCTTTACATTTTTACCACCTTGCATAACGTAGCTTGCATGCCTGTGGTACTTTTTTCATTTGTTCATGAGTTCTAAGCATACGAAGCTTTCCTCGTCTCATGAAGCATGAACCGACATTGTCTTTGTGGTACCTTGTTAAATTTATCAGGAGCTATAACTTTGATATGGTTGAGTGGGAAGCCCATTCTGAGGCATCACTTTCCCCATAGCCACCTATGTGTTTGTGAGTGCATGCCAACTAGCGTATGTACTTCACCTTTTTGGGTTTTCTCACCCGACGGACCACCATGAGTTCAGTTACCCCAGAGTGAGTATGCATCTTCTCTATTAAAGGTCATATGGAAAGATGAACCTGATTCAATTAACCATGCATCATTACCTGTATGATTTTCCAAAGCTATAATGAATGCATCGCCATCTTCATTCTCAGACTCATAATCATAATCAAATTTCTTCTTTTTCTTCTTTTCTTCTTTACATTGCTTACGAAGATGTCTAGGCTTACTACAATTCCAAAAAATAACTTTGGACTTTCCAGGAGATTTAGATCTTCCTTTAGACTTGGATTTGTCATGCTTCTCATTTTTCTTGCCTTTTTCCTTAGGTCCTCCACAAATATTCATGGCCTCCTTGGTAGTGACATACACCTTCCTCCTCATCTCTTTAGAAAGCAATGAACCCACCACATCTTCAATCTTCAAAATTATAGAACTATTCCCAATAGCCATAACAAGAGAGTCCCACAAATCAGACAAAGAACAAAGAAATATCTGACATTTCTCCGCCTCATCCATTTTGACACCAACTGATGCCAATTGAGCCACCAGCATATTGAATGCTTCCAAGTGGTTCGTAATTCATCCACCCTCTTCCATTCTCAAGGAATAGACCTTCCTCAAGAAAATCTTGTTCACTAAACATTTGACATGATACATCTCACCAAAATTCTTCCATAGTTTTTTTGCAAAGGTCTCTTCATGGACATTAATTAAAACATAGTCTGCCAAGCACAATCTAATTAGACCCTTGGCTTTACGCTCCATAACATCATATTGAGTAGCTTTAGTAGGATCTATAGGCCTTGAAACATTCCCATCAACATCCCACAAATCTTGATCTATCAATAGATCCTCCATCTTCAACTTCCACATTTCAAAATTATTTCCAAAAAAATTATCTAGCTTTATTCTCCCTAATGAACTTACCATCTAAAAATTCTTGCAATAAGATCACAAAGTATCTTTTGCAAAATCTCTCACTCAAACCCAAATTAGTCCAAAAAACTCAAAAACCCACAACCGAAACCAAAGGCGATCAAGCTCTGATACCACTTGTAAGGAAGCTAAGGTAGTGCAACAACTTCCTACACTAATCTTGAGAGGAGAATAATGCAAAATTTTTACAGATATTTAATAGTTACATAAACTTAAACAAAAATGAACATAAATATCATGCATACCACAACACAATGATTTATGTGAGGAAAACCCTTTTAGGAGAAAAACCCCACACTCCAAAAGCTGCCCAATATATTATTTAGAAATCCCAATAATTGCAATATACTTGCAAATCAAGCTTAACACAGGAGTATCACCACCAAAGATTAAGAGACAACACGACTGCTATCATACTCTCAAAATATACCACTATCTCTCTACCACAATCGTAATGCAACACCCTCATAAAATAGGTTACATTCTAGGGAAAGATTGACCAACAAAATATCCACCATTAGATCTAAAACCTAATAATTAACTGTCTAGATTTACAATGAATCATTTATCTAATGTATTTCGGCCATTTTGGGAGTTTCCTAAAAAAATTAACAGAAAATTATTTACATGCATCCCACTCCCCCCCTTGCTGCCATTGTATATTACACCTATCTGGTGTAACTAGGATACATACATATATATATCCTATCAATAATAACCTTTATATAATGGCAAGGTTGAGACACATTTTCCCAACACAACCAACACTGCTCCTCCCAAGATTTTGTTTGGTCAACCCACTTTACTATCCAAGTTTTTTCCTTGCAACCAACTTCTCTAAGAATTTTTGTCCAAAATTCTTATTGGTTTCATATTTATCATTACTTTAGACACTTCAATGGTTAGTTAGTTTCTTTTCTCATTTTCAATTATTGACTCCAAATTAACCATGCCCGTACTAATTGGTGGGATCATGTCACTTTTCATCTTTTCCTTCATGAGTTGCTTCCTTTTCTAACCCATTCTAATCTTTGAACTTTACTCTAAGGTGCCAACTTTTATTCTTTATTTCAATCTTCATTGATAGGTTTTATTCTCATTTTGAATTAGGATTATCAGAAGGTTGTCCCACCTCCTAGATACCTCCCTAGTTGGTTTTTATTCATAATATGTTGAATTTTCCACTTAACCTAAAGTTTTTAGTTTATGTTAACAATTAGTTTCTTTAATTTAACATTTGTACCAATAGACATAACCTTCTTTCTTAGCCTAGGTGTGTTCCTTTTTCAATCCAAGGCATCTCTCTATGAGTTTTTGATTTAGGAGTTTTAATCTCCAGGGATGGTCTTTCCTAGTCCCATAGTTAGACAAGTTTCTAGGAAATTGACTTCCTTACCATTTTCCTTGTTCTTCTTGACCCTGCCATCTTGGCATAAGAACTTTTCAACCATTTGATACTGATAATGTTTTGAGAAAAAAGCTTATGCAATGAGCTCATAGGTCCAAGTGTTGAACCTGGTAGCTCTAGTACCACATGTAACATACCCAAAGTTTACCCTATTGTTTTTACCTAAGTTTTAACTCGGAATGTCAATAACTCAAGTTCTCAAAAACATGGAAGTATTTTTTTCCCTTTCAATAACACATTTTCACATTGAAATAAACTATTTCTCATTACATTTCATAAGTGATATAACCTTACATAATTTCCAAGTAATTGAATTTCATCTTTTCAAGAACAAATTATAATAGATTCATGGTCATATTCATTTATAAATACATAACTCACAAGAGTTCAATGGTCAAGGTGTCCTCATATGGATCACATTCCTCCTATTTCACAAGTCCTAGTTGTCAAATACAAGAGGGAGAGCATCACCCAAGCACTTTTCCTCCAACCACAAACATAACGATCCCTCACACATCTTCCTAATTGGAAAATGGCCCTACCCTTCAACAAAGAGTTTGGTATGGAAACCTCTAGAAATGCCTACCTGAGTATGTTGTTGTTTCCTACATAACTAGTATGGTCATACAACTATAGATACTGGCTAACTATGTATGAAGCTCCTAACTAGCTATGCAATCCCAACACATAGTGAACCGACTAAGTGTATGCAATGACTTGTACACTTACTTTGGCCAAAGTTTTCATATATCTAGTAAATCCACTATCTATGAAGTAGTGTCGTATGTTCACCCACCCCCTTACTCAACTTGGAAACTGACTTGAAAATAACTTCCCTCTTAGTTTGACTCAAGGTTTAATTAACATAAACAAGATTTCATTCAAAAGTGATAACACACTCATATTGATCTAACTGACAAATTAGGTTTGACCCAACCTCTTGAATGACCTATTACATACAAGTGTAACAAACTGGAATTGGAAACTTCCTCGTATTCAAGTTCTTTCTTTTAATCATGGGAGTAATGACTCTCCTTGTTCATGCATAATTAACTAATACCGATGACACCATGTCACTGACTAGACACACTTGGTCTCAATCTAAAGGACTATCAATATGTCAATATGTATAATAATCTAGAATTAAAATTGATTTGAAGATTACTTCTATGTATTGAGTTTCAGACTCTTTGTTGTCATACCTAGTATGGCTCCATCCTTCTAGGATTCCATAACCAATCTAGTGATCCTTGACATTAATTATCATTTTATTTTATTCAATATAAATCTTATGTTCATAATAATATCCCATAATAAGTCAACATAATAAGCTATTTAACTTTTAATAATTCAACTAAGAACCTTTTGACAATTCTTTAATTTCCTCATGGTTCTTTCCAAGTTATCCTTTGCAAAGGCACCTATGTTTGTATGTACATAAACATTCATATATATTCTCCTTAAATATGACACATATATTCACATGTTAAAACATATGATAAGTTTTGATTATATAGGAAAAATAAGTTTTGAAGAGACCCAAAACCATTTACAACAAAAGATACTAAGAGCTTCTTAAAGATACATCAAAACGACACCATTAGCATCCCAAAATCCAAAAAACACTACAAAAAAGGGTGCTTGATAAAAGATAAGACCATAAGCTAACAATAGCACCCAACAACAACAAAATAATAGGAAAAAAACTAACACCCAGTAGAAAACAGAAAGCAAAAAACACTAATTCAAACTACTCAAGGTGTTGGCCACCTCAAGCTCCTGGCTTCTGTGCTTTTTGATCATGTCTAATAGCTCCTTCTTCTCAATATCAAAGGATTTTTTCCAATCAGCTGACCCTTTAACAGTAGGTCCTTTGTCATCGTCTTCAACACCTTTTTTACCTTTTCCTTTAAACTAGTGCTCTTTCTCCATAAGCTCAGAGAAATAAATTTGATCCTCCCTGAGCTCACTTATCTTTCTAAAAAGGACTTCCAAGGATTCCACGTTGTTCTTCATAGAGATGTGACATGCATGCAAAATATTTTTATGTTCATGTTCGTTCCTAGAATCTTGGCTTCCAATGTAGCCAATCTATCTTCACATAGAGATTTGAAATCATGGAAAGAACTCTCAAGGTCCACCATTCTATTAATTAGAATGTCTAACACTGACTCCTTCAAAACAATCTTCAAATTCTCTTTCAAACCTCTAATTTTAATATTAATCTTATTGAACTCTTGAACAGTCCACTTAACTAACTTAAAAGTTCCAGTGGCCCCATCCCTAGCCATTTCCAACAATTCAAACATAGAGGTAGAATGATCATCAAGGTAAGAAAAGTCCTCAGACATAGGATTTACCTTCAAAGGCTCATGTTTAGCTCTCTTCTTCTCAGAATCCTCCTCATAAGAACTCTTAATCTCCTCATTTGGCTTCACATTGGGAAAATCCTCCACCGGGGAGTCCTCAATAGCCATCGCCTTTTCACCAAAATCCTTTCCTTCACAAGACACATTAGGGTCCTTAGCCAACACTTGCAAGGCCTTTCTCTTCAGGTTGGTGATATGCTTAGAAGACCTCTATGACTTTTCCTTGTCCTCCAAACCTAGAACATTATCATGTGACCGCATCTACAAACCACCACCAACAACACCCTGACCAACAACCACCTCCTTAGTCTTGGGAGGGGGACCATCCGAGCCCACTTCCATGTCCTCTCTATCAGAAAGAAAAAGGTGTTTGGATTCCCTATTATTATTAGAACTATCCAACTTCCTCTTCTTTGAATACGTGGTTGCAAGGGCACTAGGGACACATCCTCCTCCTCCGCATTCCATTCCTCCTCATCATCCATATTGGAATCCAAGCTCGATGAGCCAAAATCATCACTCAAAGCCTTCTCCTTACCCTTAATGACAGGGATAGGGAGAAGGGACTTAACATGCTCCATGATTAATAAAATAAGACCTTCATGGAGGATGGGATCCCTCCTATTCTTTAGATGATTGTAAACAAAAACCTCCATAGAAGATAACAAGAAAAAGGGAAAGAAATGAACAAACCATGTCTAAAATGGTTTAGAAGAGTGAAGTGGTGACTGAGGATATTAGTAAACCTCCCCTCCAGAGTCACCTAGTACATAAGTACCTCAACAAAACTTTCCCAAATCTTCTTAATGGATTTTTCTCATAACCCCAACTTTCTATTTTGATTAATTTCTTCCGCTCGTCATTCTTGAAGAATTGGGCCATCGCTTCCTCATTACTCTTCTTGTCCTTGAAAAACTTGTGGCCAACCATCGACATCCCAATAACTATAGCTACCATCTCTTTATTCACCTCCACTTCCAGGCCTTTTATCTTGAGCTTGTGATTATGCCAAAAAGACACAAATTGCATTGAGGCATTGGGGTCATGCCCATGTAGCCTCTCTAAGAAAGGTGTGAAATTACCATGACGCAAAATATTCCAAAGCTTCTTCTTTTTCCTAATGCCTGCATAGGAATGCAACTCGATTCTATTTATATCACCACCCATTTTAGATAGCACCAAAACAAGCAAGCCCTTACAAAAAATCTCAGTTGAATGCCAAAGAACAAAAGGAAACCCACAAAGCGTGTGAGACAAAAGAAGGTACTAGAAATTAAATGTTGCATCATCTCAACCCATGCCATAATTCCTCAATAAGCTCCTAGATTTCTTAGGAAGGATCAATCCCTCCTCCCATGCATGAAACTCATTTAAACTGATAACCTCATTGGCAAAAACATCTGCCAACGAGTTTCCTTCTCGATAAATGTGAGAGATGTGTCTCTTCACAAGATCACAACATGATTATAGTATATTTAATGAGCTGATCTACATTCCAACTTGGAGGATGGGTTCCACGCAGATAGTTAATTATGATTAAAGAATCGCCTTCAACCCATAATTTGGAGTAACCTTTGTGGACAACATACTTGACACTAATAAATGCAGCCTCTACCTCCACACAGTGATTACCCTTCGTTTCCTTGTAAAAAATAACTTTTACCCATCCAAAGGGAGGTGGTTGCCACCCAATGCTCAACCTAGCATTTAAACTGAATTTAGGATTCAAAGCAAGAATTGAAGTAATCTTCTAGTTAGAGGTCACTAGGATATCATAACCAGTTAGGCAAGTAGAAAGGGGCACACCAAGAAGAATCAAAATTTATTAGAGCAATTTTTTACAAAATCGCCCATTGGATATTGATGAATATACTACCAACTTTAAGCTTAGAATCATGAAAAATTATGTTATTTCGCTCTTTCCATAACCCCCAAGTAATATGTAGGGTCATAAGATCCCAAAGACAATGAAGAACATGAGAGGAGGTAGGGAAATTCCATTGATCAATGAACTTATCAAGAGAGTTTGGAAAGACCCAACGAATATTCCAGATAGCAAGAAATTTACTCCAAAGAGAAAAAGAAAAATCACACCTAAGAAAAATATGAAAAGCACTCTCACTATTAGCTTCACACAGAGCACATCTATTAGGAATCACAAACCCCCTCTTACAAAGGTTATCCTACGTTAAAAATTTACCTTGCATAAGCAGCCACAAGAAGACATTCACTTTAGGAATTAGCTTCTTATTCCATAACATCCCCTAGAAAGGAAGAGAATTAGGCTTTTCCAATGAACTCACAAGAGTAGAAGCCACCAAAAAATTACCATTGGAATAGGGGGTTCAAATGACCTTGTCCTGCCTCGGAAAAGTGGGAATACGAACATTGCTCAAAAAGTCCTTGAAAGCCTTCAAAGATAGATCCCAATCTTGAAAATTTTCCACTCCCTATCTTGAAAGTAATCAACCACCCTAGTCCCAAAAAGGATTTTGCACAAGGGGACAATAGGGGGAGCCCAAGGAATACTAATTAAAGGTGTAACATCACACCAAACATCTTCCCAAAAAAGAATACTTGTACCATTGACCAGTAGCCATTTAACACCCTTGGCAATCAAATCCTTATAAATAACTATGTTCCTCCAAAAAAAAGAACCAGAGGGAACATCATCAAATGTCAACAAATTCCAGGATCTCCCATGCCATAAATATACTTATTACAAGCCAAAGAGGACCACCCTACATCCCCATTCAGGAGCTTCCAAACATTTTTTGATAGAAGAGCCTTATTAAAAGCCTTTAAATTTTTTATACCAAGCCCCCCCCATTTCTTCGGTCTACACACCAGATCCCAAGCCACAAGAGGAATTTTGGCTTTGATCTCAACACTCGACCATAAGAATCTTCTCATTATCTATTCCATTTTCTCTTCAAACTTGACAGGAATTATAAAGAGTCTCATAGCATACAACAA
The DNA here is from genome assembly GCA_007258455.2 of Sequoia sempervirens. Classification (NCBI taxonomy): domain Eukaryota; kingdom Viridiplantae; phylum Streptophyta; class Pinopsida; order Cupressales; family Cupressaceae; genus Sequoia; species Sequoia sempervirens. Next base: position 448,467,394 of record VDFB02105785.1, read on the forward strand.
TAAATTTTGGAGAGTGGAAGAAATAAGTTGAATCTTGCCTACCTAGCTGAGGAGTGCACCTTTCCAACCTGCCAGCTTTCTACTAAATTTATCCAATAGGCCCAACCAGAAGGAATCTAGGATCTTTGAGATACATAAGGGGAGTCCTAGATAAGTAGCTGGGAGATCACCTCTATTGCATGAAAGGATTTTACCAAGTTTTATCTACAGAGCTTCAAGAGTGTTAAGGAAAAAAGTTTGACTCTTAGGAAGATTAATCCTTTGACCAAAAGCCTTCTTGTAATCTTCAATCGACCTCTTAACAACTCTAACTTCCTGAATAGATGATTCACCCATCATAATAGTGTCATCAAAAAATTGTTGATGGGTAACCAGATCACATCTAGAAGGAGAGAGACCCTTCATAGCACTAGAACGTAGTACTTTCTTGATATTTTTTCCAAGAGCCTCCACCATTAGAATGAAGTGAAGCAGTGAGATAGGATCTCCCTGCCTTAACCCACACAAGCTCTGAAAGAAGGGGGAAGGAGAACCATTCACTAGGACAACAAAAGACGGAGTAGAGATAAGTTGTTCAATAACTTGAAGAAACTTCTTATAGAAACCAAAATGATCTAACACTCTAAACAGAAAACTCCAATTCACCCTATCATAAGCTTTGAGTAGATCCAACTTCAGGAAGAATCTCAGTTTCTTAGAGACATTAATAGAATGAGTAACCTCATGAATAGTTACAATAGATTCAAGGATCTAACAACCATTAACAAAACCACTTTGATGCTTAGAGATCATGCCAGATAGGAATTTCTATGGTCTAATAGCAAACACTTTTGAAAAGATTTTATAAATAGAATTATAGACTAATTGGGCGATACTCACCAAAGCTCCTAACATCAATAGATTTGGGAATCAAAACAATGAAGGTCACATTCAAATCTTTGAGAAGACTTTTGGAGCCAAATAACTCCTTAGTAACATTGATCACATCCTCTGAAACAATCTCCCAACATGAATAGAAGAACAAAAAAGGAAAACCATCAGGCCTAGGGGCCTTGTTTCCTTCAAAAGAGAATACCACTTCCTTAACTTCCAAGGCTGAAGGAATAGCAGTAAGCTCCTTGTTCAGAGCCTCTAAGACAACCATAGGAATAACCTCCAGAGAAGCTTCTAGACAATTTTAGTCCTAGACAAGATCATCCTTCAGGAGCTGCTCAAAGAAACTAGTAGTCGCTCTCCTAATAGCCTCCTCATCCTCCAACAAAAAACCATCTACTATAATTGGGGAGATTCTATTATACGATTTATGCCTAAGGGTAGTGAGATGAAATAACTTAGAATTGTGGTCACTAGACTTCAACCAAATAGCATGAGATCTCTACCTCCATAAATCTTCCTCCTTAGCCACAATATCATGCAACTACATGAGGAGGCCATCCTCTAGTAGCTATACATCCTTTGATAAACCCTTAGACTGAATGTCACTCTGAATACCATCCAACTTTTGAAGAATATATATCTTAGAATCAAAAATATGACCAAACGACTCTTTATTCCATTTCTTGAGATTCCTTTTGACAAAAGCCAATTTCTTGGCAACTCTGAACATCGCACAACCATCTATTTTAACTTTCCACCTTTATTTAATACAATCCATAAATCTTGGATCCCTTAACCACATGGCTTCAAACCGGAAGGGAAAAAATTTCTTACCCCCAAGCCTAACAACAACAAAAGAGATGGGAAAGTGGTCAGACCCACATCTCATAATTGAAGATAGAGAACAAGTAAATTCCACAAACCAGGAAGCAGAAGTTAAAGCTTTGTTCAATCTAACTTGAATATTATCCTCTCCAACATGCCTATTAGACCAAGTGAAATTAGCTCCAATCAACTTGACATCTATATGAGCATTATCATCAATGAACATTCTTAAATAAAGCCAACTCTCCAGATTGGCTTGTGTCCCCCTCACTTTCTCGTTGTCACACAAAGGAGTGTTGAAGTCTCCCATCACAATCTAGGGACTGTCCAAAAAAATCATCCTAAGACTCCCAAGATTATCCCATAACTTTTTCCTGGCTCTCTTTAGGTTAGGAGCATAAACATTAGAAATTATCCAAGAATAAGAATCCCTGATCCAAATAAACTTCATCTCCACATGATTGAAACCTTCCAAAATTGGTACACCTTTAATCAACTTGGCCTTCCAAAATATGGCCACACCACCTGAAGCTCCCTTAGTGCTCACCCCATGAAAACCACAGTCCTTAAAAAATAGATTCTTTAGAGGTTCCAACTTATCAATCTGCACTTTTTTCTCTTGGATCAACAAAATTTCCAACTTATGGTCCTGGACTAAGTTCTTTAGGAGGTCATGTTTGTGCATATTATTCAACCCCCTGATATTCTAGGAAATAATCTTCATTTACGCAAAGAGGGGGTGATCTTAGAGCATGGATCAAAAAGTGTTTTCTAAACCCCTTTAGTAATGTCTTGCTTGCACTACCTCTCCCTACATTTCTATAGGGAAGGTCTGCCCTGACTCAGCCTTGATTCAGATCCACAATCCACTTTTTTTCTTCTCATGGTAACATCTTTGTGAGTATGAGAGGGAGGAGAAGTAAAGAACTTCTTCCTTCTACCCTACACCTAAACATAACCATCTTCATCCTTACTCTCATTATCAACCACCACTAAAGCACCATAACCAACCGCTAGCTTAGAAGCATTATGTTGTGGGGAAGACGAGGTAACAGAAGGCTCCAATACAGTCCTTTTAGGGGAGCACAAAGTATTAGAGACATGATCCACATCCTGACTCAAAGATTGGCCCTTAGCCATCTCCATAGTTTTCTCAGATTCCTTGCCAACCTCATTAAGAGGGACAAAGTGATCTTCAATATTAACTTTACCCTCCACACCATTGCTAACAATTGACTCACCCTGCTTCTCTTTGTGCTCCTTAATCTTCCAAACCTTAGCCTGCTGAGCAGTTTTAGGTGGGGCCACCTTAACAAGGCCGCCTTCTTACATTTGAAACAAGCAAAAGAGAGATTTTCAAAAATAAACTATTGCTTCTAGGATCCCACCTTAGAGTTTAGGAGGAAGAACTCAGGCATCATAGTGTCTTGGTCAATCATGACTGCAACCAGCTTCTTCCTAGAGAGAGTGGCCTCATCAATAGAAATAATTCGTCCAAAGGAGTTAGCCACTGCCTTAAACACTTCTTTGTCCCAATATTCTAAAGGAAAGTTTGGAAGCTTAACCCACACAAGGGTTGAGTGAAAGAGACACTTGCAAAAATCCATCCCAAGTTCTCAAGGATGAAGAACTAGAGTAAGATGCCCAAATGACCATTGACCTTTCATAGACATTTCCCTGAGGTCTTCATCACCAGAGAAGGAAAAGGAGAAAAAACCTTTAGCCATGGCTGCAACTTCCACCTAACCTTTTAATGCTCACTTCTTATGAACTTAGGTGCAGACCTCCTCAATATAAGGTTAGGGACCTAAAAACTTGCCAACTAGGGAGAAATCCATTTTAGCAATATTTTTTTCAACGAGAGAGTCTAAAATAGACAAGGAAAAATTTCCTTCCACATTAGAAGAAGACACAAACTTAGAAGCTACTCCTTTTCCTTTAAGCTTAGAAGGAAAAAGGTCGGACCATCTCTGCCCCAATAATGATGACTGTCCTTCCAGATGGCCACCACCCACCAGAGCACACTCAATCCAAGGAATATTTGAATTAGCCACACAAGATTCCCCAAATGGGACCCACACTTCATTTTCAACAACCACCTTATCCCCTTGAAACTCTAGAACCACCTCCTTCAAATGACAAACCTCACAAGACACCTTGAAGGCCTCAAATGCACACTTACCTTCAGAGAGAGCATCTTTGACCACATCCTCACTGCACGAACCATCCTTCCTAGCCTCACCACTAGGGAGTAGAAATGTTTCTGCACCACACGATCTAGCCTTCCCAACTTCCACATAAGAAAACCCCATATCTATATACTAACCAAACTGAAACTCACCATGATTCCTAGGGCTTGAGTTCAAATTCAAATCACTGAAGCCCACCACTAAAAGAGTCTTCACTCCAACAGTCTCCTCTCCAATGGTCTCCATAACTTAGTCAAGTAATATTTCAAATAAACATAAAGTTAAAATAATCAAAAGAAAATATTAAAACTAGCTTAGAATTATAAATATTTTAAAGATCCTTTCTAATTTGGAGGACATTTTTTTCTTGAGAGGAGTCTATGCTTTTGCATTATAAAATCTCCTTGTATTATGGCTTTGGTTTTCCACAATGTAAAATCCTCTCCTTTAAGATTAGAATATCGTGAATAGGTATAGAATCTTTTTCAAGTATAAGATAATATCATTTAAAAAGGTAATTAGAATGTATACATTTCTAAAAAAAATTCAACCCTATTGTTGAATATCAATACAAACTAATTCAAATGTATACCCTAACCCTAGGGAATAAACTAATCTCCTACTTTCAAGGGTTATAAATAATTGAGGACGTAATTTCTCCACCCATGGTTAAACTACCAACATAGGTATTCATAACATCATATCCTAGAAGAAATGGAGTGGGTGAGTGGGAAAGGAAGTGAGTCTGGTTTTTTGAATTCTTCCGATGGGGAGAGCGAGGGAGAGGCTGATTATGATGAGGATGATGGGTTTTCATGGTTTCCTAGTGTCCTATTGGATGTTTTTGGGAGTTCTTTGTGACCTTTCTTCTACTCTGGTCATGAATCTCCTGGTTTGGTAGTGTCTGGTGCATCTTGGTTGGTTCCTCCCACCCCTATCTACATGTTTTAGTGGGGGAACATTGATGGGGCTTTGGTGGCTTGCTTGGATGTTGTGCATTCCTTCCCTACTTTTGTGGGAATGGGATTTTGGTTTTCCCTCTTTAGGCTTGATTCTTCAACCTTTGTTGCTTTGTGGCTTTGCTTCACCTTGTGTGAGGTTCTGGGTTTTCTCAACTATTTGCAGGGAGACCATGTACAGGCTTTTTCTATGATATCTAGTTTTAGAGCTCTGTTTATGGTATCTCTTCCTATTGTGGGGCATTGGTTGGATAGTTTTTGTTGGTATCCCTCATCCTTGTTGTGTGGATGGAAGTTGCTCTATTATATTTTATGTCATCACGGGCTTGGGGTGAAGTGGGGATCCTACTTCCCTTTTGTCTACTTTTTTCTTTGGTAGGGGAGATTGATGCCTTGGCCATTGACCTGCACTTTTTCTCTAGCCTTGTCCTTTTTGGGAATCTAGAGATGGTTTCATTTTTTGTCCCCTTGCATTCCTTTTCCTGTGTCTAGGGATTTTGGCCCTCTCAAGATCCTTCTTTTTTTCTTGGTTTTTGTTGATTTGTTTTTTCGTTCTCATGCCTGTTGCCAAATTTTCCTCTTTTTTGAGGATGATGTTGCTTGTGTGGCTTATTGTTTCGTTATGCTTTGCTTGTCCCTGGATGGGTTGAGCTATTGGCTTGTGTTCTTAAGACTCTCAATTCTAAGCGCTCTCCTTTTTAATTTGGTGGTATTCAAAAAGGGGGTTCTTGTGATCTGGTTCTTGCTTAGCCGATCCCTTATGTGTTTGGTGCTCTCTATTGGGAGGAAGAACGAGCTTTTCCATGTTATGCTAATCTTTCACTCTGATGCCTTCAAGTTGGGTCTACTTGAGGGGAACCTATTTTGTAAAGTTTGTCTCCTATCTAGTTTTTTAAACCTTGAGGGCTATGGGTTTTGTGATTTTCTGGACTATTTTGTCTAAGTCTGAGGTTATTTTGGCTTTTGTTGGGGCTGTTTTGGAAGATCTATTGGAAAAGTGAACTTGGTGTTTTTGGAAGCCTTTGTGGGCTTCTTTCTTGTAATTCTTACTCTGCTAGTTGAAGGTTTGTTGATGTTCTTCAAGGGTTTTGCAATCATCTAGGTTTCGTGTTGGTACTTGATGCTCATGTTGTCAAGCAATGAGGTGTGTTTTCATTCTACCAGTGTCAACTTCTAGTTGGGGTCTCCTATGGGGGTGGAGATTTCTCCTACTAAGGTGGAGCCCTCTCTTATTAAGGTGGAGATGGTTGTTGTAGTAGTAGGGGGTTGTCCCCATTCCTTCTACTAGTTCCTTTTGAGTGGAGCCTGTTAGTGCAGGAGATTGTTGGATCTCATAGTTTTAATTCCCATTTCATCCTCTCCTATAGAGGGGAGATCTCTCTTATTGATGTGGAGATGGAGTTGGTGTGTTGGGTGGAATGGTACTTCAACTTAGCTGCTACTCCTCTATGTTTTTTATGCTCATTGAATCCCTTACTGTGTTGGTTACAAGTTTTCACAAGAGCTATTGTTTTAAAGTTATTTTTGTTTGGAAGGTGTTGCTTCATGGATGCCTTGAAGTTCAAAATATATTGGCCACCCTTTGGGTGGATGTTGTTAAGGGTTGTTGCTTCTATAGCCTGATGGGTAGCTTATACGCCTGTTATGTTGGTTGTGCTCTTAGCCTTGGGTTCTCTCAAAGATTATTGATGGGATTAGTTATTTTTTGGTGGTTTGGGTTTCAAGATTTGTTAAATCCTACTTGAAATGGTTTGAAGTATGGTTTTTCTTACCCACCCTTGGAGTGGTTATTGTTACAAACTACTTTATTGGCAGCAAGGAAGGTGGACTATTGGCTTGTTATGTTGGATATGAAGCTTTTATTGGCCATGAGGTCTGTTTAGATGGATGATTGGGTTTTGGACCCATTTATTTCTGCTTGTAGTTTTTCCACCCTTAGGGTAGTTGTCATTTTTTCCTATTGTTTTGTAGCTTTTTTATGGCTTGTTCACCTATTTTTCTGGCATTGTTGCATGTCCTAGTTTGTTGTTTTGTTGGATTCAAGTGCAATTTCTTGTTGTTTTCTTGTCTTGTTGCTATTCCATGTATTGCTATACTTATTGCTAAATATTTTGTGATGTAAAAGGGATTAGGTCCCTTTCAAAATCCCTACTTACCTAATCAAAAAAATCATACCCTAGATAATGATGACATAATACTTCTATCATAATTTCAACCTTTTCCATTTCAAAGCAACATAACTTATTCTAGCATATAAATACCATACTATATTTTTTAGATATTTTTATAATACCTTATATTAGCTTCTCTTTACTATTTTTATCAATCAATAAAATCAAGATAGTTGCATATCATGCTATTAAGATACCTTAATCCAACTTGCATATAATCTAGCTAAATGTATAAGCACTTAATAACTATTCATTAGCTATAATATGCAAACAATGTTTGAAAAAACACTTTCAAATAATAACAATACATAATTTCAGAATTAGAAAGAGAAAGAGTTGATAATATCTAAAGCATTCCTAGTATAAAATATCTCCAAATGGATCTTTTGAAACTCCTTGCTCAATGCAAATGGCTCTGCTTGTTTCCTCCTCTAATATCAACTCTTACTTTTGTTGTTACTCAGTTGATAAATTTAGCTACACAACTAAACCTATCCTCACTATAAAACAAGTATTTTATGCTCTCAAAAATCACAAAATAAATTGCTCTTAACTCACAAAAAGAATATAGAATGAACAATACAAATACACTCCAGAATGAACAACCAAAGACTATGCTAATACCTTTTGTTTATACATAAATGGAAAGTAGTTTTCAGCTAAAGGTAAGCTATGTTTCATGCCACCTCTCTTCTCTTTGCCATCTATGGGTGTTTCTAGTGAGAACTATTGCAGATTTATCTCTTTAAACCACTCAAATTCCTCCCTTGATTTCCACACCCAGTTGAATATTTCAACCCACTACTTGTTGTTCATTAGCTCAACTAAAATATCATATAATTTTTCATGTATGGAGTCCAAATTATAAGCAGTTTATATCTCTACCCAAGTCGTGGCTTAAACAAGTATATCACATGATATTTTACCAAGTCAAAGCTTCCTTTCAAAATCTATGAACTAGTCTTTCAAAATTCTATATACACTTGGTTTCCTATGTGGCTTTTCTACCATTTAACTTTTGCAACTTATGCACCCTATGTAGGAAACTTATGGTTTTATAACACCTTTAAAATATCACAAAACGGCTATTAATTTCTGAAGTATAGGAAATTGTATACCTTTACAATTTCACACTATGTTTGGGTCCCTTAAATAATTGGACTTAATTAAGCCTCTAATCGACCAAATTATGTATTCCAAAGCCTTATTTTTCCATTTTTCAAAAGGGGAAGCTATATTTAATTGATGCAATTAATATTTTAATCACATTTGAGAATGTGTGTCCTGGACTTATGAGCCAAGATCCATTCGCCTAAGGGTGAATGGGTCCTCCTTAAGTGCCATGACCCATTTTTAAATATGTTTTTGGCGGTGTTTTAATGATTCAAATTTCATATGCAATTGTTAGATTTTGGAATCTAATTCTCAGGAAATTAAATAAACACCTATAAATACATAGCCATTTTATCATTTGAAATCAATCTATCATCAAAGAAAATTTCCTATGAGCAAAAAATATTTTCAAGAGCATTAAAGAGTAGCAATAGCAATCATCTACAACAACAATCAAGATCCTAACATCATGTCAAAGTTATGTGTGTTCATATCATGTTTTGGAGCTAACATTGTGATGCAGGTTTCAAGCATTCAAGCATCAAATCAAGTAATCAATCAAGTCAATTCAAGCAATATCCAATCCTTAGAGTGATGTGTTTGTATTTAGTCCTCTAAGGGAATCCAGTGAAGGCTTGGTGAGTTGTATTGAGCAAGTTTGCATTCTTCATTTCCTTCTCCATTGTCATTTATCTTTCTATCAAGGTTTAATTACCAAATCGGGGTTTGAACAAGGAAAACCTCCATACAAACAAACAAACAAAAAAATTCCTCTTTGTGTATGTGTAGGTTACAGGTTGAAGATGGATTGAAGAGATCTTGAAGAAGCAATTTTGTATTATTACATTTATTGTCATCATTGTATTTTCAAGCCACATAAACTCAGATTCAAAATTTATTTTCGACATTCCGATAGTGAGACCTGGGGCAAACAAAAGCTCAGACCCATCTCTAGAGGACTCTGAAAGTTAATCATAATTACCCTACAAGGACTCATTCACCCAAAGGAGACCCTTTCCTTCTATAGTTCTCAAAACAATATTTTCTAGGTTGGTACATAGCCCTTGATAATTTCACTTTATTGGTACATATCCCTAGTTTCAAAACACTAGGATCTTATATTTTTAGTATTAGTGATTAAATGATTATTAAGTTAATCATTTCAAAATATTTCTTATCAATTCCAATCCCCCTTAGGATATAGATTCAGGTTTGGTTTACTCAACATTAAGGTTTATAGTCAATCAATTCACCTTGTTGATCTATATCCCAATGAAATTTATAAAAAATGCGGAAATGGCCCTAGGTTATGGACACTAATTTTAGAGTCAACACATTTTTATGTTTCATTTTTGTGAACCTGAAGTTGTACAACATATTTTCTAATTTGGAGATCATTGAAACCCTAGGTTTAGATTTGCATTGCCTTTTTTTATATTTCTCATTTAGGGTTCCATTTTTTTGCATTATCAAAGCATCAAAAAATCCAAAAAAATTGCATTCCATAATGCATCATATGTTGCATTAAGGTTTTTTTATCATATTTAGATTAGATTTACATTCATATTTCATTCATTAAGTGGTTAAAATATGATATTATTCATTGTATGTTCATTGCATCTTACATTTTAAGCCAAAATCAAGTAAAAATAGGATAGTTTTGTTTCAAATTTGCATTAAATCATTAGTCAATTATTACATGTTAGATCTAAAATTTGCATTCAAATCTTGTCAAAACATTTTCTTCTATGTTTCACAAAACTTTGTCCTAAACGGAACAAAATCTAGAAAAACAATCATTGATTAACATGTTTGCAACTAGAAAAGGAAACATCAAACATCAACATAAAACTTTAAATTTTTAGTTTTCATAACCCTATCCAAGGATGCATTCACCATAGGGAGAATTTGTCCTTGTACAAGTTTCTCAGATAACTTTTGCACAATATTTTATCTCTGTATTTTTAGTCTGTTCTAGCTTGCAAAAGTTTGTTTTAAAATTTTGAAAAATGTTATTGCATGTGCAAGAAAAGTGCCATTTTGCTTGATTTGTTGAAAATTTGGAAAAAAAATGTTACATTTTAGTATTGAAAATCATTAGATCTATAGGAAAATTGTTTATATTTCTAAAGCATTGCATATCTTGGATAGAATAGTTCTCATTTTTACATAAATAAAAGCATATTTCTTTTTCAAAGATGTGATTTTGATATGGTAAAGAATGGATTGCATAAGTACAATATCCCTACTTATGAGAACAATCTAGGGAAAAAAAATAAGATCATTCACAAGCATGTTAGTCATCCTCCAAGTGTTTTCCTTGATTATGAGAATACCTTAGTGCAAGAGGGAAAAATCATTGACACATTCCTTAATATCACTTTGCCTATCCTTCACTCAACCCCTAATATCTCTCCCATTTGTGAGGATGATTTGATACAAGAGGAAGCAATCATAGAAAATCATGACAATTATAGTTCTTCTCCCAATGCTTCTCCTACATGCGATGAAGGTATCTTGGTGTTAGAAGATGCAATTGTCACATGTCATGAGAATCTTGTTTGTCCCTCTCCCCCTACTTATCCCACTTGGGAGGATATTATGGCACAAGAGGATTAGATCATTGACACATTTCTTATCACTTTTCCTATTCCACATTCATCTCCCACTTGTGAGAATTTTTTAATGAAAGAGAATGCAATTGTTGACAATATTGGTAATCATAATTATCCTTCTCCTGATATCTCTCCTGCTTGTGATGAAGGTGCCTTGGAGTTAGAAGATCCAACCATTGAATGTCATTAGAATCTTGTTTTCCTCTCTCCTAAAACTTCTCCTACTAGGGAAGTTATTATGGTGCAAGAGGATGATATCATTGATACTAAGATGGCTTGCTTAGATGAAGATGCTAAGGTTACCTTAGATCCCCCCTTGATAGAAGATCATCAACAAAAAGTCAAATCCCCTGAGGTTATGAAAACATAATGGACCATAGATCTCCCTTGATTATTGAACCTCCTAAGCCACTTCTTATCATAGGAACACATCAACACCAACCAAAACCTCTAGGGAATATCTTAAAATTTTCAAGGTAACTCATTAGTGGCAATGTTATGTAGCAACTGTAACATGCCAACCCTCAATGAAGTAAAAATTCCTAAGTTTTCACTTTGCAAGTAAATAAACTATGTAACAAGCCATTGCAATAAAAAAAATTCTTTTCTTTATTGAGAATATATAATCAAAGATGCCATAACAATATAGTTAACATTCCTTTACATTACAATAATTTCACAAGTTACAATAATAAAATAATTCATACATTTACATACATAACTCAATGAGCTTTAGAAAAAATAGCTTGAAGATGGTCTAGGATCCTTCCTTTCAAATCTTGGTTCTCTTGTCGCCTATTGTGGAGGAGAAGCATCACTCAAGCACTTTTTCACCAACTGCAGACTCATATGTAGTCCCCCACACATCTATCATTTGATAGATGGCCCTTCCCTTCAATGACAAGTTTGGTAGAGTAACGAAATAATGACAGCCAACTGAGCATAGTGATTTGTCCTACATAACTAGAACTTGTAATCCCACAATCTGGAACTAGCATGTAATACTGGATAATGGTGAACTAGCAGTGGAGCCAGAGGTAGTCACACTACTTTGGCCAAAGTTTTCTCAAATGGTAATCTAAATGAAGGTCATCTATCACATACACTACTCAGGGTGGATTTGACTTAAGGCCATCTTAAACTATGCATAAGTATTTCCTTCAATAGATAATTTGTCACCCTAGAGATAACCTATCACCATTTTACATACTTGGAATAAACCTACTTAACAAGTAAGTACACAAGCTCCCTCCCATACTGGATAAACAATCCTAGGAGTAAACTCAAGCTACTCTAGTTAAATCAATAACCTAACCAAGAGTAACTCATATGCCACTCTAGTTTAATCATATCTAGTATGTAATACATATGATAAACACCAACCTCCTATTATGGAGTACATACAAGCACATCATGAAAAAAACATAAAATCTTCTATCTCCTTTTCAAAGAAATTCTAGATTCCCTAAATGAAAGTACTCGTAAAAGACAATTCAAGCATTCATGAAGAATAATTCTTTCATAAATAAAATAAGAAAGAAGAATATCCCCATGCATGTTATCACTTATCCAATCAATTGATAGTAATACAGCTTCTCCAAACAACAACAAACTAAATTATAGCTTTTCAAGAGATGTCACAATAACCCTCTAATGCTCAAGTTGATAGTTTACTTCTCTCAAACATACCCACTTTCCTTATAATTGAACTCTCTCTCTCTCAAATAAAATTGAGTAAAACTAAAATAAAGCAAAGTAAAAATTCTTGCAAGAATGCATCCTCAAAAATGAGTTTTCCCTGTTATTTATACAACAGCTATGAGGCTTCACATCCTACATATTAGGCATGGATATGGATAGAAAAAACCATGCATATCCTAGTCACTCAACTTAGAAAAAAGGTGGCATCGATATAAGTACTTACTTAGCAAACATAGCTACAAATCGACTTTATTACTTGATAGCAAAAAGAGACTTATTCAAATCTACACATGATTAATTTGAATTACCTCAAACAATGGAAATCTACAGCAAACAGGTTTCCAAAGGTGGCGCCAAATACATACTCACAAATAATAGTTGGCATGGTTTCCATTCTATTTGAAACAGTCAATAACCAATTTGCAACACCAAGCTTACATCGACTGAGTCGTGGTGTGAGTCGATTTAGCTATTTACTCATTTTTTAAAATTCATCGACCTATTTTCTCATGGCTTAACAGATGTTGATTCAAGCTTAAAGACATGACATTTAAAGTTTTACCAAGTCAAATAAGATCCTACTATAGGCGTCGACTAGGTTTTCACCGTGCATCGACATAATGCAGCAAGCTATATTGAAATATACGTGTTCCACAAAGTGGGGCAGCAAGACTAAAACTCATCCTCTCAAGATACAGAAATATGGAACTTATATTCAACATCTAATAATCGGCCTCTATCATGGTAAATGATAGTCGATTCCCAAGCAATGGTTAATATACTAAATATATATTAATATATATAATACTACATATACATATATATATATATATATATATATATATTAATACCAATATATATGTGTATATATGTATATCTGTATATATGTGTGTGTGTGTATATTGATATATATTTATATATATACCTTTTGCTACCAAGCAAGTAAACATTTGATATACAAATAAGTATAAGCAAGATAATATTCACATAATAAACACAATATATCGATTGTATACATATATATATGTATATAAGTATATGCCTCTATGTTATACGTATATGTATGTATACCTATATTGATACATTTGTATGGGCATGTCCATTCACCAATGTACGTGTGTATCGATACATACATACATATATATATGTTCACATTTGATTCACATATAGCCATTCACAATTACCATTGTATTGATAAACATTTATGTGTGGTACATCTATACATGTGCATATACATGTTAGATCCCATTGACATATATGTGTATATATATACACATACTCCATGTACGTCCTTCTTATAAATATAATCATAATAGTACAAGAAAGATCTCTAAAACTCAAATAGATAAACATCACCCAATAATGCATTCCAGTAAAAATCAAGGCTTTTACTTATGCAAACACATCAACTATGGATGACTTACCCTCTTCCCACATAGTGACTCAAGTCAATTATTCTACTGTGGTGTGTGTATATGCTTAGATACTTTTTGTTACCTGTTATCCAACCAAGATCTTCTCTTGAGTGATACTTCCCCTTCACCTAGAGGAATTGAACATATACCTACAACAACTAACACATGCACATGACAGTCAACTATTCATAAAATATGTAGTATACATAATACATCTCCAAAGTTAGAATATCAATTCAATAACCATCCATTCACATATATGTAGTACATTTCCATGAGATAACATTCACATATAACACATTGATAACAAAGTACAAGTATAATTTATCCATCTCTAGAATTCACATTACATTCATATTTACCCTACATAGTAATAGTAAATAGTAATTACTCAATTGGGGGGTAACATACTGCCCCCCTTGAGAATCATCATCCTCGATTATTTTATGTAGCAACATAAAACACAAAAAACAAATAGCATATTGTTTCAAGAATTTTGAAAAGCATCAAGAATATGAGGAAGCTTTTGTTGAATCTCAGCATAGTCCTCCCAAGTGGCTAGGTCTTCTACATACTGGTCCCACTAGACTTTGCATTATAAGACTTCTTTGTTACACAAGCGAAGCTTACATGTTTTGAGCACCTTGATAGGCTCGAGAGTTACCACCTTGGGGTCCCGTACCTATATAGCAGTTGAATCAATCACATGGTTATCACCTAGTATATACTTTTTGAGGTAGGACACATGGAAGACATTATGCATTTTGGCAAGAGCTGGTGGCAATGCAATTTGATAAGCTATTGGATTCACTTCCTCTAGAATCTCAAAAGGTCCTACATAATGCGGGGCTAACTTAGAATACTTTCTAAATTTAATGGAGCTCCTATGAGGCTTCACATCTCTCAACAACACCTTGTCACCTATGGAAAAAATTCGGGGTATTATTTTGGCATCAACATAGCTTTTTGTTGATCATTAGCTTCAGCCAACCTTTTCTTAATAATCTTAATTTTCTCCTCCGTTTCCACTAACATTTCTGGTCCAAGACTTACTCTATCCTCAATTCTATCCCAACTTATAGGAGTTTGACACTTTCGACCATACAATGCTTCAAAAGGATCCATCTTTATCACATACTAATAAGAATTGTTGTAGGAAAATTCCACTAAGGGCAAGAAATATTCCCACTTGTACTTCTGATCCATGCAATACATCCTAAGTAGGTATTCCAATACTTGATTCACCCTTCCAGTTTTTCCATCCATTTCCAGATGATATGTTGAGCTTATATTTAGTTGAGTGCCCAATGCAGAAAATAAAGTTTTCCAAAACCTAGAAGTGGCTCATGTATCCCTATCTGAGATAATCTTCTTAGGAATCCCATGCAACCTAAACATTTCTTGCACAAATTTCCTTGCTATGTCAGGTGCTCTATCATTTAGATTCTCGAGTGTAAAATGTGCAACTTTGATAATCTTATCTACAACCACAAGAATGCCATTGCGCTTATTTCTTGACATAGGAAATCTTTGCACAAAGTCCATACTTATGAATTTCCAATTCCTCTTTGGTATATCATGTGGGTATAGCAAGCCTATATGATGATGATACTCTACTTTCATACTTTAAAACTCAAGATACCTAGCCACAAATCTAGCAACATCTCATTTCATCCCTTTCCAAAAGTATAATGGCTTTACATCTGCCATCATTTTTGTCACTCCAAGGTGTCCACAGTATGGTGCTTCATGTACTTCCTTCCATACGATATTTCTTAACTCTTCTATGTTAGGTACATACATTCTACCCTTATATCTGAGTAATCCATTAGGTTCAAAATGAAAACCTTCATACCTAGAATCTTGTAGATTTCTAATTAGTGCTTGCTTGACTTGTAAGTACTACTCATCCTCTTTGCATTTTTGTAACACTTTCCCTTTAAAGTCAATTTGAATCATTACTATTGAAGCAATATGACGTCTTCGACTCAAAGCTTCGACAACCTGATTTTATTTCCCTTTTATATAATTGATATTGAAGTCATAATAAACTATCATCTCTAACCATCTTCTCTACCTAGCATTTGGATTAGGTTGAGTGAAAAGGTACTTTAACCCATTATGATCATTTTTCATCTCAAAAGTTTTTCCTAATAAGTAATGCCTCCACATTTGCAATGTGTGAACCACAACTACTAATTCTAATTCATGTAGTGCATAATTCATCTCATAAGGTTTCAGCTTCCTAGATTCATAAAAAATTACTTGCCCACCTTGCATTAATACACCTCCTAAACTTTCCCTGCATGCATCTATGATAACTATAAAGTTACCCTTAGGTTCTGGTACTTTTAAGCTTAGTGTGATGGTTAAATTCTCTTTGAGTAGGTCAAAAGCTTCTTGACACTTTTCAGTCCACTCAAATTTCTTTCCTTTCTTTTACAAAGAAGTAATTGGGAAAGCGATCTTAGAGAAGTTTGCAACAAACTTCCTATAATACCCTACTAGACCCATGAAACTTCTTACCTCCAACACATTCTTAGGTATAGGTCACTCAAGTACTGCCTTGATCTTAGCTGGATCTATAGAAATTCCATCTGCTGAGATCATATGACCCAAATAATGTACTCTCTTTTGGAAGAATGCACACTTAGAGAGTTTACCATACAAATTATGTTCTCTTAAACATTGTAGGACCATTTTTAAATGCTTGCAATGTTCATCCTCATTTCTAGAATAAATCAAGATATTATCTAGAAAAACTAGTACAAATTTGTCTAGGCAATCCCTAAATACACTATTCATCAGGTTCATAAATGTTGCAGTTGCATTTGTTAAACCAAAGGGTAAAATGGTGAACTCATAGTGTCCATATCTGGTTCTGAATGTGGTTTTACATATGTCCTAATCCTTAATCCTTAATTGGTGATATCTAGATCTTAGATCTATTTTAGAGAAAATGGAGGCTCCCCTCATTTGGTCAAAAATATCATCTATGTGTGGCAACAGATACTTGTTCTTAACTGTAGCTTTGTTAAGCATATGATAGTTGATGCACAAATGCAAAGTACCATCCTTCTTTTTAAGAAAGATGATTGGCACTCCCCAAGGCGAAACACTCGGTCTTATCAACCCTTTAGACAACAATTCATCCAATTGTGCCTTAAGTTCCATAAACTCAGTTGTTGTCATCCTATAGGGTACCTTGGAAATAGGTTTAGACTCTAGAACTATATCTATAGAGAATTCAAATATTATTTTTGGTGGTAACCCTAGTAACTCATCTACAAACACATCCAAAAAATTTCTCAATATTGGATACTTCTCCATATCCAACTTTCCAGTTTCATCTATTTCTCCATCTTCCAACTCTTGAAAACTCTAGAATTCCAAATCATCAATATCCTTTTCAATTTCTTCTATCTTTATAGCAAAGGTTTTACACCCTTTCTTCTTATCTCTTCATAGTTGCATTATCATGTTTCGTCGAATCTTGACCTCTTTAGGTATCCCTTGAAATTTCACTCGACTTTCAAAATCATCTAGGCATTCTATAGTTTTAGCATGGAAATATACCTTAGCCCTATGTCTCCACAACCAATTCATACCTAGGATAATGTCATATGATCCTAGAGGCGAGACATATAGGTTTACTTCCATAGAAAAACTAGGTAGTTCTATCCTCGCCTCGAATAGATATTGATCCACCTTTGCTATTTTTTGGTTTGCATACTCTACATCCCAAGAAATTGTCATGTATCTAGCCTTCCTAGATAATTTCTTACCTACTCTAGGTGAAATGAAATTCTTAGTTGCACTAGTATTAATAAGAACAGAAATAGGTAAGCCAAAAACATTACCTAGTGTTTCAACTGGAGTTACTTGGTACTCTGCCTAACTATCATCCACAACTACATGTATCTTTTGCTGAAACATTGCTTGCTAGGTGGGTAATGGATTACCATATGGTTATGATCTAGAAGTTTTATTGGGACACTCTTTAGCATAGTGGTCCCCTCTACATATAAAATATCTTGTAGTCGGTCCTCTTTTCCCTGTGGGTTCTCCAGTCTTGTTGACATTTTTCATTAGCCTTGTTGGTATTACCAATGTTGGATCCATTCCTTACACTCCCTTCTAGACTCTTTTCCATCATTATGGAACCTTTTTCCCTTTTTCCTTGGAAAGTTTTTCATAGATTCCTCCTTCTTAAGAGTTATCTTGTCAATAATTTCCACTACCTTCTTAAAATCTCTACTTTCTTGACGAGTGGAGTTATCCTTGAGCTTTTGCTCCTATTTAATTGCTTTCTCATATACAAGATCCATTTTTGTTGGATTGTGCATATCTAGTTCTCCTCTGATTTGACTGTTAATTCCCATAATAAACTTTCTTATGCTGAAGCATTCATCCTTGTGATATATGGAAACATAGTGCAAAAGTCAAGTGAAATTATCCTAATACTCGTTGATCATCATATTACCTTGTTTCAAACCCTAGAAATATAATATTTTTTGGTCATAGTAAATTTGTGGAAACCATATCTTACAAAAAATCTTCACAAATTCTCCCCATGTCAGTTTCCATGAATTAATATTGAGTTCCAACATTTTGTTCATCCACCAGTTAGAGGCTTCTCTTGCTAACTTATATGCACCCCAAGAAACTTTAGTAACCTCATCATAGTTTTTTATTTTGAAATACTTTTCCATTTGGACAAGCCACACCTCAACCTCATCTCTGCTAGCACTTCCATCAAACTTGGGTGGGGTAATCTTCTTCGTGTCCTTGGAAAGTTCGAAAGCCACGAGCTTCTTATTTGTTTCTTCAGATGATGTGGGTGATTTTTCCCTCTTGTGATCATGGGTTTCATCACGCCCATGAGAAGAGTTTTCTCCCTCACGCTCATTAATGGTAAATTCATTCTCTACCCTATCCTTAACTCTTTCCTACTCAAAGTTAGCCAACCTTGCCAAGATTTGGTCAAGTCTAGCCTCAACTCTAGTTGGTCCTTTCCCAACTTCTTGGCCTTCACCAAGATTAGTTCGTGTCCTCACAATCTTTTCGAGATTAGTTTTTACCTAAATGTTTATCCATGTTAGACTAAATTAATTTATCAACTATCTTATGGAAAACATTAAAAATGCCATTCATACACACATAAAGAGTTCCACATAAGATTAAGCATATGCTTTTTGATAAACATATAATTTTATTCATTTAATGAGAATTTCAATATCTCTTTGATTACATGGAGTGACTATTCAGATAGTTGAGTGGAAAGTATCCCCCAGATTCACTCTTTGACACATAACTTAATGGAGTATAACCTATAGACTAATACTGTTTCTCATCTCTATCTTTTTGTTCATCCCTTAATTGTTCATACCTATCCCAAAATGGATAGTAGCCTTTAGATTTATCTTTTGATACATAGTTACGAAGTTCAATGCCAATATAGTGTTCATCAACAATATAGTCTACCCTTTTTGCAAACATTTGCTGATGAGACCATTTCACATCTAGTTGCTCTCGAGATACATATCCCTCAGACTCGTTACTTGAGGAAATTACTATTACTTCTGCCAATGGAAGAAGTCTAGAGTCCCTAAAGATAAATTTCATACTAACACTTCCTTTTGAGGGCATATCCTTGGAAAGTGATAATGACTCAGATTTCTCTGGTGAGATGGTAGGTAGGTAGTTGTACATAGCCTCCATCTTCATCTTTCTCTTCACATAACTGATCTGAGAGAGTTTGTGACTAAAGGTTTCAACATCACTCAACCAAATGACATTGTCGTAGTTGGTACCCTCAATTGTTCTAATGATGGATTCTCTTTCCTTCTTGGTCTTAAGGTAGCACTTGTTACCGATTAGTGACTTTCAAGCCATTAATCTAAGACGCACCATCCTGGCACAAGAATTTCCAAACATTAGAGAACATTGGACATAAAGAATGATGAGCTCACAAGTTCCAGAGCTAAACTTGGTAGATTTGATACCATATGTAACATGCCAACCCTCAATGAAGTAAAAATTCCTAAGTTTTCACTCTGCAAGTAAATAAACTATGTAACAAGCCATTGCAATAATTTTTTATTTTTATTTTTTGATAATATACAATCAAAGATGCCATAACAATATAGTAAATATTCCTTTACATTACAATAATTTTGTAAGTTACAATAATGCATGAATGCATACATTTACATACATAGCTCAATGAGCTTTAGAACAAATAGCTTGAATATGGTCCAAGATCCTTCCTTTCAAATCTTTGTTCTTCTATCACCTGCTGTGGAGTAGAAGCATCACTCAAGTGCTTTTCCACCAACCACAAACTCATATGCAGTCCCCTGCACATCTATTATTCCATAGATGGCCCTTCCCTTCAACGAAGAGATTGGTAGACTAACCAAATAACAACAACCAACTGAACATAGTGTTGTTTCCTACATAATTAGAACTTGTAATCGCAAAATCTGGAACTAGCATGGAATATTGGATCACAGTGAATTAAAACTAGAGACAGAGACAGACACACTACTTTGGCCAAAATGTTCTCAAACAATAATCTAAATGAAGGTCATTTATCACATACACTACTCAGGGATGATTTGACTTAAGACCATCTTAAACCACACATAGGTATTTCCTTCAATGGATAATCTATCACCCTAGAGATAACCTATCACCATTTTACATACTTGGAATAAACAAGGAAGTACACAAGCTCCCTCCCATATTGGATAAAAAATCCTAGAAGTAAACTCAAGCTACTCTAGTTAAATGAGTAACCTAGTTAAGGGTGACTCATATGCCACTCTAGTTTAATCATATCTAGTATGTAATACATATGATAAACACCAACCTCCTATTATGGAGTACATACAAGCACATCATAAAAATAACATTAAAACTTCTATCTGCCTTTCAAAGACATTCTAGATTCCCTAAATGTAAGTACTCGTAAAAGACAATTCAAGCATTCATGGAGAACAATTCTTTCGTAAATAAAATAAAAAAGAAGAATATCCTCATGCTTGTTATAGCTTATCCAATCAATTGATAGCAATGCAGCTTCTCTAAATAGCAACAAGCTGAATTATAGATTCTCAAGAGATGTCACAATAACCCTCTAATTCTCAAGTTGATAGTTTACTTCTCTCAAACCTACTCACTTTCTATATAACTCAACTTTCTCTCTCTCAAATAAAACTAAGTAAAATTGAAATAAAGCAGAGTAAAAATGCTTGCAAGAATGCATCCTCAAAAATGAGTTTTCCCTGCTATTTATACAATAGCAACGAGGCTTCACATCCTATAGATTAGGCATGGATATGGACAACAAAAACCATGCACATCCTACTCACTCGACTTATCAAAAAGGTGGCATCGATATATAAATTTACTCAACAAACATAGCTACAGATCGACCTTATTGCTTGACAACAAAAAGAGACTTATTCAAATCTGTACATTATTAATTCAAATTACTTCAAACAATGGACATTTGTACAAAAAATGAGTTTCCAAAGGTGGCGCCAAATACATACTCACAAATAATAGTTGGCATGGTTTCCATTCTATTTGAAATAGTCAATAACCAATTTCAAAACCAAGATTGCATTGATTGAGTCTTGGTGTGAGTCGATTTAGATATTTACTCATTTTGACAAATTCATTGATATGTTTGCTCATGGCTTAACAGATTTTGATTCAAGCTTAAAGACATGGAATTTAAAGTTTTACCAATTCAAAGAATATCCTACTATAGGCGTCAACTAAGTCTTCACCATGCATCAACATAATGTAGCAAACTATGATGAAATATACGTGTTCCACAAAGCGTGGAAGCAAGAGTAAAACTTGGCCTCTCAAGATACAGTCATATGCAACTTATATAGGGCCTCTAATAATTGGCCTCTATCATGGTAAATGATAGTCGATTCCCAAGCAATGGTTAATATACTAAACATATATTAATATATATATATAATACTACATATACACATATATATTAATACCAATATATGTGTATATATGTATATGTATATTTATATGTATGTTTATATATATTTATATATATACCTTTTTCTATGATGCAAGTATACATTCAATTTACAAATAAGTATAAGCAAGATAGTATTCACATAATAAACATAATATATTGATTGTATACACATATATATATGTATTTATGTATGTATGTATGTATATAAGTATATGATTCTATGTACATGTATACCTATGTATACCTATATCGATACATTCGTATGGGCATGTCCATTTTCCAATGTACGCGTGTATCAATACATATATACATATGGATATGTGTATATATTATACATACATACATATATATATATATATGTATATATATTCACATTCGATTCACATATAGCCATTCACAATTACCATTGTATTGATAAATGTTTATGTGTGGTACATCTATACGTGTGCATATACATGTCATTAGATCCCATTGACATATATGTGCATATATATACACATACTCCACGTACGTCCTTCTTATCAATATAATCATAATAGTACAAGAAAGAACTCTTAAGCTCAAATAGATAACCATCACCTAATAATGCATTTCAATAGTAATCAAGACTTTTATTTATGCAAACAAATCAACTAAGGATGACTTACCCTCTTCTCACATAATGACTCAACTCAATTATTCTACTATGGTGTGTGTATATGCTCAAATAGTTTTTGTTACTGGTTACCTAGCCAAGATCTTCTCCTGAGTGATACTTCCCCTCCACTTGGAGGAATTGAACATATACCTACAACCACTAACACATGCACAGAACAATCAACTGTTCATAAAATATGTAGTATACGTAATACATCTCCAAAGTTAGAATATCAATTCAACAACCATCCATTCACATATATGCAGTACTTTTCGATTAGATAACATCAAATGAGATAGAATTCACATATAATGCATTGATAACAAAGTACAAGTAAAATTTATTCATCTCTAGAATTCACATTACATTCATATTTACCGTACATAGTAATAGTAAATATTAATTACTCAATTGGGGTGTAACAACAACTAAGTTATAATAACATTTCTCATACATATAACACATGGAATAATAGGCAACCATAAACAATTCCTACATCGATACTGCTTATGTAACCTATTTTTCCTAGTGCCCCTCATTTACCTTCACATAGTGGAAAGGAGTATGATCTTGTGGACCAACTTATTAACACTCATGCTAATATATCCCTATGGGATTTGATTCAAGCATCACCTCTTTACCATTTGCAAAATGATTTACAACATTTTTTAATCCCTCCTACTCCACAACCAAATGATGTGGCAGCTATGATTGAGAATATGAATTCCTCTAATTGGACATTGTCTTTCATCAAAGTGAATCACCCCCTTTGGAAATGCAAAAAAAAAATGATGCTTTGATGATAGTGGCTAGTATTAAGAATGATAGTACCAAGTTTGGAATTAAACATACCCTTGTTGACAATGAATGGATAAACTAGGATTCAACCAGTTGAGTTTTCTATTTGTGGTTTTGATAATGTGGGAAAACAACCACTTGGCCTCATAACATTTCCTTTTAAAGTTGGAAGGGTTACTTTAAAAATTCCTATCCATGTCATGCCTAATGATCTTTCCTATAATATTCTCTTTGGTAAACCATGGATTCATGCAATGAATATGGTCCCTTCAATGTTACATCATTTACTGAAATACACTTACAAGAATAAAGTTTACACAGTAAAAGATGGTCCTAAACCTGAGATTTGTTTACAAATTAAACCTAAAATGACAAATCCTCTTACAAAATTGACACCAACTACAAAAGTGGAACCCACACAAGAAGAAGAGAAATAGAAGTATTTTTCATTAATCACAAAACTATTGGATGATGATTGGGGTTCCTTATTTTTTACATCTACATTCATGGGAGATTACAAGACTACACACAAATAAAAAAGAGAAAGAAACTACCATAATATCAGCACAATCTAAGTCATCAAAAGCATCTAAGTCTACAAATTTTAGCAAAGAAGAGGAAAACACAAATTATACATCTACATATGATGAGTGTGATCATGAGAAACCACCTTCTTCAAAAGAAATGAAAGCACTTTATGGAAGAGGTTATGAGATTTTGAAACAACTTGGCTATAATGGAAAAGGATATGGTGTTAAAGAATAATGTATTTGTGTCCCTATAGAGCCTACCCCACAAGAACAAACAAGAGGTCTTGGTTATTTTCCTTTGAAAGAAGAAAAATAATCAAAGAAACCTTCGCTTAATATCAATGTCAACACGCAAAACACTCCTAGGACAAATAAACATCTAGATCTAGTAAGGCTGAATTTTTCCAATTGTTGCTTGGGTAAAAACTTGAAGCTATCCTCGACACCTGGTAAAGTTATGGCTAACATCAAGTTCTACAGGATGAGGAAGTTCTTCATGGATGAAATTGGGAATAAAATTCAGAATGGAAAAGAGAGTGGAAAAGTAGAATTTGATGAAACTCTTGCAAAGTTCAGGTTAATGAATTATGCTTTTGTTCATTGCTATGATGGGAAATATTTTGAACAATCATCCTAGAATAAAGGATTTTACTATGATTTTGAGAGCATCTTCTATACAACATGTCTTAGATAAAATAAATGAAGCAAACAATTATGAAAGAGCCAACAATTTTGAATTTGAAACAATGGTATCTTATGTATAGAATCCCCCAGTGATTTGATCCTACAATAAGGTATAGCAATTTAGAATTTGAAATGATGGTATATGAACAACTATTTAGCCTATTTGTTATGCTACAACAATTAACTATAGGCTAGAACATATCCATATCAACATAAAATACTAAGTGCAATTCACCTCAAACTCTGTTGTACTTAAGTATGATAGTACCTAAGCTTCTGGTGTTTCTAGATGGAACCTATAGCAGAAAAGTGTAGTCTCCATCTAAAGGAACCATCTTCAGAGCTCTTTCCTAAAATGAGGGTTGAAAAAATTAGAAGAAAAGCAATACCATAATTCTAAAGTAACAATTTGTATCAAGCCAAATGTTAAAAAGTATAATTAAAAAGACAAATCGTTACAATTGGACCTCAAATTGGACCAAGAAGATTTAGGATTTTATATTTAGAATGTAGGAACTTTCTCTATTGGAACTTCACGGCCTCAAATTGGATCTCAAATTGGACCAATAAAATTTATTATTTTATCTTTTAAATGTAGGAACTTCCCCTATCAAAGCTTCACTACCTCAAATCGGATATGAAATTGATCTAGCAGATTTATGATTTTATCTTTACAATGTACAAAATTTCTCTATTGGATATAAAAGATCTAAGGTCGGATCTCCAATTGGACAAGCAAATTTATGATTTTATCTTTAGAAAAAAGGAACTTCCTCTATTGGATATTCAAAAATTCCTACAATTAGGTTCTGCTTCTAATTGAAAACACCCAAAAGTGTTTCACACCAACTCAAGGTACTCTCCCACCTTTAGGGTTAGAGATGGCAGATATCTAACAATTAAATGCAGATTTAAATAATAAACAGAGAAACTAAAACATACACAGAATAAATTATAATACAGAGAATTTAACGTGGTTCACCCAATCTGGGCTACATCCACCAAACCGCAGCCATCCAATACTTTTATTATCCAGTGCAAAACCTATTACAACCTTGTGAATAATCGCATTTTTTTCCTACTGTAACCCCATCCCAAACCCTTTTAACAAGCTTTTAGAAGCTTCCAAAATTAGGGTTTTACAAAGTCGGTTTTCTTTCTTTTTCGAAGATTTTTCCTTTTTTGCTGACGACGCGAAAAAAAATGGCAAAAAAATTTGAGTCATCCTGGAGTTGAGCATTGGAATGCTGTAAAATGGATTCTCAGGTATTTGAGAGGTACATCCAATAAGCTTTTATGTTTTGGGGGCTCTAATACTAATTTAAAAGGCTATGTTGACTCAGATTTGGTAGGGGATATAGATACCGGAGTACCACAGGTTATGTATGTTGGTGGGACAGCAGTGAGTTGGATTTATCGATTGCAAAAGGTTGCTTTATCCACCACAGAGGCAGAGTATGTTGCTGCAACAGAGGCAGCAAAGGAGATGATATGGTTGCAATTGTTCATGGATGAGTTGGGAAAACAACAGGATGGAAAATACTTATTTACAGACAGTCAAAGTGCTATACATCTTGCAAAGAATTCTTCCTTGCATTCTAAAACAAAACACATACAATTGAGATATCATTTCATTCGGTCGGTGTTGGAAGATCAAGCTGGCAAGATTCATACAGATGTTAATCCAGCGGATATGTTTATGAAGGGGTGCCAAGGGAGAAGAGCTCTCTTCAGTTGGCCTTCAAGGTTGAATTCAAGTATAACAAAGCAGCAAGGTCCAAGGTCCTTATTTCTAGTGGGAGCTGTAAGTGCAGCAGTGTTGTCCAGGATCAGTCTCCAAGTGGGAGGTTGTGATGGTGTGGAGCCTGATCAGTCTCCGAGTGGGAGATTGTTGGTATGTGGTGACTGATCATACTATACTGTATAGCCCATGGTATACTGTACACCCTGGACCCTGGCGAGGACGAGGATCCAGGGTGTATAGTATACCATGGGCTATACAGTATAGCATGATCAGTCGCCACATACCAATAGTTATGACACCAATAGCAATCCAAATTTTCTTGAATCATCCATACCCGAACGTTGCATCACAATATATTCTTCCTACACATAAAAATGCCACAAATTAACCCCTTCTAAATAAAACTCAAAATCATCATAAAACCATAATTAATAAATCATTTCAACTTCAAAAAGAATCTGATGTCATTTACTATCAAAACAAAAGCTGTATAAATCACAAAAAATCCATGAAGTAATCCATCCAAAGAGAAAATAAGCAATGTAAGGATTTGAGAAATATAAGTCCAAAGGGTTATGTTGTAACAGTAATGGAATCACCATAAGAGCACAATCGAGGAACAAATTCTTGTGACTATAATTATGTGATCCATAAATCTATTGGTCATGTGGCACAGTTGTGCTATAACAAATACAAGATGCATTCATGTGTGACCCAAGTTTAATGTGGCTATGTTGTGATAGAAATGGAGGAACTCATATGAGCACAATTTATGTACAAATCATTGTCATCACAATTAGGTGTCAATCATCATTGGGTGCATTCGGGTTGACTCAAATTTAATAGGTTACAATGTAATGATAGCATGATCCAAGAGCGATTACCTCTTGCTGCAATAAAGAGCCTATAACTCTGGTTGATATGCAGAGTGGTTGTGTTATATCAATTATGTATTGCATTCAAGAACAACCCATGTTTAATGGGCTATTCTAGAGAGTGATCAATATTTTTTAAACCTTATGAATGTTACTTAAAAGTGTACAGCTGAAACTACAAACCAAGTTTTCTACATACTTGAATGCAATCTTGGGTTACCACAAACTATAATAATGTGATCTACTAATAATCATTATGGAAAGTATTAAAGCAAGACCCATGCTATATAGGATACATTTCCTTGATCATGTTTACATACCTTAATGATCAAACAAAAGCTTCCCACACACTCTAGGATACAATCCAAGATCATACCACAACCCTGTCAAGATAGCTAATTTTTTTACCCAAGATTTAAGGTTGTTTTTTAATACCAAAAGAAACATTGGTAAGAGCATGACTAGGGTACAAACCATAGGCCTCTATAGGAACATAAATAATAAATCTAATGGATTAGTGAGGTTGCAATACCAAGCACAAAATCTTGCAATCTAAATATTGTAGCCAATAACAAGCGCACTATGTAGCCAATAACAAAATCTTGCAATCTAAATATTGTAGCAAATAACAAGCACACTATGTAGCTCAGTGAAATTTGTAAATGCAATGTATGGTAAGAAGAATGACAACCACTTGAGGTGTGACAGTCAAAAAGAGGCTGAGCAGTGACAAGATAATAAAGCTCAAACCTTGCATGGTAAAGTGGAGATTTTAATAGTGAGTTTCCTTACCCCCTTGCTGACCTTAAGGGTTTTTCAAATGCTTTTGGAAGTGTTAGTCAAGGAAAATTCAATCAAGGAACGATTTTCCAAATGAAGTAATAGTGGTAATCATAGGTTCAATGTTTCTTCTTATCCATTGTATAATGGAGGTAGTGGATTGCATATTTGAGTAGTGTTTTGAAACACATCAAAGATGGGAGAATAGTGAATAATACCTTGTGGATTGTGAAGTAGTGACAATAAGGTTGAAGTATCTCAAGACCCACAATACCATGAAATAATGAGTCCTTGTAGTAAGTAGGCAGTCTATAGGGAATAGTTTGATTTTATAGAAGGAAGCTCATGAAAGAAATCTTCAAGTGACAGTTAGTGAGATGTTTCAGATTGCAATTGAGGGTGCAATATCTAGTCTTAAAGGTAGTTAGCAAAGCAGTAAATGTGCAAGAAAAATAAATTGTACATAGCAAAACATTCACAATGTTATCTTGCATAATGCCTTGAGTTTAAAGAAAAAAATCTCATTGTATCTTGGTGAAAGTAGTGACCTTAATAGTCAATCACTGGCAAACATGATTTTAAAACATGCTATTGTGCTTATGGAGGTAGCATTTTAAGCAAGGTAGTGAGTGGTGATTTGGAACAATGGCAGGTATGAAGGACTTGCTTTATATGCATACTATGTAGTGTAGCTTAAGACAACGTTCTTAGAAGAGATTGAAGGTGGATTATGGAACTCAAGGGTTATCATGATAAGGATTAAAGAAAAGATTGAGATCTATTTAAAAGCTATGGTCATGAAGATATTAAATGTCACATGCAAAACCCTAGCAGTTGGAGTAATGAATACAACCAAAGAGGATAGTATGTTGGGGCAGATTTAGGAGATCTCCACATTATCTAATCATAGGAAAATACATCATTTATTTATTTATTTATATTAAAATAAATCATTCTAAACCCTATATAGGATACATTGATACTTCAAAAGCATCTGAAGGAATTTGAGATTATGAAAATATATCATGTCAATTAAATACTTGGATTACAAACAGTAGCACGAACAATGTAACCCTTGTTGAGCAAAGCAGGAATTAGATAAACAACAATGAATCCTATGCCTCCTGCCACACACATCTTCTTATTGTTCTTTGTCATTCTTTACTAAAAAACTTCTCCATTTTGGCAAGCTACACCTAAAAATAATGTTTCGATGAAGGTTTTAGAGTATGTTTATTAAAATGAAAACTCCATTATGGTGGGCTATGCCTAAAAATAAGATTTCGATGAAAGTTTTAGTGTATATTTATTAAAGTTTTAGAGTATTTTGGTGGGCTATATTCTTGATTCCTTAAATGATTTATTCAAATGGATTGTGACTAAATAAATGACTAACTATTTAGTCATTTTTATTTGTGTGACTAAATAATTTTTAGTCAATGACCAAATTAGTCATTTATTTACTCATTTATAGCCAAGTTGCAAAAAATGAGTAGAATTTAGTCATTTTTAGTTGTTGTGACTAAAATTTTTAGTCACCTAGTCATTTATTTTCCAGATTCTACTAGTGAACGGAGGACCAATAGAAAAAAGAAAAAATAGAACAAAACATAGAGATGGACACTATTTCATATTCTTCATGGTGTTAGCCACCTCAAGCTCCTGATTTTAGTGCAGTTCAACCATTTCCATGAATTCTTTCTTCTCCTCCTCAAAGGTTTTCCTCAGGTTTACCTTACCTCTTGTATTAGGGCCTTTAGCTTCATCCTTTCCAACCTTCTTCCCCTTTCCCTTTGACACCTGGTCCTTCTCCATCAACTCTGCAAAGCAAAGTTGATCTTCCCTTAGCTCACTAATCTTGCAAAATAGGACCCCCAGAGAATCAACACTGTTCTTGACCGAAAAGTGGCTAACATGAAGAAGATTATTTGTGTCCTCATTGGTTTCATTAATCTTTGCCTCCATTTTAGATAGGCGTTGCTCACACAAGGACTTGAAATTAGTAAAAGAGCACTGCAGGGCCACAATTCTTTCAATCAAAATATTTGAAGAGGAACCCTTTGACATATTTTTCCAATTCTGTTTTAGGCCCTTGATCTTTATATTCACTCTATTAAATTCTTACAGATTCCACTTCGCAAGATTGAAGTACCGGTAGCCCCCGCACGAGCCATTTCCAGAAGCTCAAACATTGAAGTGTTGTCATCATTAAGGTATGAGAAATCCTCAGAAAGAGGGTTCACCTTTAAAGGCTCTAGCTTACTAGGACTCGAGTTAACCCCCTCCTCCTCATGCATAGTCTTCCCACCAAAATGCTCCACATTGGGCATCTGTCAAACAAGGGAGTCATCAATTTCCACAACAGTATCCTCAGAACCCTTCTTATACTAGTCCTTAGAACTCTTCACAACATCATTCGACACCTATTTTTTCATCTTAGCAATCCACTTGGAGGTCTTTGTGACAATTCCTTGGCATCCTTGTCCCCATCATTATCATGCATTCCCTCCTCCTTACAGCCCTTCACATCTGAATCATGCCCATTAAACCCAATATTCCCCTTAGACCCAGAACCCCCAGAAACAATGTCCATGTCATTGCCAATGTTGATATGTGGTGACTTATCAGACAAATAATGAAAACCTAATGAATAATACTTAGTTAAAAAAGTTGGTGTTGTGACTTCTTTCTCATGTGATCATGTCAGATTAGAACTTTCGAACCTCATGTCGGGAGTTTCAAAGTTTTGAAAACCTCCGACTTGGCAATCCCAAAGGTTATCGAGTGAAGGTTTAAAAGCTAATAAAAAAGTGGCATGTCGGAATATTGTTGGGTTAGGAACTTCCAAACCCCGTGACTTGGTTAGTAAAATCTTGGATCCCACGACATGCCGATGGAGGTAGGGACCACTGGGTGATCCCACAAAGTTGGTTTACAATTTCTGGGAGATTCTATTTTTTGCTGAAATCACCTATTTTTAGAAAATATAATGATTTAAGCCTTAAAAAGTTCCATTTAAAGCATTCCAATTGAAGAAGGTTTGATCAAACTACCTTAGATCAAACTCCCTTGGATAGAACCCTGCTAGTTTTAAACCATACCTATAACGGAGTCTCCTTTACACCTATCAAAATGCTAATAAAAAACCACTTTTGATTTACCTTTTGGGGGATCAAATGAATTCATTTAAAATTGATTTTTTGTAAGTGTGTAGTCCTTATTATAAGCTTCCCAAAAAGTATAATTTTAAATAAATTTAATTTAATATTATATTTATTTTTTATTTCTTCTCAATGTAGGTTTTTCACCAAAAAATCAAGCTCTTTGTTCTACACGTGAAAAAATATTAGATTATCAAAAAAAATAAAAAATGAGTGCACCAAATATTGAAGTCCTTGATTCAATAAAAAAAAATTGAATTTTGATACATACAAAAAAAGTTATGCGTTATACAGTTGCACTATGTCTAAATTGTAATTGGTTTAACTTTGAAACTTGATTAAAGAAAAAATATTCAATAAAAATATCTAACCAAGTGGAAGCACTGGATATTAGAGTTAAAATATAAATTCAAAAGAATTAAAATTTTATCCTTTATGGAAAAAAATTTATGCATTATCTGATTGTGCCACTTTTTGAAAATGTTGTTTTAAAAAAAAAAACTAGTTTTTGAGAGATAGAAAAAGAAGTGCAATCTGATTCCAAAAATTTTCAAAAAAAAAAAATTAGAATCTATAGACAAAATGTCATGAAACTCTAGTTTGTGTCATCTTCAAATTCCTCACGGTTTAGCTGCTATAGGTGCTCGAAAGTGAAGATTTAGTTAAAATTATATATTTTAGTGCCCAATTTGGCCAAAAATTGTAAACCACTATTGTGGGATCACCCCACTCAAGACAAGCTGATATGATGATGAAGATTCACTCGGTTGACTCATGGATGATGTCAAAGTGGGACCTGAATGGTGCAGTGGTCAACAACATTGGATGAGTGATGTGTCGACACATGGCACAGATTTATTTGTTGTTCCTACATTGCTGTTGTGAATCAACAATCATTGGACCGAACTGTATATGTTGATAAAGATGTAACTATATTTCAAATTTAGGTTGCTCATTGGTAGGTTGATTGGTACTACAACATGGTGTGATTAGGCCGACCTGAAGAATGAGTGAAATAAAAGGGGGATGTAAGTTGCAATGTACATAGCTTGGTGTGATTTGCAAGGTAATTAAGGAGTAGGTGTTGCTTGAATGCAAGGTAACTATTGAGACAATAATCAAGGTTTTTTCACTGGATAATAAAATTATTTGGGTGGCTAAGTTTTCTGTGGATGTAGCCCATATTGGGTGAACCATGTTAATTTTTTGTGTCAATCTCTTCTATGTTATTCTTCATTGTTATTTCTAAATCCTTTAATCTGCATATAATTGTTAATATTTATTACTTAGGTTTGCCTGAATTTCCTAACAACTGGTATCAGAGAAAGTGTGTATTGTCAATTGATTAGCAGGAAACCTCTAGTTTTGAGTGGGAGCAATGGAAGAAGGAAAAGTCAAGGTTGAAAAGTTCAATGACTAGAATTATCAATTATGGAAGAGGCAAATGGAAGATTACTTATATCAAAAGGATCTATGGCGGCCATTGCAAGAAAAAGTAAAGAAAAAGGCCATGATTTCTAATGAAGAACAAGATATTCTGGATATAAAGGCATTGGGAACCATTTAATTATGACTGGAACAATTAGTGGCATTTAATATTTCAACAGCAAAGACAACTAAAGAGTTGATGCAAACCCTAACAAAGCTATATGAAAAGCCTTCTGCTTTGAAAAAGGTATTTCTTATGAAGCACTTATTCAATATGAAAATGGTAGAAGGTGGGTCAGTTGTTGATTATCTAAATGAGTTTAAAATAGTTACCAGTCAATTAACTTTTGTAAATGTAAACTTTGATGAAGAAGTTGGGGCTCTTTTGATTCTGTGTTCTTTTCCTGAAATTTGGAATAGCTTAGTAATGACAGTTAGTAATTTTGTTTTTGATTCAAATATGCTAAAATTTGATGATGTTGTTGGTGTTATTTTGAGTGAGAAAATTTGTAGGAAAAGCCCAGGTGGTACATCCACTTTAGGAAGTGTTTTGAATGTAGAAAGCAGGGGCAGAACAAAGGAGAGAGGAAAGAATTCTGGAGGTCATGGTAAGTCATGAGGAAAATCAAAGGACAAGAGATCTTAGTCCAAAGATAGGAGGGATTACTAGTATTGTGGTAAGTTGGGTCATTTAAAGAAATTTTATTGGTCTTGCAAGAATAAAGGAGACAAAAAGGAAGGCAATAAAGAGGAAAATGTGGTAAGTAATAAATATGATGAGGATGTTTTGATTCTTTCTCTTGATAATGCTAATGATTCTTGGGTGTTAGATTTAGGGGCGTCATTTCATGCTACGTCCCATAGAAGTTATTTTCTTGATTATGTCCAAGGGGGTTTTGGGCAGGTTCATTTGAGAGATAACAAACCTTATCAGATTGTTGGAAAGGGAAGAATCAAGATTAAGTTGTAGAATGGGAATCATTGGCTACTATATGAGGTAAAGCACGTTCCAAAGTTAAACATTAATTTAATTTTGGTAGGGAAACTAGATGATGAAGGTTGTGTTGTTACATTTAATAATAAAAATTGGAAGGTTTCAAAAAGTGCCTTAGTGGTAGAAAAAGGTGTGAAAGTAGGCACCTTATATCTTTGTAAAGGTCATATTGTTCCTTCTACTTTAGCTATTGTAGATAAAGATAAATGTTCAAGAATAGTTGTTGCAATTCAATAGGCAAAAAATCAAATAGTTGTTGTGAGTTATAAATCAGCACTGTGACATAATAGACTTGGGAATATGAGTGCAAAAGGTATGAAAGTACTTCATTCAAAGAATGTTTTACCAGGTCTAAAATGTGTTAATATGGATTTCTTTGAAAGTTGTGTATATGGAAAACAAAAGAGAGTTAGTTTTCTCAAGGATGAGAAGCATAAGAAAGATGAGAAATTGGGGCTTGTGCATACAGATGTATAGGGACTATCTCAAGTATCTTCTCTTGGTGGCTCTTGGTATTATGACACTTTTATTGATGATGCAACAAGAAAGGTGTGGATTTATTTCCTTAAGCAGAAATATGATGTATTTGAACTTTTAAAAAATGGAGAAGCATTGTTGAGAATGAGACAGGTAAAAAGTTAAAATGTCTCAAATCTGATAATGTTGGTGAGTATTGCAGCAAAGAGTTTGATTGTTCCTCAAATGGTATTCATAGGAAGAAATTGGTTCCAAGGAATTCACAAGAAAATGGAGTGGTTGAGTGCATGAATAGAACAATAATGGAGCGTGCATAGACTATGAGGTTGCATGTTGGGTTGCCCTTAAACATGTGGGCAGAGGTTGTAAACACTATTGTTTGTTTAATCAATAGAGGTCCTTCTACTCCTTTGGGTTGTGGTATTCCAAAGGAAGCATGGACAGGTAAGAAGGTGAGTTATTCTTTTCTATGAACCTTTGGTTGTGAAGCATTCCCACATGTAGATTCTAAAAATATAACCAAATTGGAAGCTAAATCAAAGAAATATATATTTGTTGGATACGACATTGATGAATTTGGTTATAGGCTTTGGGATTTTGAAAATCAGAAACTTGTGAGAAGCAGGGATGTCATATTCAATGTGAAAGTGTTGCACAAAGATCAGTTGCAGCAGCATGAGAAGAAACAAAATGATTATGCAGTGTTGGATGATACGCCAAACAACAATGTTCTAGTGGTTCCTCATGCTCCAGAAGAACAACAACAAAAAATACCACAAACTCTGGTGAATGTTAATGATCTTCAAGGATAAGTGGACCTCCACAAATATTTTCTCCCTCTTTGTATTCTATTTTATTAACTGATGATGGTGAACTAGAATGCTATGATAAAGCTATGTAGGTGGATTCCAAGGTTTAGTGGGAGCATGAAATTGAAGAAGAAATGGACTCCTTGTTGAACAATCAAACTTGGAACTTATGCAAGTTGCCTGTAGGTAAAAGGGTTTTATCAAACAAATGGGTTTATAAGATAAAAGAAGAGGATGGAGGTAAGAAACGATTTAAAGCCAAGTTAGTTGTAAAGGGATTTGAATAGAAAAAGGGTATTGATTTTGATGAGATTTTTTCTTTGATTATTAAAATGACTTATATATGCATAATTTTAAGTATCGTGGTTGCTGAAGATTTGCATTTAGAATAGCTTGATGT
Source organism: Sequoia sempervirens (assembly GCA_007258455.2). NCBI lineage: Eukaryota > Viridiplantae > Streptophyta > Pinopsida > Cupressales > Cupressaceae > Sequoia > Sequoia sempervirens. Next base: position 448,502,592 of record VDFB02105785.1, read on the forward strand.
TAAAACAACCTTTCTCCATGGTGATTTGGAAGAAGATATATATATATATATATATATATATATATATATATATATATATATATATATATATATATATATGGAACAACCACAAGGATTTGAGGTCAAAGGTAAGGAGAAACTAGTGTGCAGATTGAGGAAGAGTTGATATGGCTTGAAGCAGACACCTCGACTATGGTATATCAAATTTGACAGCTTTATGGTTGAAAATGGCTATAGATGGTACAATTCAAACCATTGTGTTTACTTTAAGAGGTTAGATGATGATAGCTACATTATTTTATGTTTATATGTTGATGATATGCTTATAGTGGGGTCTAACATAGTTCACATTAAGGAGTTAAAACAACAGTTAGAATTTTTTTTTGCTATGAAGGATTTGGGGTAGCAAAGAAAATCCTTGGTATGAATATTACAAAAGATAGGAAAAATAGAAAATTGTTTTTATCTCAGGCATATTATGTTAAAAAGATGTTGCAGAGATTTCATACGGAGAATGCAAAAGTTGTTATCACAACTTTTCCTAGTCATGTCAAATTGACTAAGGATATGTGTCCAAAGACACAAGAGGACGAAGAAAAAATTTCTAAGGTACCATATGCTTCAGCTGTAGGAAGTTTAATGTAGGTCATGGTATGCACAAGACCAGATATTGCACATATCATAGGAGTTGTTAGCAGGTATATGAGTCATCCCGGAATTGAGCATTGGAATGTGGTAAAATGGATTCTTAGGTGTTTGAAAGGTACATCCAATACATGTTTATGTTTTGGGGGCTCTAATATTGATTTACAAGTATATGTTGACTCAGATTTGGTAGGGGATATAGATACCAGAGAGAGTACCATAGGTTATGTTTTTACAGTTGGTGGGACAACAGTGAGTTGGATCTTTGGGTTACAAAAGGTGATTGCTTTATCCACCACGAAGGTGTAGTATGTAGCTACAACAAAGGAGGAAAAGGAGATGATATGGTTGCAACTCTTCATGGACGAGTTGGGTAAACAACAGGTTGAAAGTTACTTGTTTATGGACAGTCAGAGTGCCATACATCTTGCAAAGAATTTTTCCTTGCACTCTAAAACCAAACAGATATAGCTGAGATATCATTTCATTCGGTCAGTGTTGGAATATGGAAAGGTAAAGCTGGAAAAGGTACATATAGATGACAATCCAATGGATATGTTTACAAAGGTGGTGACAAGGGAGAAGTTGAGCTCCTCTTTGGCTTTGGTTGGCCTTCATGACTAATAATGGCAGATATAAGAAACCAGCCAGACCCGTAATCTAGTGGGAGTTGCAACTGTAGCAGTGTCATCCAAGATCAATCTCCAAGTGGGAGATTGTTTGGTGTGGAGCATGATCTATCTCCAAGTGGGAGATTGTTGATATGTGGCGACTGATTAGATAAATAATCAAAACCCGATGAAGAATACTTACTTAAAAATGTTGGTGTTGTGACTTCTTTGTCATGCGATCGCGTCAGAGTGGAACTTTTGAACCTCATGTTGGGAGTTTTGAAGTTCTAAAAACCTTCAACTTGGTGATCCCAAAGGCTATCAGGCGAAGGTTTAAAAGCTGATGAAAAAGTGGCACATCGGGATATCACTGGGTTAGGAAACTTCTGAACCTCGTGACTTGGTTAGTAAATTCTTGGATCCCACAACATGGTGATGAAGGTAGGGACCACTCAGGAAAAGCCGATATGACGATGAGGATTGACTTGGTTGACTCATGGATGATGTTGAAGTGGGACCTGAATGGTGCAATTTTCAACAACATTGGACAAGTGATGTGTTGACATGTGGCATAGATTTATTTGTTGTTTCTACATCACTATTGTGAATCAACGATCATTGGACCGAATTGTATTTGTTGATAACAATGTAACTGTATTTCAAATTCAGGTTTCTCATTGGTAGGCCGATTAGTACTACACCATGGTGTGATTAGGCTAACCTAAAGAATGAGTGAAATAAAATGGGGATGTAAGTTGCGATGTATGTAGGGTGTGATTTGTAGTGTAATTAAGGAGAAAGTGTTGCTCAAACGTGAGGGTAATTCGTGAGACTGTAATTGGGGTTTTTGCACTAGATAATAAAATTATTTGGGTGGCTAAGTTTTTTGTGGATGTAGCCCACATTGGGTGAACCACATTAAAATTTTGTGTTGATCTCTTATGTGTTATTCTTCATTGTTATTTCTAAATCCTTTAATCTGCATATAATCATTAATATTTATTGCTTCGATATGCCTGAATTTCCTAACAACTAGTAGAATGAGACTTCAAATCTTAAAGAAAAATCTTTGTAGCAACATGTTTCCCCTTTGGGTTCCCCTTATTTCTCTTCTTATAAGGGGATGCAATAGGGGAAGAGGACCCACCCTCATCCTCTTCATTCCATTCCTCCTCACTAGCCGCACTGGTATCAAACCCAGATGAAAGGGATTCATAACTAATAGCCTTCTCCTTGCATTTAATCATTTTCGAAAGGATGAGGGATCTCACATGCTCCATTATGAACAGTATGAGACCCTCATAGAGAACCGACACCCTCCTATGTTAATCAAATATATATATATATATATATAATATTTCAAATTATATAGTAAGATTATTAATTTATAGTTATAAATAAATATATATTTATTAATAAGGAGAGTAATAAATATATTTATTAAATTTCAACCTAAGGTAAGGTTATTAATTATTAGGCTATTACATGATATTAAAAATCAAATTATGAGACTTAATACGATAACTAAACTATACAATCAAATAAGAAAAATAAATAAAACACACAATTCTTCAAATGAAAATAATATAGTAAAATGAAGGGATGCAAAACTATAAAAAGAAGTTCTAGAGATATGAAGCAAAATTAAAGATAGACATGGAAAGGTCTCAAAAATTGAAAAAAGAAGGTTTATAAAAATAAATGGCTAAGAAGGAAATACCTATATAAGAAGCAAAATAATGAAATAAATTGAGAGAAAATGAACTAAATTAACGATCAATATTAAAATAAAGAAAAGGTTAAAAGAGAAATGAAATAAGATAAAATAATAAATAACTAAACAAAGGAAAATCCCAAAAAAAAGTAACAAAGAGATAAGGGAAAAAATAATAAGGTAAAGAAATAGGAAAATTAAAAGAAAGAAAGAAAAGACAAATGAAAGAGATGAGGGATACCAATAAGGATAGCCACCCAGATCTAACACAAAAGATCAAAAAGGAGAAGAAGAAATGAAGGAGGGTAAGAGATAGTTGGAGGGGAGAGAACGAAGAGCAAGGCGAACCATGAAAGAAGGGAACAAAACACAAAAGGGAAACAAGAACAACTAGGAGGGAGATTTCTAAGGCTAAAAAGAAGGGGTATCCAAGAGAGAAAGGAAAATCATGTGGAGAGAAGAAAGAAAGTACCAAAGAGAGTGGGAATCAAGAATGACTAGGGGGGAGATTTCTAAGGCTATTTAGAAGGGGTTTCCAAGAGAAACTAATATTCCAACCCCCATCACAGTTGAGGTTGGAAGGGTGATGAATAATACCAATAGCCTCTTTGAGTTTCCTCTTGAAGTGGTTGTCTTATTTGAATAGGATTTTGATGTTTTCTAAAGTAATGCGATGTTTTGTTTTGGAGGAGTGCTCAAAAAGGGAAGATTTTAGTACACGATCATGTCTTAGGTTGACACTGTGTTCTTTGATTTTGGTGTTAACAAAGCAACCTATTTCCCCTATGTACGAGGTTCCACATGAATACACCACTTTGTAGACACCAACCTTGAGGAATAAGTCTTGATGGTCTTTGGGGAAAGGAATATAATTTGTTAAAGTGGAGATGGGCTTGAAGGTGCAAAAGAGGCCCTTTTTTGTGAGGATCTTGGAAAATTCGTTGGATATCCCTTCAACATAGGGAAGGGTGGCAAAGGGTAGGGAGTGGGGGGGAGGGGCCTTAGGTTGAGAGGTAAACCTGGCTTTAGCTTGATTGAAATCCCTATTGATGTGTTTCCTTTTGTACCCATTTAATGAGAACACATGGGTAAAGTGGGCTAGCTCTTGGTCTATGTGATCATCGTCACAAATCAAGAAAGCTCTAAAAGCCAAAGTTTTTAGGATACCAACTTTTTGGCTAGGGTGATGATGAGAGGATGAGTGAAGGTAAAGATTAGTGTAAGTGAATTTCCAAAACACAAAATGTGCTAAAGAGCCATCTAATTTCTTGGTGAGAAGGATATCGAGGAAGTGGAGCTGGATTTCTGAATAACATTAGAAATCTCCCCCCTAGTCATTCTTGATTCTCGCTCTCTTTAGTCCTTTCTTTCTTCTCTCCTTATGGTCTTCCTTTCTCTCTTGGATACCCTTTCTTTTTAGCCTTATAAATCTCCCTCCTAGTCATTCTTGTTTCCCTCTTGCATTTTGCTCCCTTCTTTCATGGATTGCCTTTCTTTTCCTTCTCTCCCCTCCAACTTTCTCTTACCCTCCTTCATTTCTTCTTCTCCTTTTTGATCTTTTGTGTTAGCTCTAGGTGGCTATCCTTCTTATTGGTATCCCTCCTCTCTTTCATTTGTCTTTTTTTCTTTCTTTTAATTTTCTTCTATTTCTTTACCTTATTATTTTTTCCGATGTCTCTTTTTTGCTTATTTTTTTGGTATTTTCCTTTGTTTAGTTATCTATTATTTCTTCTTATTTAATTTCTCTTTTTAGCCTTTTCTTTATTTTAATATTGATCGTTAATTTAGTTCATTTTCTCTCAATTTTATTTCATTATTTTTCTTCTTATATAGGTCTTTCCTTCTTAGCCATTTATTTTTATAAACCTCCATTTTTCAATTTTTGAAACCTTTCAATATCTATCTTTAATTTTGCTTCATATCTCTAGAGCTTCTTTTTTTTTCTTTATAGTTTTTCATCCCTTCATTTTACTATATTATTTTCATTTGAATAATTGTGTGTTTTATTTATTTTTCTTATTTGATTGTATTGTTTGGTTATCATATTAAGTCTCATAATTTGATTTTTAATATCATGTAATAACCTAATAATTAATAACCTTACCTTAGGTTGCAATTTAATAAATATATTTATTACTCTCCTTATTAATATATATATATATATATATATATATATATATATATATATATATATATATATATTTATTTATTTATTTATTCATAACTATAAATTAATAACCTTACTATATAATTTGAAATATTATATATATATATATATATTCATAACTATAAATTAATAACCTTACTATATAATTTGAAATATTATATGTATATATATATATTTGTTTAACATAACATGTTATTATATTAATTTATATTAATTTGTACTGATGTATATACATTTATTAATACATTAATACACTAATATATTAATATATTAATAGATAAATTAATTCTCAAACTAAAAAAATTAATGTGAATTTGTTTTTGATTAGAGGTAAAGCAGGTTTTGAAGGGGCCCCGAAACCCTTTACAAAAAAAATAGTTGAATCAAAAGATAACTACAATAAGCACACAACAGCCAAAAAATAGTACACCATCAACGCGACATCAACCAAAAAGGAGGAAAAAAACAACACTACATATTCTTTAGGATATCAACAGCCTCCATGTCGCTCGTACTAGTCTTTTGAAAGTCATCCATAACTTCAGACAAATCCTTAGCAGGAGCCCCACCCTCCAGCTTGGTCTTATTACACGTACGTGCACCAAGACCACCCAAATTCACCTCGCTAATCAGAATGTTTTGCACACCACCAACCTTATCAACAAAAACCTGTTCCTCCACAGGCCTACCACCAGCACCAACAGCCTCACTAGGAACGATCTCCTTGCTTTTCTTGGCCATTACCACAGGGGGAGAAATTCCAACAGATTCATACTTCACAACAGATTTATTCCCTTCCCCACCCTTCTCCAAACTAGCATTAATCCTTTCCATTTGGTTCTTAAGGGTCAAGATTCTTAGCTCTAACATTTGCATCATGTTGAGAGTTTGCTCAACAACAGTCTTCAAAGAGTCAAATAGCTCATCAATTTGATTCTGAATTGAGAACTCTCCCACTTTACTCACTACCCCACGAACCCAAACATTGGTCATGTTGAGTTCATGAAACACCCATTTGACCAATTTAAACAAAGAAATAGAACTCTCCTTAGCCATCCCTAGAACATTAGAGATATCCTCATGATAAAAGTTAAAAAAATCCTTACCCACATCAATATCCTCCTCAGAAGAGCTAACTTTATCCTGACTAACACAAATTTGCTTACCTTTACCACTAGGAATTAACATTTGAAGCTTGTGCACTGAATCAACAATATCCTCAACAACAGACCTTCTTTTATTCAGCGTAACCAAGTCCACACCCGAGGAATCCACAAAATCTTTCCCATCATCATCCTTCAAGGGAGAAGAAACTTGCATTTCTAGCAACTAGCTAGCAGACCTAATAGCCAATTTCTTATTACTACTCGCCTTTAGGTCCTTCTTTCTTTTAGTCTGCAAAATAGGGGATGATAGGGAAACTTATTCAACCCTTTCCTTCTAATTAGTAGTAGGGGCTTCAATATTAATCAGCTTATCATAAGCCTTTTGCTCACTACCAGTCTCATATCCCTTTAAATTAGGGCCTAACACCCCTTTACCAGACATTCCCACATCTAGAGGCTATGAGACCACTTCCAAGGAAGCTTGGGAGTCTGGGACATAATCTATGTCATCCTCAATTTCAGACTCCTCAAGAAAAATTTTCCTCTTTTTCCCTTTCTTGTAGATCGACTCTTCTTCAGAGATAGTATCATATTCCATAGCCAACTTTTGTTGCTTACCCTTAGGAGTGGCAAGTGGTTCGGGCAAGGCTTTAGCATAATATGTAATTAACAGAATAACCCCTACATGCAACATTAGGTTCTTGGGATTCCTTTTGTGATCCTTCAACCCAAATTCTAGAGACGCCAAAAGATAAAAAGGAAATGAAATGAAATTTTTATGGCGAAAGTGATTAAGGAGGAAAAAGTGATAAGCGTTTACCATAGAGAAATGACCCTCGAGGGTTATATATCTCATAAGTTCCTCAGCAACGTCCCCCCAAAGCTCTTTGAGTGAGCTCCTCTAGTTCCCACCACTCTTAGCTGACTTAAGGTCTTGAGCTTCATTCCCCTTGAAAAAAACCTGCATAGCAGCCTTCGATTCCTTCTTGTCTGTATAGACCTTCTTACCTTTAGTCGAGAGCCCAGTGATATTTGCTATAAAATTTTCATTTACATCAAACTTTGTACCCCCCAATTTAAAAACCCTTTTATTCCAGGCTTTAGCAAACACAGTCGTTGCCTGTGGGTTGTTTCCATGCAACCTTTCCAAATAAGGTGTGAGCCTACCTTTATCCAAAATACACCATACCTCCTTTTTCTTAACAGAGTCAAAAGAAAAAGGCTCTACATGATTCTTGTCACCTCCCATGGCCCCAAAATTTGCATAAGACAAAAGCTTGAGAACCTTGCAAGCAATAAGGAGAAACCTCGAGAAGGAGAGAAAAATACCCACAATCCGTGTGGCAATGGTATTATGGCAGAGGTAAATAATGATTTTAGGATGCCTCCCCATATAATGATCGAGCAAGGTACCATCAGCCCGATTATAATCTAGCTCACCATCACTCCAAATAATTACTTTCCACGTGAAAATAGCCATGCGAGCCCAAAGCATTAAAACGTCATCAACCAAGTTGGCAATTTTGAACATCATGATTTATACATGCAATTTCCTCAATGGGGAGATGGTCATTCACCTCCCATTCCCTATGACCCCTAACGCCAAGATTAGCAAAAATATCAGCTAATCCATTTCCTTCTTGAAATATATGAGATATATAGTATTCATCAAAGGAGTTAAGGATTTCAATAGCATCCAAGATGATGGCTTCAATACTCCATGAGGGGGGCAAAGCATTTCTTCAAATTATTAATAATATTGAGAGAATCCCCCTCAAGCCATACCTTCTTATAACCTTTAAATTGGGCCATTTTCAAGCCATGATAGGCTGCAGTTGCCTCCGCAAAGTGGTTCATCTTAGTTCCCAAAGACTTAATATGAATTTGTTAACAAATATATTAATAATTATAACTATATAATTATAATTGTTAATATATAGTTAGAAAAAAACTAAAGTTATAATTAGTAATATCTATATGTATTATCACGAATATAGCTATTTATTACTAATTACACTATTAATTTTATTAAAAATTATAATATTGATCTATAATAATGTATTAATGCTCTAAGCATGTTTATATTTTTATAGATAATAATAATTAATAGATATAATTAATATTAAATATTTATAAGGTCCTAATATTGAAAGAAGTAGCTTTATTATAAATAAATAAGACTTTTATTTAAATATTTTTATTAAAACAATGAGAAAGTTTTATAATGTAATAAAATAAAATATTATATTATATTAATTTATTAAACAATAGGTATAATAAAGGTAATTAAAATAAAATATTAAACATAAGATATAATATTTTTTTTATCTTCTTCTTTTGTCTCTTGTATTAGTCTTTTTTATCATTCTAAGTTGCTTTCCTTTGTAAAATTGGTGTTTTTTTTCTTATTTTCATCTTATTCCTTTTTTTTTTTGTTCTCATTCTTTTTCATTTTTATATTATTATTATTTATTTATTTTGTGTCTTTCTACCTCTTATCTATTTATCTAACTAGTCTACTACAATCTTTCTCACTCTTTTCTCTTTCTGCTTTATCCTAAAGATGGATCATGGAGTTTGATCTGAAACGTCGATTTTAAAAATCATACATAGTTTTAGCTAGAAATCTTAGCATAACAATTTTTCAAGTTAAAGGAAAATATAATAAAAATAAAGGAATGAATCAAATCTATTAAATGTAGAATTGGCTCATATTGAGACATTATAAGCTACAACAAAAAGGACATGGAATCTTCAGTGGTGGTTGGTATTAAATATTTCAATACTCCTCCTTAATCATAGCTACTATCATTTAGGATGCTTAAATGGTGTTAAAAATTTGAAATAGATTGAATAACCAAGATCTTTTATGAGAGAGGTAAGCTATAAAAATGTAAATTAAATAACACAATTATAGACCCAAGATTCCAAGAGACGTACAAATGTCAAGATGATAAGATTGCAATAGGAGCTCAAAAAAATCTGCATAATAATGATTGCATGCATCAAAGTGCATATATGCAAAAGTATGCAAGAGAATGCTAAAATATGCAAAAGTATATCAAAATATAAGCTAGGTAGTGAGTTTAAATAGAGAACTAAGGAGATGATGGAGGTGGAAAATCCAACCAATAGGAATTAACCACCAAAAGTGGAAAGTGTTCCACACTTTAAGGAAGGGTACACCACATCACTTATCTCCTAGTCATTAAATGATAAAATCACTTTATTATCCTAAGAAAGCTTAATAAAGTGTAGGAAAAACCTAGGACTAAGGGAAAATAAATTAACTCATTAGGAAAATAAAAACCTACACAACATCTCTTAGATACTAAAATATTTATTTTCCCAGTGACTTGGTGAAGATGTTTGCATACTGATATTTAGACATGTGAAATTCTAAACAAATCTCTCTATTGCTAATTGATTTTATGATGAAATGGTATATGGTGTCTATATTCTTACTCATTCTATGAAATAAAAGATTCTTAGATGTAAAATTTATGTTGTTGTCACATAAAATCTTTTCTTCTTATTATTTGTGCAACAAATATGTTAACACTCTTCTCATCCAAATTGTCTAACACATTACTCCTATTGTTGCTACATAATTTTCTTCTACTAATGAAAGAGTGAATATAGGTTATTTCTTGGATGCCCATGATACTACACCTATTCTAAAATAAAAAAATTAAACTAAATGTGTTCTTTCTAGCATCAATGTTGCCTAAATATAATCACTATCTATACATTCTATGATTTTGAGCTCACTTAAATTTGAATACAAAATTCCATGATTTTTGTTCCTCTCACATACCTCAAATTTTATTTTATTTTCTTACCAATGAGAGCCTTTTGGAGACTCCATGAACTTGAAATAAGGCTTGCACTATACTTTATGTTTGACATTGTGGATATCATGTATATTAGACTACCAATGAGTGTTTTATACAATGTTGGGTCAACATTCAATCCCTTGTTAGCCTTACTTAGCTTCAAACCTATTTTTATTGATATTGATGTAAGCTTACAATTTTCTATATTAAATATTTTCAAAATATCCTAAAAATATTTGGCTTAAGAAATAAATAGGCCATTTTTAGATTGATTCACCCCAATTCTAATAAAATAATTCATGAGACCCAAATTGATTACCTCAAATTACTTCTTCATAGCTCCTTTGAATAAATCAATTGATAAATCACCAATGAATATAAAGTCATCAACATACAAACATAAAATCAGAATTTGACCTTGTTCATTTATCTTTGTAAACAATGTAGACTCACTAGTACTCCTACTAAACCCTTTTTATAAGAGGTAATAATCAATTCTATTATACAATGCTCTAGGAGCTTGCTTAAGTCAATAGAGTGTTTTCTTGAGCATGTAGACCTTGTCTTTGTGGCATAAGATCTCATGTCATCATAGTTGCTCCAAATATACTTGTTCTTTTAGGAAACCATTTGAAAATGTAAATTTTATATCCATTTGGTATATTGACCACTTGTTTTGAGTTTCTTTTGAAAATATTGTTTTTATCCTCTCCATTCAAGCTATGAACAAATGTTTCATTCTAGTCAACTCCACGTTGTGAAGATACTTTGCTACTAGCCTAAATTTATGCTTCTACACATCTCCTTCCACATTAAACTTGGTATTGTAGACCCGATTTACTCCTATCACATCTTTTCCTTATAATATCCACTATATCCCATGTATGATTTTAAGTCCTTGTTATATCCTATAAAGATATTTTGAGTCCTTGTTATATCCTACAAAGATTGAGTCCTTGTTGTATCCTACAAAGATATATTTTATCCCTTGTCATCCAATTTCTTTCTCAATTCATCTGGGACATATGTTTATACCACACATCCAAACACTCCCATATGAGCAACATTGTGCTTTCTTCCACTCCATGCTTATTTTGGAATCATGTTCTTAAGAGTCTTATTTGGGAATATATTCATTATGTAGACTATGCATGCTACATCCTTTTCCCAATACTTACTAAGATTTTTTTTTTCTTTAACATACTCTTGTCCATGTTCATAATTATTATATTCTTTTTCTTCCATTTCATTCTATTGTGGTGCATACATGGTCATAAATTTCTTGTGTGTTTCATGATCATTCCTAGAATTTAGGAAAATATTTTACATATATTTGCCACCTCTATCAATTTTGAGAACTTTTATATAATGTTTGCCTTGCTTCTCAACTAGAGCTTTGAACTAGCAAAAAATATCAAAAGCATCATGCTTATGTTTCAAGCAATACACCCATGTTTTTTTGGTGTAATCATTAATAAATGTCAAAAAGTAAAAACACCCAAAAATTGAAGTTGTTTGCATTGGTCCACACAAATTGGAACAAAAAAATTTCAATGCTACCTTTGCTCTAATTAACTTGTCCATCTGGGAATTATTTTCTATGTTGCTTTCCCAAAGTACACCCTTCATATACTTTAAATAGTTTTTGCATAAGTGATAAAAAAAAATCCTTTTTTTATGTAGCAAATTTAGACCTCCAAAATTTAAGTATTCAAATCATAAGTGCCAAAGCCAATTGTTGCCTATTATTTCTAATTGAAAGGTTGCTTGTGACATTTCTTCACTAAAAGCATGAGCAAAATTTGCAATTTTTAAAAAATTGCACTTGAGGAGACATTGCTTGAGTGATATTTTTATTGGGTGAAGTGTGAGATTGCTTGAGAAAAATCAACCTTTAAATCTAATGTCAACTTCAAAGGGAGCATTCTATTGTTGGTCATTTGAATATTGGCTATTAGTTGATTTCTTATAAATTGATCTAAAATTAGACATTCTTTGTTTTTGAAAGATACTTTATACCTCTTATGAACAAGACTCCCAATACTTATTAAGTTATAATTTAAACTAGGAATAAATTAAACATATGAAATAGTATTTTTCTCCCCCTATTTAGTTAGAATATTGACATTGCCTTTTCCCATAACTAATCTCTATTATCATTGCCCAAAGTAACATCTAATTTTATTGACTTGTCTAAACTAAAGAGCATTTCCCAATTGCTTGTCATGTGATTACTACATGTTGAATCTAAAATTGAAACATCTTTTGGAATTTTATGAGTAAGAATACATGTAACAAACATACTACTTTGATTTTGAGTTTCTTTAGAAAAGTTTATACTTTGCTTGCTGAAGTTAAATTGTCTTTTTTTCTAAACTCATATGCATAATGAACATATTTTTTATAGTAATGACATTGAATTTGAATTTTTTCATACATTTGACCATGAGATCAATTTTGAAAGTGAATTTTTCATTTTGCCTCTTCCACTTGAGTTTGTAGAAATAGTTTCTCTACCTCTTAATGAATTTCTTCCTCTGCTTTTGAAGTTAGCTCTCACTTTACCTCTACCATGACTAATAGAATTTTGAGACTTAAAATTATCCTTCAAAGAAGAAAGAAGAATGACTTAGCTTATTTTGATGAGAAATTAGAGATACATAGAACTCATTTACAAAAAAAATGTGAGATTTTTTGTCTTTTCTATAGCCACAACAAATGACTCAAACTTTGTGAGCAGACTCTTCAGATTTTTTTCCATTATTCTCTTATCCTCAAGAATCTTGACACGAGATCTAATTTGATTAACTAAGCCAATAATTTGTGTTAAACAAATTCTATAAATTTGAAATCTTTCATAGGCATAATTTCAAAATCTCTTCTTAACATTTACAACTTTGCAACTTTTATATTAGTCATTCCTTTATGTTGTTTTGAGGATATCCCATGTTTGGTTTGATTTTGTTGTTGCTACAAATCTTTGGGAAAAAACCTTCATGCGCTACCTAATAGATGTAGAAGAGGGCTTTAAAATATATTTTCTATTATATTTGAGCACATCCTTCTTTGCTTGATGTATTTGTAAATTTATGAAACGTATTTTTCACAAACTCCTATATATCTTGAAAACAAAACAAAGCTTTTATTGTGATTGATTAATGCTTATAATTCTTGTCAGTAAACTGAGAAATTTGGATATTTGTAAGACCTGTGTCAAAAGAAAATGCCATTATTAACTTTTTATACCAAATAGAGGAGACAAAGAAAGCAGAGAAAAAGAAAACAGAAAAACACTGCTTCTTTTGTTTTGAAATTAAAAAAAAATCCTTTGTTATTTTTTTCCAATGAGAGCTTCACCTCTTTCCATTACAGATTAAAAAATAAATAAAAAGCAAAAATATAGAGTTTACTTTTCTATTACAAACTTTTCTGATTCACATTGTTGAGTAGCTTACATCTTTCATACAAAGAGAGTCCTAGAAAATTAAAGATGCACATTCCTATCCAAACAAAAGGACTGGAAAATTCTGAGTAAGCCCATGTGATGGAGAAGCTGGATCATACCATCAGGACAGGGACCTTGCCGCAAAGTTAAAGGAAACAGGGAAATGAATCAGATCTATTAAATGTAGAGGTGGCTATTCTGAGACATTACAGGCTGTAGCAAAAAGGCTATGGAATGGTTAGTGGTGGTTGGGATTAAATATTCCAACAGTTGCTCATTTTGCACTCAGATCCCAAAATTATAGAGAATCCAAAAAGTTTGAAAGTATGCACTTTTTTTTCCTAACATGCTTTTCACTGGAAGAGTTGAGGTGTCATAGGCATCTTGTGCACATTCTGAAATCATTGCATTCCATGAAATGACATCTCTTTGAATTGTTCTGTCAAACAATTCATGGTATCAGAAAAGAGGTGCTTAAGAACCTTCAGAGCCAAAACACTGAATAACATATGTTTAACAGTTCCTAACTCCTTTTCATTAAATTGAACATATGTTTAACAGTTCCTAACTCCTTTTCATTAAATTGATTTTGTGTTATCTGTATATTTACTCAATGTAATTAGATTTCTACAATCTATATGAAATTAATTTTGCTGCTTTTGGATTTAATTGCGTTCTAGTTTTTCATCAATTCTTTATCTTAATGATGGATCACTGAATGTGATCCAAAACGTTGATAAAAAACTAGAACACAATCGAATTTAAAAAAACCAAAACTAATGTACACTTACCGTTATGGATATCTGTTGAAGACTTAGTGCACACTCTGCACTCATTGCATTCCGAGTGATGTTTCCAAATGCTTTCATCTTCAACACAAGCAAGGAGTATGTTTACTAATGTGATAAGTTTGGAGGAGTTTGTTGTAAAATAGTATGGCTGTCGTGTGAGGATATTCATGTCTCTAGTATGCTTTTCTTATCTGAATATATCCACTATTCTTCTTCAAAATACTGATTCGAATTTAAAATGATCGAATAATTCTCCATGGATAGCCTGATGATGCATTTGTGAGGAACCACAATATCGATCAAAATTAGAAACAATGAACATTAAGACCTAAACTTCCACCCTTCATGAAAGTTGTATGAGAGCACCATTAATAAATTCCTTGCTTAAAGGATGTTTAAAAGACTGTTAAAACATGGCTTTCTATGCTCGTTAGCAAATATTCCAAAATGCCTACATGATATGAATCCCATTATAACTTCATCAAAGACTAGAAATACCCATCACTTTTCTTCTTCAAAGCTAGGGATGCATGTGTTCCCATAATCCCAAACTAATACCATAAGGTCTCTTTGCTTGATAAGAATGTTGAACCTTTTTCTCCCAATAAGGATCACCACCTTTTGAAATGTGCTTGGGATGTTCCTCCAAGTCTTCCAAGGGAATTATCTGTGACAATCTTAATGTGATTTGTGTCAAAGTACAAATATAACTAATAGCTAAGACTTTGTCAGCATCACTCTTTCAAGCTATAAGAGAATTTGCAGGAGGACAAAAGATCTCAAATAATAATTAGATCTTGACTGAGAAAATTCTCCATTTGGTGCATGAGAAAGAGATTAAAGAGTCTCTTGAGGTGTTAAGAAATGTACAAGAGGCATGGGTTGTCACAACAATAATGATGATATTTGGCTAAATTTTATTAATCAATTCATATTTAAGGTTAGAGTTAATATTGTAAAACTTGCATGCAAAAGGATTCTCAACACTCTATTGTATGATAAAGGATTATGGTTTTCAATTGCAAAAAAGTTCATATTTGTCTAACTCAGTGTACTCCAACTAATTAGGTGTGTAGTTATTGGACCATATTGTATCATATAAGAATCCTGAATTCAAAAAAAGATCTTTATGTGTGTTACAAAAGCACAACTACCTTGGATTTAATAATGGAATCCTAGTGAAACCTTATGTTCGGCATCTTTCCTTTTTCAAAGGGAGTCCTTCAAGCCATGATATTGTAGAAGAACTTTTTTTTTTGGATGGTTAAACGGAAATTAAAACCAAACTAGGGTGTGGTAATTGGCCAAAATCCTACATATGATCAATTGCCTTGTCAATATCAACTCTTTTATTGGGGTGAAGTAAAACATAATACTCTATTGCCCAAATCAATCTTCCATATTGAATACATAAGAAAAGCTAACCAATAGACATTCAAGTAAGGATTTCCATAATTGACATTGATTTAGACAAAATTGCAACACTTTGAGGAGAATGGATTCAATTGTAAAGGAATTTGTGACTAGGACCACCACTAATGACAATAATTTGATAAACAAATTGATACTACCAAAAAAATGAGAGTATTCATAAATGATACTTGATGATGCAATCATTGAAGTTCTCAATTTGACCAAGCTAAGGCAATGAAAGGACTTTGCATATGACTAGAAGACTATTATAACTTTCAAGAGAACAACTTGACAACATGTGTCAATTAATGAATGTGAAAAATTTAAATCATATCAAGGTAAATAATGTGGACAACATGGTGTGATATTTTTATTTCCATTGTTCATGGTTGTTTGTTCTATTCACTTTAAGGCTAGCTTTTATGCCCTTGTATGATTATTCTATAGTCTATTTTGTTGTAATTCTTGCAAGACAATTAGCTCAAATACACTAAATTTCTTACAACCAACTCAAATATTAGTTCTTTCTAATCACCAAGTTCTCAATGTTGACAAGGTGAGAGCATATTGATATTAGAATGAGGACAATGGAAATAATCAGCAATATTTTGACAGTTATCCAACCAAATTACATTGATATTAAATTATATAATTAATCATGGAAAAATAGAAGATAATGATATGTGAATTTTAATCATGCCAAACTAGTAGATAACAAGTAGAAATACATCAATACCAAAATGAAAAACTATATCATCGAATTATGATATAAGATAAATTGGTAGATAATGGTAAGAAAACAAAATGGATCCAATTGATAAACTTAATAAGATCTTGCAATGAAAAGATAGGTACAATAGCGAATCATTCCAAAAAATTATCAATTAAAATCAACTATTGGTGGTAGACCATCTAGTTATTACAATATTGGATTGTTGAAAATAAACTAAGCTTCAATTGACTAATCTACAAAATATAAGCAACTAAAAATATTACTTTAAAAATTAGAAATAAAATGATACTCTACATGTTGAGATTGTTAGAGTTATCATACATTAGCTAATAATTAATTAATCTTTAATTGATTATTAGTCTAATTTATTCTCACACACTTTAGCTAAACTTAGGAATGCTTTATTAGTTGAGCTTATATTAGATTATTATGTCACATCTCATGTGATGTTGACATTTGTCATGATCTGATATCTTTCTCATTTAGGGCTTTGCTCTTATAAGCATTCAACCCTTATTGTAAATATCTCTCGGATATTATTCATGGGAAATATCACAACTTTCATATTTTCTTAAAAGCTTCTTCTTGTAACTTTTTCTTGTTGATGAATATAGAAATTCTTGTTTGCATATCTCTTGCATGGAAGGTGTCTTTGTTTGTTGTTTGATCCTATGGTTCGTGGTTTTGTGCTTGTTTCACAATTCTAACATGGTATCAGAGTGTGGATTCAACAAACCCCTTCTCGATTTATGAGTTTTTTTTTTTAATAAGGGTTACAGGCTTCAGATCCAAATCCCCTTTGCTTTTTGAGCAAATTTTGGAGGTGGGCATTTTTTAGAGCATTTTTGTGTGAAAAAGACCTCACCATTGGATCTAGAGTTGTCGAGAAAGTCAAATTTGGCTTTTGTTTTGCCTAATTTCAACTCCTTTGTCGGATTTGTGAAGGTTTTAAGAAAGGATTTTTGCTAGATCTAGGGGTGCCTAATTTTTTAGGGCATTTTGAGCCCAAACAGACCTCATCGTTGTGTCCTGGAGAGGCCAAAACCCTAAGATTGACTACCAAATTGTCAAATTCTGGAGCATTTGAGGCAAAACAAATTGCTAGAGAGATCGACGCCTCCCCAACACACATATCGAGGTGAATTTTTTTTAATTTTTTGTCTTTTTCCGCAAATAAAAAAATCAAAAAATCATTAATTTTTTTTGAAAACCCTTTTACAAGGAGCATGTAGATTTTTTAAATTGATTGTTTTTATTTAAAAAAAAAAAAACAATTTCGAGGTGGTACTCGAGGGTACCTGCCACCCTGCAGTGGCAATCCCTCGAGCCTTGCCCCTCTACGACAGGGTACCTCGAGGACAGGGGGAGGGGGGGTTACTGCCCCCTATTATTTTAGCAAGGCGGTGGGCCCCTCCCTCGAGCTCCACCCAGGGGTGGCGGGCCCCACCTGCTTTTAATTTTTTTTGAATAAAAAAGTAAAACATTTTTTCAAAAAAGGTTTTTAATATTTTTTCTTATAAAAAAAATAAATAAATAAAATGAGTTTTTATATATTTTTCTTAAAAAATATAATAGTTTTTATGCTTTTTTTAACTTTAAAAAAAAAGCCAATAGTATTTTACATTATTTTTTTTGCAAAATAATGTAAATGCAGCCTACCTGGATATTTTTTTTATCTGCAACACTATATTTGGCATCTCTCTATTTCTGGAGGTGTTTTTGACAAATTTGGTGGAGTTCTTTTTTGCCCTTACTCAGCCCCTCTCTATTGGGATTTTTTGTTTTGCACCTCAACTTCTAGAGGCCATATCTCGACCATACGGTGGTCTTTTTGCTTGCAATTTTTTTTAAATGGGGTGAAATTTTGCGCTCTTTGCAATAGTGAAGGTATTTTCCAGTTTTGACTTCTATTTTTTTCCAGAATTATGTTTTCTCGGTGCTATAGCTATTCAATTCTCATTTTGGAGACTCTGACGGGCCATATCTTGCATTCAAACACATTTTTGGGTGCCATTTTTTTTTAAAGTGCATTTTTTTTCGTGTACTTCATCATGGTGCTACCAGTTTCCTCTTTTTTTGTAAGAGAAATGTATTTTCAGCTGTTGTCCTTTTTTGGACCTTATGGGCTCACATTGCATGTATTTATCATCTGTAAATGCATTGAAATAAAGTGTCTCAGCTTTGTATGTGTAGTATTGGGATTATTGCACATCACTTTGTGCCTTCTTGTACTCGCACTATGATATAAAGTGTTGCGGGGGTTGATGTTTTCCTTTGTTTTCCTTCATACCTTTATCATGCGTATGTGACTTTTGTTTTCACATCCTTTCTATCTACTTCTACTTTCATGATTGCACCTTCAGATGTTCTTGGTTCCTCTTCATCCATTACTTTTAGGCATTCAATTTCAGTGTACCTATCTACCTCTCCCTTGTCAGCATTATGGGGGGGTTTCTACTGTTGGTGTTAATGCTTCTTTGGTTTCATGTTGGAGTGAGCTATGTATACAGTATTTGTTCCTATGTACTAGGTGGATGTAGCGGTTGGTTACCCATGTATTTCGGTGAGATGGATCACTTACCATATGGACACTCTTGCATTCCTATTTCTAAAGGCGACCTTCCATTTTGACTTGATCAATTCTTCAGACTTTTGGTACCTTTTCCATTTGTATCTTTGAGTTACAAGTGTTTACCTTTGTTTTCCATCATATTTGAGTAGTGTCATTGGGGGCATTCATAGAGGTTCTTGTTTTCTTGATCTTGATCATAGCGAAGGTTCTTCTTTCAGCATTTCAGCAGTCCTTCTTCGACAGTGTTTGCATCTTCTTCATGCTTCTATGGTGTTCTCTTTGTTCCTATCTTTTGGGACAACCTTGTCTTGTTTGGAGGCTTCTTCAATCCTTCACTTGGCTTTCATCTCTTTTTGGAGTGGAGTTTTTCCCATGAGGTTTTCTCTATTTCTCCACATTATAGAGATCTTTTGTTTGTACATGGGTACCTACTTGGCCTTGTTTGTCGGGACCCATCTTGCATTCTTTTTAGGGTTTTTAGCTACTCCCTAATTTCATCTTAAGGGGGGGTGCTAGAGTTATCATACATTAGCTAATAATTAATTAATCTTTAATTGATTATTAGTCTAATTTATTCTCACACTTTAGCTAAACTTAGGAATGCTTTATTAGTTGAGTTTATATTAGATCATTATGTCACATCTCATATGATGTTGACACTTGTCATGATCTGATCTCTTTATCATTTAGGGCTTTGCTCTTATAAGCATTCAACCCTTATTGTAAATATCTCTTAGATATTATTCATGGGAAATATCATGGCTTTCATATCTTCTTGAAAGCTTCTTCTTGTAAATTTTTCTTGTCGATGAATATAGCAATTCTTGTTTGCAGATTTCTTGCGTGGAAGGTGTCTTTTTTTGTTGTTTGATCCTGTGGCTCATGGTTTTGTGCTTGTTTCACAATTCTAATAGAGATGAAACCCAAAAACATCGAAGATTGAAATACTCCAATTATGCTAAAACTAGAACCCAAAATGAAAAAAAACTAATCGACTAACATCCAAACTATGTGATATTATTGAGGGAATTGTAGATAGCTAGCAATAGTGATAGATAACATTAAAAACCTCAACTATTTATATTTTTTCATCCTTGCAAACTATAT
Organism: Sequoia sempervirens; assembly: GCA_007258455.2. Lineage (NCBI taxonomy): Eukaryota > Viridiplantae > Streptophyta > Pinopsida > Cupressales > Cupressaceae > Sequoia > Sequoia sempervirens. The sequence continues at coordinate 448,522,732 of VDFB02105785.1, forward strand.
ACAAGCCACTTTATAATTAGGTATGACCCCCAAAATGCCTTCCTAGTTTGCTACAATTAGAATTGAAGTTGCATGGGCAAGTTTGGTGGATATTATGATAGGAAAAGAACATAAATCTACTATATATTATTAGACTAGTGATGCAGTCAAGGTCGGAGGGTCCAATTAAGGACTGTCCAGCCTTGCAGCCTAAGACAGTGACTCCATGATCACAATAGATATGCAACAAAAATTCATAGCTAATCAATAGAAAGGAAAAAGATATTCATGAACACCAGACACAAGATATATCCTGGGAAACCCTAATAGGGAAAAACCCATCCTTCAAAGCTCATTCCTCATTATATTATGATCTCAAAACACATTACATATGCCTCACAAGCTCAACAGGATCTAGGCCGCAGCCTAGGGATTACAAAAGATTCATACAATAACAATCTATCATAAACTCCTTTTCCTGCTCCACACTTCCTCTACTCTATGATTCTTCTAGATCAAAATACTTCATCACCATGCTTCATACTTCGTACCATCGATCACTTTATTGATCCCCCTACTAACGATGCCTTTGTAACAATCCTCTATCTTCCATTTATATCTTCCACTAGCCTTCTAACTCTTAACAAGTCAACCCAAGTACAATGACTAGTAAGGTAATGTGTAGACTCAAATATGTTGGCCTCAAACAATAAACAATTTACAACATGAACCCACCAACGTTGGCCACAACAAAGTAAGGACCCAAAACAACATCCTTGAACATGAAACACCTTCAAAAAATATTCCTTAAAGATCCACAACACGCCACAAACATCCTGTCAGCCAAGAACATGAAAATATGAACTCACAATAGAAAATCACCAATCACGAGCACAACGATCGATGTGGACCAACAACACAAATAGGGAATGATCCGAAAACATCCACAAACATTGTGAATCACCATAGAAACATCCATGACAACTCAGACTACTAGAATCGCCTTCACTTCTTTCAGGAACACCAACTAGAATAATAGAACAACTATCAAAATGCAGATACCCATAACTCGATCAAATCTTCATGGGGATCTCTGAAACTTAATGTGAATAAACTAGATATACTTAACTACAAACCCTTTAATCCACAACCTCTGATCATTAACATATTGAGCTGGCCAACATACTGAACTCCATTGCTTCACCAATAGCTTGCAACTTATTTTATTTTAATTTTCTCAATATCCTTAACATATACAGCCTTAAAGACATTAATGCTAATGGTGTCTAGTAACTAATTTCAGCTCCTTAGCCTCTAGCAATCAAACATAGAAATCCAGTACTTTGCAACTTCACTATCACTACCTCAATGGTTTTGAATGTTTCTAGATGCCCCTACATTAGACTCTTGGGTTTATGTGGAAAGTGAGCCTCTTCACTTTGGTCTATATTGAGTCAAATCCTATGTTGTCTCTTGAATTTGGTTTGGTGATTTGTCCATGGGTACTTACAACTGCCTCAAGGTTGGCATTCTATTCAAGTCCAGCTTGCAAAACTGCCTCAAGCTCTTCTATCCAATGTTGTCTCTTGAATTGGTTCGATGATATGTCCACAGGTACTTGCAACTGCCTCAAGTTTGGCGTTTTGTTCAAGTCCACCCTGCAAAACTACCTCAAGTTCTTCTATCCAATGTTGTCTCTTGAATTGGTTTGGCGATCTATCCATAGGTACTTGCAACTACCTCAAGGTCAACGTTCTGTTCAAGTCTACCCTGCAAAACTGCCTTAAGGTCTTCATTGGTTCGATGATCTACTTGCAAGCCTTGTGTTGCCTCACTGGTTGGCGATTTGAGCAATCCACCCTACAAGTTGCCTCTAGTTCTTCATCTTTTCATGCATGACGTTTGACGATCTACTTGCAATCCTTGCACTACCTCACTAGCTGGTGGTCTAAGCAAGCCTTCTTTGCAAGTTTCCTCAATATCATTGTCTTTTTTTATTCCTTCATTCACATTTACTTTGCTCCGGTACACAAAATTTCTCCTTAAGATCAATGCTTCACCTTCTTCCGGTTCTATGAAATTTGATACCTCCAAAGGTTCCCCTTGCTTTGCATAAACTAATTATGTATCAATAGGCTCTTCTTCATCTACACAAACTATCTCTGCATCATTTTTTGCTTCTCTTTTGTTAGGTTCATGATGAAATTTAGTACTTGATTATTTCCTCCAAACTTGAAAACAGGTTCCTCCTCTAGCAAATCTTCTTTCAATCCTCTGGTACCCTTCATTGTGATAAGTATTGTGACTCCTGTAAACTCTCCCTCTATAGTTTGAATAACTATCCTTGTTTTTCTCTGCATAAGGTCTTTTTTCTCTGCATCTTGATCCCTCTTTTCCTCCAACATATGAGTTCTCCCATCTGTACAATCTTCTAAGTATACAAGTAACATGTTTCTATTTTGCTCCATCAATCCATCCATAATTCATCTACTTAGAATCTTTCATAGGCTTTCCCTTCTCATTTTATCCCAACACATCTTTTTAGAATGATTCCTTAATCCACATCACTTACAAGGATATAGATCCCAACACAATTCCTTTTCATGTCCATGCCTATTATGATGAGAACAATACATACTTTTGCTTCCCTGTTTTGAATTGTTTAAACTTGTAACAACATCCTTACCTCTGTTATATCCAAGGCCTTCACTTTTGGGTCTCATTATTGGTTCCATAGGTTATGTAATTCCTTGTTGATGCTTTCCCAATCCGTTTCCTTCATATCCCATTCTCTGCATGATTTTGAAACCAATACAATCACCAAAAATTGTAGGCTTCGTTACATTGTTATCTTCAACTTCACCTTCTAAAGAAACTTTTGCAACATCACAAAATTCAGGCCTAGATCTCAGATTCTCATTCTCCTTCTGGCATGCTCTAAGTAATTCCTTCAAACCATATATTTCCTTCTTTTACAAACTGTTCTCCTTGTTCAACTCTTTCAAAATTTCCACCAGATCTTTGTTCCTCTTTTCCACCTTTTCGAACAACTTGAATCCTTCTGCAAATTTCTTTCCAACATCTTCATTCCTCATTATTTTTAGTTCTTCTTCAAGAGCATCATACTTGTCTCCTAGTTCTTTCATCCTCTCCATCAATTCAAAATTACTCTTCTTGATTTCGCACAATTCTTCCTCCAAAGTATCCCTTTTGCATATTAGGGTTACATTTTCCTTCTTCATCCTTTTCCCAATCTTCCCCATTGAAACAAATCAAATAAACCACTAAATTTGAATGATTACCCAAATATTTCTTTCCTCGATCTTTCTTCTATGATGACACTTATTACTTTTGGGGTTTCACATTTCTTTCAACACTGTCTTTCTTCCCAACAAATTCACAACCAGCTAACAGACTCGCAACCAGCTCTGATACCAATTGATGCAGTCAAGGTAGGAGGGTCCAATTAAGGAATATCTAGCCTTGCAGCCTAAGACACTAACTCCATGATCACAACAAATATGCAACAAAAATTCATAGCTAATCAATAGAAAGGTAAAAGATATTCATGAACACCAGACACAAAAACCCTAACAGGGAAAAACCCATCCTTCAAAGCTCATTCCTCATTATATTATGATCTCAAAACACATTACATATGCCTCACAAGCTCAATAGGATCTAGGTCGTAGCCTAGGGATTACAAAAGATTTATACAATAACAATCTGTCATAAACTCCTTTTCCCGCTCCACACTTCCTCTACTTTGTGATTCTTCTGGATCAGAATACTTCGTCACCTTGCTTCATACTTCATACCATCAATGACTTTATTGATCCCCCTACTAGCGATGCCTTTGTAATAATCCTCTATCTTCCATTTATATCTTCTGTTAGCCTTCTAACTCTTAACAAGTTGGCCCAAGTACAACGGCTAGTAAGGAAACGTGCAGACTCAAATAGGTCGGCCTCAAACAATAAACAATTTACAATGTGAACCCACCAACACTAACCACAACAAATTAAGGACCCAAAACAACATCCTTGAACATAAAACACCTTCAAAAATTATTCCTCAAAGATCCACAACACGCCACAAACACCTTGTTGGCCAAGAACATGAAAATATGAACTCACAACAAAAAATACAACTAGGAAATGTTAGATTACAATAGGGAGGAGTGTCATCACATAGCTCAATATGGATTATCCTGGTGGATTTTCCTAGGCTCCCATCCCCCATCCTGGGTTATCTTGGCAGCCTCTCCTAAACCCCGGCCCCCATACAAACTCATGCAAAATCAACGTACCTTTCATGAGGACAAGGTAGTTGATCTTGCCATTTTGGGCCTTCCCATCTCATCTCAAGCCTAAAAAAGCACTTGAGCCATGAGTGAGACATACATTATCTTAATTAATGTGAATTCTACCCATCCCCCTAATTCATTATTAAGGTTATCACTAGATTAAGAACCCTCCAATGGGTTATCTTGGGTACCACTTTGGGTCCTGGCCCCCATGGAGATCCATTCCCCCTACTTGCAACTAGTAAACCCTACACATCAAGCAAGGCATTAACCATCTTGCTCACTTATCATAGTCACATAAATCCATCACAAAGCAAGGCATTGACCCTCTTGCACACAACTCAAACATTACCAAACCACTTCCAAAGTGAAACCATACACACTAAAATACTCCCTCCTAACCTCTAGAAGCCAACCTTAAGCAACTTACACAATAATACCCACCTTTAAACAATTGCCAAAATCACCCCAATTTCCAATAATCAAACACCATATTCAATACAAGCAATCACTCAAACATTATAACCATGAAATAGACATTATTTTCACATTTCGTATTACTCATTAACTTAATCACCTAATTCACCTAATTGGGTCATTCATCAAAATAACATTATTTCTAAATGACTAATTACATAATGAATTTACAAATCAACTATGAAAAAATTCAGCACTCATTAACAAAAGATAATTTAATTCATTCATTTAAACAAATCCTTCAATTATATAATTATAAGTAAATCAATTTACTCTACTTAGATTCCCAATTCTCTTACCTAACATAATCAATTAACTACATGGGAAGAAATATTCTTTTACCATATATATAAGTTACTTACAAAATATAATTTTCAATGCAGTATATCAATTTATATTGAGACATATATATTTATATGCATATATATATACATACATACATATATATATATAGCTATATATATATATATTTTTTTTTTTACAAAATTGAATGCCAATCAAATGTTATATTCATTGAAAAGAAAACACAATGAAAGATATCAAATGTCAAACATATACTATACTCATCACAATGAGAACGCAATACAAGGTATCGCAGTATATAGAATGAAATTGAATGCCAAATATAAAATATAAGCTATACAAGTATCGAATGCCAACATATGTAAATCACAAATTATAGTATGAATTCGCCTTACAAGTATCAAATTCCAAATATAAAATAAGGCCATTGAATATCAAGCATAGAGTATCAAATGTAACACAGGAAAAGAAATCACCTTAAGTAGTACCCCTTGAATATACAACCTAAACCCTAGTGCGATGCTATGGTGGCAAGTCTGCAGCCGGATATAGGGTATGTGACTCCTCATGGCGTTGTCGAGAGAGTACGATGGGGCAGGGATGATGTTGCAATGGAAAGGAGATATGTGGGTATCAGACCGAAGGGTCACCAAGAAGTCTCGACCATGGAGTGAGATGTATGCAAATCATGACAAAGCATTATTGAAAGGCTTAAGAAACTATCAAGCAAATGTGAATAGCTAGTATTAAGCCCGATTCCTTTGTATGGGATTGGCACATGTGTGTATAACAAAATTTTTTGGTTAAAATGCCCTAACAGACATGACAGCAAGGACAGGCAGGAAGATGCCCACAAATTGGATTTGTTGTTTTAAATTATTCTTGAAGACAAGTATGCAAGAATCAACAATAATGAGATAGCACCCAAATTCTTAACAGAATGTCTCAAGGGATGAAAATTTGTAAAAATGCAACGGTTGCAAGATACTTACAAACCGGGTTTATTGAAAACTTCACAAATGCAATCGACAGGAGTAAATAAATATTTTCTCAGGAATGCAATGATTACAGGATATGCATAAAATATATTTTCACTAAGATTATAAATAAAATGATGAATTCGTTGAACAATCAAAACAATAGCACTATCGTAAGAAGGACGAAGTGTAAATTCATTTCCCCAAATTAATTTGATACAATTTCTTCCTTTGCCTATCCTTCTACGTTCCTCCCTTCCAAGAATCAACGATGGAATGAAATTCTTTTATAGGAATTTTCTTCCCAAAACCCTGAATCAATTTTCTCCAAGAATCCTTATTTCCCACAGCACAACAATATGTGAAATTTTGTAGACAAATTACTCCTTCTGCAAAAATAGAATGAAAATCTCTCCAAAAGGAAAAAATGTTTACATGAAGAAGGCTATTCATTTTTTGAAACCAAAAATCCAATAAAATCTCTCAAAATCCCCAAAAAACATTGAGTTTCTTTTTAGACAATCTGTTCAATGTTTTTGCATGAGCTGCATGAAAAACATTTCTATTTTTCATATTATTTTTACTATTTATTAATTATAACTTTCCACCATAATTCTATTTTATTTTATTTTAATATTTCATTACTTATTTAATTTATTATAAACTATGATTATTAATAAATATGTTTATATTTATTTATCAAAATTCCATTTTTACTTAATAATTTATTTTAATGCATCTATTAACCAAAAACAACATTTATCAAACAAATTTTAAATTAAACAAACCAAATGCCAAACAATTACCTAAACCCTAACCAAGGTCGAAAAGTAAGACCAACTGACCACAGACAACACTAACACACGGACAAGGTATCAGACCAAATACTCATCCTCTTCAAGGATGATGGCTATGGTAGGGGACCAAGTGCTATCTTTGATCAACTGTTCCATTGGGTTTAAGGCATGCTCAGACCTACCAATTCAGGTGGAGTCAATGCCTAGTACCTAGAACCTACAACACACAAACGTCTTTGCATATACATATAATCATCACATACCTAGTGAAAGGAAATCAAAACATTGTAGGATTCTCACAAGTGAGAAATACGACATCCTTCCCTCCACACCTAAATAGCATTTAAAAGCATCATATAATATATCAAATAACATCTCGTAACACCAATAATCATAAACCATTCCAAAATAAGGTAACACATTCTATTTCTAGTATATTCATAAACATGTCATAATCATCATCAAAATAATCAAGGACTAATCAACATCTAACATCACTATTCCATTAGTCATTAGAATATCCATAAGCATATATCAATATGATAAGCATATCTATAAACACACGTGATAAGTCCTAACCTAGAACACCACACATAGTCATGGCAATGATCTAAACATATCATTATTAAACGTTAGTCCGTCATCAAATATCCTTAAATAAAAACATTAAACAAGGGTTATCATAGACATAAAGCATTTACGCTTCTTAGATCATTTCATATAAATCATCAACAAAGGCTAGTATGCTAACATCCTAATACATCATCAACATGTAATCATAAAGAAATAGCTCTTAGTCTCATTGTAAACATAAACAAGAAGCATAACCTATATAAACCTAGCATCTTAACAAGTCTTAAGTATTACATCATCTAACATAGTAATGTACTATAACAAATGTCATTATAAAATGTTTTAGCCACAAGCAAAGAGTTCTTGAGACATAAAATGAATCCACAAGCATCTAACATAATCATAAAAGGGTGAATCATGGAGGAGAACTACATAATCCCCTTTAGAGTTGGGTGTGATGAAGGGCTAGCCCCCTATGGCCACCCACTAAAATAAGTGCAAGGAAGTCGATATAGATATTGATGTTATCCTTGCATGGTTGTACCTACTTGTATGGTGGAAATGGTGCTAGAGGACAACACAAGGGGCTTAAATCTTGATGTATATTCTCTATGCAACAATGGCACTAACATCATATAAATATATATGGTTATATAAATGCTACATATTTAAATCCAGAAGACACAAAACAATCCTCAAAAAAAATTATAACCAAACCATATCACGTTATATATGGATTTATAGATTTTTGGGCCTTTTAAGTGCAACTATGATAATGATTTTTCTCCAAGATGACAAAAAATGAGAAGGGAATTATTAATTCAAATATTTGATACCAAGTTGGAGTTATGGAAGAACTCACAAATACAAAAAATATATTAGCAAGACAAATGAATTCTATGAGAGATAGATGCAATAAAGAATTGTTATATTACCTTTGAATAAATGAGTACAATATATTATATAATGAGATGACCTTACTATACAAGTAAGGATAGAACCTAAGGCATACTAAGATCATGCCAAGTATTTAGATACTAAGAAAGGAGACAAAAAATTAATTTAAGTAAACTTAATCAACAAGGTGTGAATACATCCTAAACTGTAACTAGCTAGGTAATGTACCTCATTCACACCAACAATATCCACATTAGAATAAATAAAATATTAAATTTCTATCTTTCCAAATATAAAAAATTATATTCCACTACATGAAGGAAAGGAAAAGCTAGGGGAATTTTGCAGAAAACTTGGGCCCATCATCAAAAAAGACATTGTGCCAAAGGCTTGAAAGATTCAAAAAATCATGGATTAATTTCCAAGAATTGTGTATGCAAATAGAGAACTAGAAGAAATATAGAAGGGTTCCTTGTTAATCACATTAGAGACACCAAGATGTACAAATAGGTGCTAATAGGAAGATCTTAGTAAATAAAGCACCAAATAACAATAACGACTTTGGGATTTTAATAGTTTTCCACATATGAAAATGCTTAGCCCAAATAAAATTGGGAGATTATAGAGTCCAATATTCAACATTTGAATCATGGGAAAATGCAACAAAGGCCATCAATATTTGTTCTTGGAGGTATAATTGTAGAAATGAGTATTAGCATACCATTTCTAGTTCTTCCACCAAGGCTTAAGAGTGCATATAAATTTTGTGCAAATATTGAAGAGGTATGATCTCAATTAATATTTAAAAGATTTTGTGGTATCCATGGCTTAAATCAAGTTTAGTTTTACCTTAAGATCATGATGTAGTTCGAAATTCACAAGTCTTACCAAACAGGGGAATTTCGCAGCCAGTCACTTTCTTAATTTGACAATTTCATTCGTCAAATAACTCTAATTTAATAATTCATAAAACAATTATGGCAATTCAATTTAATTCCTATCCATTGATTCTTCTAGACATTTAAATTTCTTCTTCCATTCGAATTCTAATTTAAATTATAGTTGACACCAAAACACATAAGTAACTCAATGATTTATTTATTTCTCATAACATAGATGTGATGCAATAAACAATCTACAATTTTTATTTGGATAATGTTTTTCTATGTTAAATCATTTCTATCTACTCTTCTCCTCTTTCCATCTTCAGTTACAGACATTACATCTACTCCCTAAAACCAAATTAAAATTGAACTCTAAAAATTGACTACAACTCCAAAAATACATCAACAAAAATCAGTTTGAAACAAGGGAAATCAACATCGAAATGTTTTTGGATGATGTGATCAATCAAGAGTGTCAAATAAAATTAACCTTGAAATAAAGTTTTTATAGATTTTTAATTCCTCTTTTAATCTCTCATCAAAAATAAAGAAAAACTTCCAAAATATTTTTAATTAAATTTTTATCTTTCAAATTTAAATAATATTTTTAGTGAGATTTCAAAACAAATATTTTTTATTAATATCATTTATTTATATTTTTGTGAGCCCAACTTAAAAACTATCTTGATACCAACTAGAAAACATATGAATATATATAAAAAACAATGAACTTATGAAAAGGATTTTAATATATATTTATATTATATGTGCTTAATTTCCCCCGCCTAAATCTCCACAATTTGAGAGGGAATATTCACACATATGAACACTCTCCAATGAAGAATATTTTCTAACGGAATTGAAGGAGAAGTAATGAAGGAAGGTGATAGAAGGAATATTCCCACATTTGAACATTCTCCAATGAAGAATGTTTTACCCGAATTGTAGGGAACCCACTTCGTTAGGTGTTTAGAAAATTATTGGTTTTGGGGTGTTTAATATGATGTTTTTTCATATTGAAGTAGATTTTTTTTTGGTTTTTCACAAATGGTTTTTTATATGTGAAATTAATAAATAATTTGTTGGCAACTTTCAATGTTGTGTAAATACTATTCACTTCAAGTTTAAGTATTTTATTAGTCTAAGAGAAGTTGATCCATTTAGATATGGAGAAGGTTTTGTTTCTTATAGATTTGTTCCTTTCGGAGGGAGATGAAGAATGTGTTCAATTAATGAGTTTGATAGAATGAAAATATTGATCTTATATAATGTTATAAAGATTTTAGGTAGAACCTATTTAATCCGTAGGAGAAAGCATGCATAGATCTTATGATTGTTATGGTCAAAGGATTGCCAATAAGACTTATCTCCCACCCAAACAAACTGTTAACTATGATTCTAAGCTTTTTTTCATATCATTTTCAAATACATCCTTAAATAATAAAAAATATGTACATGTTGTAATAATAGTTACATTTATTGTAAAGCAAAGCTTTCTCAATCAATGTGACTTATGTTGTCTATTTATAAATATAATTAAAAAATGAAATATTAACTAATTATATTGAAATAGTGAAATTTGCATATTTATGCCAATTCCCATTAGCTTTGGGCTCATCTTGAGGGAATGTTTCGAAATAATTTCATAATAACACATGACATACTTTTGAGCCAAGTTTGACTTCTGGCCCAATCCCTAGATCCATCCTCATTTACTTTTACATCTACACATTTCTATACTTGCAATCTTATCATTCCTTTACCTACACCAATTTTTGCACATTCGCTTCATTTATTATCTAGATATCAACATATTTGTCCTTGATTTTGAGATCTAATATTCTAGGTTTTCCTTGGTCATTTCTACAACTTGTGAGATCAATCCTACACAACTTAGATTTGGTTCAAAATTCAAATTGTTGACTCCCACCCTTTTCTCCTAGCCATTGTGAGTTGACTTGCATAAATTTGAGAGGTGATTCATTATGTTTTGGTACTTAAAGACATTCATTTGAATATTGATTAATAATTTTAAAAATTAAAAAATCCTCTACATTACAAGAAGAACCATTCTAGGAACGCTTCATTTGAAGTATTAAAAAATGAATCTAATTGAAATCACAATCATCTATGGTAGTTACGTAAGTATATAAAATTAAAATTAAATTAAATTAAATTAAAAGACAATATTTGACTAATTATTCTAATACAACAAGCAAACCTCTAATAGAGAGTTATTACAAAGGTGTTCTATATTTGAATCAGATCGATTGTCTTTGAAGATCAATAGTCAAAATTGTATTAGCCCGATGCAAGATGATTTAAACAATCAAATTTGTTGATTTCAATTTCTGATTGAAAGAATATTTTCTTATTTTTTGGTAACTACCTCCAAACGAGACTTTCTTTACTTGAAATATTTTATTTGTGAATAGATGTACGCATTGTTTTGAATTTTTGATCTTCAAATAGTGTAACATTGTGTATTAGAGTAGGAAAAAATCTTAGTTTTAATGACTTTGAAGAACATGAAATGAGGTTTGAAATTCAAAAGGTTGAAAGACCCCATCTCTTCAAATTATCTAGTGAACATCAAAATTTATGTTTTATTGTACAAATTTATCAATTTTGAGTGGCATTTTGAGGTTTCTGAGTGGATAGAGAACACATTATTTTATTTTAAAATTAGCTAGATCATTAGCATGTGTGCAAAAATGTAGTATTTTCTCCACCTTTGGAAGGATAAATAGAATTAATATTTTATTTCGAGATGTATTTGGAAACCAAACAATTTCAAGAAATATAATATCAACTCTTTAACCTCAATGCTTGTTTCAACACTTTTTCTTTTCAAACAAAATCATCAAAATCAAAAAATAACCATTCGCAACCATGATGATTTCCACATTGCCTCTAAGATTCAAGTTCTTATGTACCCACGTCTCTAAAAAAGACATTGAGATCCTAAGGCCCATAAACTTACATAATATAGCATGCTCTGATAAATACTAGACATCATTGGCAATGGTTTTTGGATTAATAACCAGAACTGACCCATCAACACTTTTCTTCATAAAACCATTGAGCTTGAGATGGTGCCTCAAAAATTGGACATATTTGTGTTCTTGAGTATCATGCATTAAATAGCTCACTAGGGGAGAGGGGGCCATAGTGGAGCACCCTAACTTCACGTTTCTCAAAATCCTATGTGAAAATTTCAAATCACTTCCAATTTTGTACAACTGTTTATTTGGAAACTCACATGCTTCTATATTTCGTTTCAGGGTCACATCATCAAATATGATGCCACATTGGCATGCTTTTTGTTGAGGTATCCAAAAAGGCCCAAAAAAAAAGTGAGACCGATAGTGGTGCACTAAGTCATGTTTAATTGGTGTGCTAATGTGGCATCACATGATTTGTCATTTTATGTACTTTATGGATAAAAAGTATTTTACAATTGGCTATTAAGGTGCTCCACTATGGGGCCCACTAAGAACTACTTCTATCCCCACCATTGGACCACACTCCACTATAGGCCCCTCTCCTCTATATGAGCATGACCAATATCATTATTCTCAATTCTATTTAGCACCTCCTTAAAAGGCAGGCCTCGAGGGTCCCCAAGACCACATTGAACTCCATCTTATCAGCCACCATAATAGAACTAAGGAAAGATAGCTAAAATATTAACCATAGAAAGTGTGGGAGCTAGATCACCCTCAACCACTTGTGAGAACCATCACAGTGCCAAGAACAGAGCACCTAACGTAGAAAAATCACAAAATGCCTCAAAAAGAAGAAGAATACAAAAACTAAAACCCCCACACACTAGGCAAGGCTTCCCAAGCACGCAAGGAACCAAAGAAGCAATATTCCCCTCAATGACAAGCCATACAAAGTGGTAGAAATGCATGAAAACCTCCAACATGAACCCATCAGGCGAATGACCCTTTAGAGAACATTAAATTGTCAAATTATGTACTTATTTCAATGTAAGAAAATAAGAGATATCATATAAAATAGGAAAGGATTTTTATAGTTGTGGGGATTAAGTAATCTATTATTTGTACCTTTGTTGTCTTGGTGTCAATTTGAATAAGATTTATGAGAATAACTTATTTTATGGTTGATTTATCATTTTAAAAGTAAATTGGGTTATTGGGGATTGTTTGAATTATGACTAATGTATATTTGAGGAATTGCATAGTCAATTATTAATAATCAATACTGATTCTTGATGAGGACATCCTTAATGGTTTCTAAATATAGATTTTTGTCTTGTAATAGTGAAACCTACAAATATAGTTCAAACAATCTAGATCTTACTAAATAATATTGTGTAATAGTTGCATTCCCCATTATTAATTATAAAACATTTGTATTACTCCTTAGGTAATAACTACAAAATAATAATAAATAACATAACACGTGTGTGAAGAAACTCAAAATTCTTAATTGATTACCTCATAAACATACAAATATATGAAGATGACACTAAATTGAAAAAAATATCATTCATATTATTTCAAACAAAGATAAGTATCAAGAGAAAATTGATAGAGAATAATTTTGTTTATATCTTCAAATAGAATTTATATGTATTGTAGATTTTTCCCTCACATTTCCATCCTATTTACATTACAATAATTCAATCCTTTTACAGATGGAGTTACAAAGAAAGTGCCCATAGATCCAGGTGACACTTGTCACTCTACAATATCTTGATGAATCGATTCCAAACAACTTGAAGAAAAGACACATGAAGAACTTGGGAGAAGTTCACAAGCCTTTAGAAAACTTAGTTAGAGATAGATCACACTCTAACCTCTTACAGTAATGAGGAGCCTACATGTGGTCTATCATGACAATATGTAAGAGAGAAGAAGATATATAGTCATTTGGTATTGTTGACACTGTAAACATGGAAGAAGAATGTGGTCATATAGGGGTTGGTGTTTCCAACTAAAGCTCAACAAATGGAATGGGAAATATGGAGTTGGCGAGGATGCAAATCTTTGTCATTTAACCAAGATATTCCACTATAGATGGAGGAAATAAGAATAAAGGGTTAGAATGTAGCATCCTCTTGTGAGTCCCTATGGCTAGTCTTAAGTAACATGTCATGTCTAACCATGTTGGTACAAAAGATATAAAAATAATACGAGTAAAAAATAAATTCACTAATAATTCCTCTAACGTTTGTACTCCACCATAATAGGTAGGAGATGATGAAACACATAATTATCCAACCGCCAAATATAATTGGAGCCTTCCACTCCAATTTCATCCACCCTTCTAGTACACATTCTTACTAAAAAAAATCAATTTTAGAAAAAAATGAAAAGAAGAATCCCAAACAACCCCAATTGACATTTGAAGAACCTATTAAAATCTCAACCAATATCCTAATTGTCTAAATCTATCTGTGTCCAATAAACTAATGCATAGAGGGCATGTATTGGACTCAATGGACCAACAAGTCCCTTATCAAGAAACTCACCGACTAAGATGTGTTACATTTAATTTATCAACCAATGAATTGTAATTTCTTAGATGGTACTAGCACTATATGTGTAGTTAAGGATTCTAAGTTGTCCTAAAAATTGCATATAGAAGACTTAACTAGAATAAAATTTATCTACAAACAAACTTAACTAAAAACAAACTTGTCTGAAAACAAAATTAACTATGTATCAATTGTTACAAGTATATACAAGCCTATGGGGACAACAACTGAACAATTCAACTGTGTTGTAACCAATTGCATGCAACTGAAATTAACTTTTGATAAACAATTGATTGCTACTTATCAAATTAATTCAAATCAAGTAATAGAGTTTTAACAATCAATTCTAGCGTTAACAAACAATCTAAATTATGAGAAGTACTGAAGTTACCTCAAGTGGCCCTTTCTTGAGTAGCTACAATCTCACAATATCTTAATCAAATCTCAACTCAGAAATCCATATAATTAATTGAATCCATTTTCTTTATTGCATTCAAAAAAGATAACTCAAACTAATAATAAAGTATTGATTGACAAAAGTGCTTGTTATTGTAAAATATTCTTTTTTTACACTCACTTAAGCTTACTTAGTATGTTTTTATCTAGTTGCATTTATTTATTTAAGTAATTAGCTTATTAGCTATTTACTTTATTTTCTCTAGATTTGGATAAGCTTTCCTACTTTATTGGATAATATTTTTTAGATAAGCTTTCATGCTTTATTGCATAGGCTAATCTAGTTGAACTTCATGTTTTATGTAAGATCTTGGGTTACCTCAAGCATTTCCTTGCTCTATATAAATTAATGGCCCTTTGTATATTACACACGTACTCTCATTTGCTATATAGAATACAATTTATTCTAGCATATTATTTTTCTTTCATGCTTTCTTAATCTTTCATTGTACATCTTGGGTTTATTTAATAGTAAATCTTAAATAGTATTAGAGCCTTCATGATTGATAGGATTGCTTTATAGAAATATTGTGTGCAAATATTTTTTTGTAGCAAAAGAGTATGCTCTTCTCTTGCATCCTTGGATGATCTAGAGAATCAGAAAATTATGGAAAAATACTAGATTTTGGGGGTTTAATATTTATTTTTTCAGTTGCATATGTGTTGTATGTATATCTTGTAGCCTCCTAAATTGAATCTAGACTCACCATCTATTAGACACACGGGACAACTAAGAGGGGGGTGAATTAGTTATACATTAAAACACTCAAACCCTCATTAATCTTCAAACCCTTATTAAGCATTAGGATGAATGCAAACAAGTGAAGCATAAACACATTCACAACCATACACCATAGGACAACAGATTTACATGGAAAATCCTAATTAGGGAAAAACCACAGTGAGGATTAACTCGTGTATATATGAATAACAACACCAAATATAATAAGCTCACTATCGAAAGGGCTCACTGCCTAAAAGAGAAGAATGGCTCACTACCCAAAGGACTCACTATCTGAAATAGAAGAGAATAAAAGAATATTGTTTCAAGGAGGTTCACTACCTTAGAGCATTAGGAAGATCCACCACAACAACTCTACACCATCTACAACCTTCAGTTCACTACCTCCAACAACTTCAGGTACACTAAAAATCTAGACACATTTTGCTCACTACATCCAGTAGCCTTAGGTGTTTAAGCTCACACTCAAATCACAACACTTAAACACATTCACATCTTAATTCATGTCTACAACATCTCCAACAATTAAAATTGCTTATATATCTTCCATGACCTCAAACAACCTTGTTTAGGTCAACCTCAATGAAACATATGCACTTGAAAGGTGTAACCAACAAATAGATTAGCACCAAACACTTACATGGTGGAAAGAAGTGAATGCGGACCACACCAAGGGTTAACTAGGACCTAAATCTACTTTGGCATGCTTCACCACACTTCCAAAAACCATGAAGCACACCCACAAGTAATGCTAATATGTCAGGTTGAAAAACCTATATTAATGCTACCAAACACTCAATTCACTCTTCACTAGGTCCAAAAACATCTTGCAGACCATGAAGCAACATCACAAAACATCCAAAAATATTCCAACATCATTAGAATATTCAGAAACACTACTGCAACCACCTGAAATTGAGAACACAAACATCTTGTGCAACCAGCAACACTCCCACAGACATACAACACACTACATAAAATGTTCATTGTTCTATCCATTGATTTTACTATGTTTTACCCACATGTGAACAGATTATGAAACCAATATTAAGGTAATAAATTTTTTATTT
The DNA here is from genome assembly GCA_007258455.2 of Sequoia sempervirens. Lineage (NCBI taxonomy): Eukaryota > Viridiplantae > Streptophyta > Pinopsida > Cupressales > Cupressaceae > Sequoia > Sequoia sempervirens. Next base: position 448,539,702 of record VDFB02105785.1, read on the forward strand.
CTAAATGAATAACAAGATGCACATTTGATATGATCTCGTTTCAAACTTTCCCATTGCATTACAAAGAAACATTACTAAATTCCAAGTAACGAATCCAAATACATAATTTTATGATATCATTTTTCATTTACAATTTCTCAATAAGAATAGGGTTACATGATTACATACATAGCTTCCATAAGCTTACTAGAAAATAGATACAAATGGTCCAAATTTCCTTGTTGGCATACATCCTCAAATCTTGCTCTCCTATTGTATGAGGCAGAGCATCACTCAAGTGCTTTTCCACCAACCAGGACTTACTACGATCCCTCGCACATCTACCTAACTAGTAAGATGGCCCTACCCTTCAACGAAGAGATTGGTTTGGTAACCTCATAATACTAGCCTTCTTGAGCATGGTGTTGTGTCCTAAAAATCTAGAGCTACCATACATTGGCTAAAACCTACATGTATGAATTTCCTTACATAGTTTGCATCCCTAGATCACAATGAAATGATAGTGTAAATAGTGGCTACTTACACTACTTTAGCCAAAGAATTCAACACCCAGTACTTCAAGTGTAGGTTATATGTTCACCCACCCTTAGCTTGATTTGGTATTTGACCATTCTTACTCTTACACACATAACATACATTCCTTTTAAAAAGGTGATGGCATGACATATTGGATAACTAGGTTACACACTTTCCCATGGATTATCCTAACCCCAAGAATAACCAAGCTAACAACCCATGTTCAAACTAACATTCCTACTAAAGTAATTCAGAGCAACTTCACATCTCATACTTTACAAATTATGCAATATTCATTTAAAATTAACTTAGTATAGTTCCTAATAGCAACATAACCACTCAAAATCCAATATATATAGTGTATATATCCCAATAATAGAGTTTCACCAAAACTAGACTCTTTCATGAAACATGCCAGCTTATCCAAAGTAAGAAATAACCCAAGTTCATAAAAGTAAACATAACATGAATTAAAATCATTCTTTCCCAAACAAAGGCATTCTTAGACAAATAAATACATTCAACATAAAGAATAGAATGATAGAAAGTAGCATGGCTAGAATTATGGCCCAACTAATATTACTATTTTCCAAGCTCAACCTCCACAATCCCACTTACTACTCATTCTAAACTCAACCTATCTCAAAATTGTAGCCTCTCACCAGAAACTCACAACAATCGCAAATGCCCAAACAACTTTCCTCACAAAAGCTCTCTTAAAATATGCTTGCACAGAAAATTGTAGCAGAACAACGAATGAAGAAATCAAAATGGAAAAGTGTAACCAAAGGTAGAGAGAATGCCCCTATTTATACAAAAATATGAGCATCTCAATGCTACAATTAAGCTACTAAATCCACCACTTTCCTATCTAAAATGCATCGACTAGGCTTAAGAAGAGAGATGTGGTTTCTTAAAACACTATTTTGTAAACACATACAATCCAACTTCTCTAATAAAGATGAGTCGCTCTTATCTTGTTGATAGCAATGAATTAAACTTATAAATTTAACCTATAGGTTTCCTTATTGCAATCTATGTTGACTACCTCAGCCAGCTCATGCAAAAGACCAAGTCTCATGCTCTAAAAAGCTATGCATTGGTTTAAGGTATGGCTAAAAAGACTTCTTTATGTTTCATACTTCCTAGAATATGGCTCTAGGAATTCATATTTATGTGCCCTTTATTCATGCATAGGTTTGACAAAGTCAACATGTTATGAATTTCACTTTCTCTTGCAAATGATTCAATTTATATTACTTTATGTGCAGTTAAATGTATTAAGACTTATTCCTCATGTGCTATATGCGTGCAACACTTAGCTTTAGCCATTTTATTTTACATGGCAGTGTTTTATATATATACGCTATAGTCTATTTCAAAATACTTTTGAATACATAATAATATATCTTATGACTCTTATAACATATATATATATATATACATATATTCATATTCACATGATTTATTAAATATATAATCTATTAATCAAATATATATATCAACATATATTAAAACAATTATGTATATACATATATGTGTGTGTGTGTATTAGTATGTATGTATATACTTTTATATTAACGTAATCATAATACATATATATTAATATATATAATATATTTATATATAACAATATTTTAATGTCCATACTTGAACACATATATATTTACATATTCATAGATTGGTGCATATATACAAAATGTGTGTTTGTGTATATGTCTTGTATGTCCAGTCGATACACCCATGCATATGATATATCCATACATGAATATATGTAAGTACGTCTACCTATGTATACATATATACATATATAAATACATATATTCTATGTATATACCCATCGATTAATATATAAACATGAATATATGAAGAGAACTTATTCTTATCACAAAGACTCAATCACATATTCCCAAACAAGAACATTCAAAGACTAACAAAAAACTAATACAAAAAATTCCCAAACCATGACTATAGATTACTTACCATTTCCCAAACTTATCTTGACTCAACTAGACCCAACTAAGATGTGAGTGTGTATAGTCAATTAGGCTCATTAAGGGTTACCAAACCAAGTTCTTCTCCTAAGTGATACTCCCCCACTCTTTTGGAGGTTCATATCTATTCCTGCATCCAACTTAGTGCATCACAATAGTAGTTAGTAGCTAACATTACATTCATTTGCATCATATATTTTCATCTTCTAAACATTTAAAATATCATATTAAATTACACATTCATTCATCACATTTTCCATCAAGATTCATATACAAAACATTATTATATATTAAAGCATTTTAACTCAACAAGGTAATAGTAAATAGGTAATAACACAATAGGGTGTAACATATTCCCCCCCTTCTGAATCATCATCCTCAATGATTTTAAGTATCAAACATAAAATATAGACCATAAACATAAAACATAGCAATATTGTTTCAGGAACTTTCAAATTCTAGCAAAATATGAGGAAAATTTTCCTTCATCTCGACATAGTCCTCTCAAGTGGCAAACTATTCTACATACTGATCCCACTAGACCTTGCATTGTAGAACCTCTCTATTACATAAGTGAAGCTTATGTGCTCTGAGCACCTTGAAAGGCTTGATTTTTACCACTCTTGGGTCCTGTACCTCTAAATAATTTCAATCAATAACATGGTTATCCCCTGGCATGTACTTCTTACGGTACGACACATGAAAGACATTATGCATCCTATCAAGAGCTAGTGGCAAAGCAATTCGATATGCAACATGGTTAACTTCATTGAGAACCTCAAAAGGACCTACATAACATGGAGCTAGTTTGGATGACTTTCCAAACTTTATGGAACTCTTGTGAGGTTTAACTCTTAACAAAACCTTATCCCCTTCTAAAAATGTCTAGGTACCCACTTGGAATCTACATAACTCTTCTTCCTATCATTAGCTTCTGCTATCCTCTGCTTAATAATACCAACTTGCTCCTCCATTTCTGAAAATATTTCTATCCCAAGGCTTATCCTATCCTCTAGCTTATTCCAACTTATAGGAGTTTGACACTTTATGCCATACAATGCTTCAAACAGAGCCATCTTGATCGTGGAATGATAAGAGTTGTTAAACGCAAATTCTACCAAAGGTAGCTAATCTTCCCACTTGTATTTTTTACCCATGCAATACATTCTCAATATATCTTCTAACACTTGGTTCACCCTTTCAATTTTTCCATCATTTTCCAAATGATATGCTAAACTTATGTTCAACTATGTCCCAAGTGAAGAAAACATGGTTTTCCAAAACCTATACGTCGCATGAGCATCCCTATCAAAAAAAATATTCTCAAGAACTCCATGTAACCTAAATACCTCTTGAATACACTTTTGAGTTATAATAGGAGCTCCATCTGTTAGATTCCTTCAAATAAAATGAGTCATCTTTGTAAGCTTATCTACTACTACTAGAATGGTTTTATGCTTATTCCTTGACATTGGAAGAACTTGCACAAATCCATGCTAATGACTTGTCATTTACTTTTAGAGACTTCATGAGGATACAAAAGACCTATAGGGTAATGATACTCTACCTTCACTCTTTAACATTCTAAGCAACTTGCTACAAATCTTGTAGCATCCCCTTTCATCCCTTTCCATAAATACAATGGCTTGACATCAGCCAACATCTTGGCTACTCCAAGATGTCCAAAATATGGTGCAGTATGAACTTCTTTCCACACTAAATTCCTTAATTCCTTAGAGTTAGGCACATAGATTCTTCCCTTAAACCTTAATAAACCATCAGGCTCAAAGTGAAATCCTTCATACCTTGGGTCTTGTGGATTATTCAGGAGTGCTTGCTTAACTTTCTCATAATACTCATCACCCTTGGATTTCTACAACACTTGACCCTTGAAATTAGTTTGAATTGATATCATCAAGGAGATATTCCTCCTACGACTTAGGGCATCAGTAACCTGATTTTCCTTTCCCTTGATATAGTTGATGTTAAAATCATAATCTGATATCAATTCCAACCATCTGCTTTGTCATGCATTCAGATTAGGTTGGGTAAGCAAATACTTCATACTATGACGGTCAATCTTCAATTCAAAAGGTTTCCCTAATAGATAGTGTCTCCACATTTTTAATGCATGGACAACTGCTGTCAATTCCAAATTGTGGAAGCATAATTTTGCTCATAAGGTTTTAGCTTCCTCGACTCATAGGCTATGACTCACCCATCTTGCATCAATAATCCACCCAAACCTTCTCTTGAAGCATATGTGGTGATAATAAAATTACCATCTGGATCAAGTACCTTTAGTATCAAAGTTATGGTCAACTTCTCCTTGATTTGGTCAAATGTTGCTTGACATTTCTTAGACCATTCAAAATTCTTCCCTTTTCTTTGCAAGGAGGTAATGGGAAAATCTATTCTGGAAAATTTTGCAACAAACTTCTAGTAGTAACTAGGTAGACCCATAAAAATTCTAACTTCTGGCACATTCTTAGGCATTGGCCAATCAAGCCTACTTTTATTTTTCTTGGATCAACAACAATCCCATTTGCTGAAATCACATGACCTAGATATTGTGTTTCCTTCTAAAAAAAGGTACACTTAGAGAGTTTCCTATACAACTTATTCTCTCTTAATCATTGGAGAACAATCTCTAGATGTTGGAGATGTTCCTCTTCATTCTTGGAGTAGATAAGAATATCATCCAAGAATACCAACGCAAACTTATCCAAGTAGGTCCCTAAATACATTATTCATCATGTTCATGAATTTTACAAGTGCATTTGATCTAGTCCAAATGGTAGGTTTGTGAACTCATAATGACCATACCTAGTCCTAATTTTTTTTTTTGAAAATGTCTTCGTCCTTGATCCTTAGTTGATGATAACTTAATCATAGATCGTATTTTGAGAACACTACCACTTCTCACATCTGATTGAAGAGATCATCGATACATGGTAACAAATATTTATTCGTTATCATTTCCTTGTTAAGAAAATGATAATCTATGCACAAGCCCAGTGTACCATCTTTCTTCTTTACAAAGATCACTGGCACTCCCCAGGGTGAAAAACTGAGTCTTATTAATCCCTTAGACAACAATTCCTCCAATTAAGATTTTAGCTCCATTAATAGTATTGTGGTCATCCTATATGGAACTTTGGATATAGGATCTTCCTTTGGAACTATGTCGATGGAGAAATCAAACAGTCTCTTGGGAGGAAATCTAGGTAGTTCATCTAAAAATACATCCACAAAGTTCCTTAGGATAGGATATTTATCCATATCAGATTTTCTTGATTCTACCACCTCACCATCTTTAGCTTCTTAGAGGTTTTGAGGTCCATAACACACTACATCATATTGAGAAATGAACTCTTTGCATTCCTCAAGTTTCTCCATTTTCATCGGGAAGAGTTGACAACCTTTTTTCTTTGCTCTATGCATTTGTACAACAAAGATCTACCATAGCTTAACTATAGAGGTGTTCCATGTTTATTATGGAATCTTGATGGAAAATATGATGAATGAATGTGCAATTCAATATGATACATATGAATTTAATGTTATCATTTCATCTGTGTGATGCACTAAGTTGGATGCAAGAGCAGTTGGGAACCTCTGAAAAGGAGGGAGTATCACCGGAGAAGAACGGTTTGGTAACCTTTAATGAGCCCCTGTTGAGCATACACACACTCATGTCCTAGTCTAGGTTTAGTTGAGTCAAGGAAGCTGAAGCCTTATGAGAAAAATTATGCTTCACATGATTTGGAATTAGCAGTTGTTCATGCATTACATATGTGGAGACATTATCTGTTGGGGAAACCTTTTGAACTGAATATTGCCCATTACAGTCTGAAGTATTTGTTTACCCAACCTAATTTGAATGCAGGACAAAGGAGATGGTTGGAATTGTTATTAGGTTATGATTTTAACATCAACTATATCAAGGGAAAGGAAAATCAGGTTGTCGATGCCCTAAGTCGTAGGAGGCATATCTCCTCGATGATTTCAATTCAAACTAATTTCAAAGGTCAAGTGTTGCAAAAAACCAAGGGTGACAAGTATTATGAGCAAGTCAAGCAAGAACTCTTGGATAATTTGCAAGACCCAAGGTATGAAGGATTTCACTTTGAGCCTAATGGCTTATTAAGGTTTAAGGGAAGAATCTATGTACCTAACTATGAGGAATTAAAGAATTTAGTGTGGAAAGAAGTTCATACTGCACCATATTATGGACATCCTAAAGTAACCAAGTTGTTGGTTAATGTGAAGCCATTGTATTTATGGAAAGGGATGAAAGGGGATGCTGCAAGATTTGTAGCAAGTTTCTTAGAATGTCAAAGAGTGAAGGTAGAGAATCATCACCATGCAGTTCTTTTGTATCCTCATGAAGTTTTTGAAAGTAAATGGCAAGCCATTAGCATGGATTTTGTGCAAGGTCTTCCAATGTCAAGGAATAAGCATAACACCATTATGATAGTAGTGGATAAGCTTATAAAGGTGGCTCATTTTATTCTAGGGAATCTAATAGATGGATATCTTGTTATAGCTTGAAAGTTTATTCAAGAGGTATTTAGGTTACATGGAATTCCTGAGAAGATTATTTTTGATAGGGATGCTTGTGTGACATCTAGGTTTTGGAAACCATGTTTTTCTTCACTTGGGACACTGTTGAACATAAGTTTAGCATATCATCCAAAAAAATATGGTCAAACTAAAAGGGTGAACCAACTATTATAATATTTAATGAGAATGTATTGCATGGATCAACAATACAAGTGGGAAGATTACCTACCTTTGGTAGAATTTACAAATAACAACTCTTATCATTCCACAATCAAGATGGATCTATTTGAAGCATTGTATGGTAGGAGGTGTCAAACTCCTATAATATGGAATAAGATAGAGGATAGGATAAGTCTTGGGCCGAAAATGTTATCAGAAATGGAGGAGAAAGTTGGTATTATTAAGTAGAGGCTAGTGGAAGCTAATGATAGGCAGAAGAGTTATGTAGATTCCAAACGGGTACCCAAACATTTTTCAGTAGGGGATAAGATTTTGTTAAGATTTAAACCTCACAAGAGCTCTATTAAGTTTTGAAATTCATCCAAACTAGCTCCATGTTATGTAGGTCCTTTTGAGGTTCTCGAAGAAGTTAACCTGGTTGTGTATTGAATTTATTTGCCACTAGCTCTTGTCAGGGTGCATAATTTCTTTCATGTGTCGTACCTTAAGAAGTACATACCAGGGGATAATCATGTTATTGATTGGAATGATTTACAGGTATAGGACGCTAGAGTGGTAACAATCAATCCTCTCAAGGTGTTTAGAACGGATAATCTTCACTTACATAATAGAGAGGTTCTGCAATACAACGTCTAGTGAGATCAATATGTAGAAGATTCTGCCACTTGGGAGGACTATTTTGAGATGAAGCAAAATTTTCCTCATATTTTGCTAGGCTTTTAAAGTTCCTAAAACAATATTGTTATGTTTTATGTGTATGGTCTATATTTTATGTTTGATTCTTAAAATCATCGAGGATGATGATTCATAAGGGGGGAATATGTTACACCCCATTGTGTTA
>VDFB02105785.1:448547898-448594479 GCA_007258455.2 Sequoia sempervirens
GAATGACCCTTTAGAACACATTAAATTGTCAAAAAAATTGTGTACTTATTTCAATGTAAGAAAATAAGAGAAATCATATAAAATAGGAAAGGATTTGTAGAGTTGTGGGGATTAAGTAATCTATTCTTTGTACCTTTGTTGTCTTGGTGTCAATTTGAATAAGATTTATGAGAATAACTTATTTTATGGTTGATTTATCATTTTAAAAGTAAATTGGGTTATTGGGGATTGTTTGAATTATGACTAATGTATATTTGAGGAATTACATAGTCAAGTATTAATAATCAATACTAATTCTTGATGAGGACATCCTTAATGGTTTCTAAATATAGATTTTTGTCTTGTAATAGTGAAACCTACAAATATAGTTCAAACAATCTAGATCTTACTAAATAATCTTGTGTAATAGTTGCATTCCCCATTATTAATTATAAAACATTTGTATTACTCCTTAGGTAATAACTACAAAATAATAATAAATAACATAACACGTGTGTGAAGAAACTCAAAATTCTTAATTTATTACCTCATAAACATACAAATATATGAAGATGACACTAAATTGAAAAAAATATCATTCATATTATTTCAAACAAAGATAAGTATCAAGAGAAAAATTGATAGAGAATAATTTTTGTTTATATCTTCAAATAGAATTTATATGTATTGTAGATTTTTCCCTCACATTTCCATCCTATTTACATTACAATAATTCAATCCTTTTATAGATGGAGTTACAAAGAAAGTGCCCATAGATCCAGGTGACACTTGTCACTCTACAATATCTTGACGAATTGATTCCAAACAACATGAAGAACTTGGAAGAAGTTCACAAGCCATTAGAAAACTTAGTTAGAGATAGATCACACTCTAACCTCTTACGCCAAGAATGAGGGAGCCTACAATGGTCTATCATGACAATATGTAAGAGAGAAGAAGATATAGTCATTTGGTATTGTTGACAATCGGTAAACATGGAAGAAGAATGTGGTCATATAGGGGTTGGTGTTTCCAACCAAAGCCCAACAAAATGGAATGTGGTATGGAGCTGTGAGAATGCAAATCTTTCATTTTAACCAAGATATTCCACTCATAGATGGAGGAAATAAGAATAAATGGTGAGAATGTAACATCCTCTTTGTGAGTCCCTATGACTAGTCTTATAACATGTCATGTCTAACCATGTTGGTACAAAAGATATAAAAACAATACGAGTAAAAAATAAATTCACTAATAATTCCTCTAATGTTTGTACTCCACCATAATAGGTAGGAGATGATGAAACACATAATTATCCAACCGCCAAATATAATTGGATCCTTCCACTCAATTTCATCCACCCTTCTAGTAGTACACATTCTTACTAAAAGAAACTTCACTTTTAGAAAGAAAGAAAAAAAAAAAAAAAAAAGAATCCCAAACAACCCCAATTGACATTTGAAGAACCTATTAAAATCTCAACCAATATCCTAAATGTCTAACTCTATCTATGTCCAATAAATTGATGCATAGAGGACATGTATTGGACTCAATGGACCAACAAGTCCCTTATCAAGAAACTCACTAACTAAGACGTGTTACATTTAATTTATCAACCAATGAATTGTAATTTCTTAGATGGTATTAGCAATATATGTGTAGTTAAAGATTCTAATTTTTCCTAAAAATTTCATATAGAAGACTTAACTAGAATAAAATTTATCTAGAAACAAACTTAACTAGAAATAAACTTTTTCGAAAACAAAATTAACTATGTATCAATTGTTACGAGTAGATACAAGCCTATGGGACAACAGCTGAACAATTCAACTGTGTTGTAACCAATTGCATGCAACTATAATTAACTTTTGATAAACAAATGATTGCTACTTATCAAATTAATTCAAATCAAGTAGTAGAGTTTTAACAATCAATTCTAACATTAACAAACAATCTAAATTATGAGAAGTACTGAAGTTGCCTCAAGTGGCCCTTTCTTGAGTAGCTACAATCTCACAATATCTTAATCAAATCTCAACTCAGAAATCCATATAATTAATTGAATCCATTTTCTTTATTTCATTCAAAAAAGATAACTCAAACTAATAATAAAGTATTGATTAACAAAAGTGCTTGTTATTGTAAAATATTCCTTTTTTACACTCACTTAAGCTTACTTAGTATGTTTTTATCTAGTTGCATTTATTTATTTAAGTAATTAGTTTATTAGCTATTTACTTTATTTTCTCTAGATTTGGATAAGCTTTCCTACTTTATTGGATACTATTTTTTAGATAAGATTTCCTACTTTATTGGATAAGCTTTCTTAGATAAGCTTTCCTTCTTAGATAAGCTTTCATGCTTTATTCCATAGGCTAACTCTAGTTTAACTTCATGCTTTATGTAAGATCTTGGGCTACCTCAAGCATTGTCTTGCTCTATATAAAGTAATGGCTCTTTGTATATTACACACACACTCTCATTTGCTATATAGAATACAATTTATTCTAGCATATATTTTTTTGTTTCATGTTTTCTTAATCTTTCATTATATCTTGGGTGTATTTAATAGTAAATCTTAAGTAGTATCAGAGCCTTCATGATTGATAGGATTGCTTTATAGAAATATTGTGTGAAAATATTTTTTTGTTGAAAAAGAGTATGCTCTTCTCTTGCATCCTTGGATGATCTAGAGAATTAGAAAATTATGAAAAAATACCAGATTTTGGGGGTTTAACATTTATTTTTTCAGTTGCATGTGTGTTGTATGTATATCTTGTAGCCTCCTAGATTGAATCTAGACTCACCATCTATTAGACACACAAGACAACTGAGAGGGGGGTGAATTAGTTGTACATTAAAACACTCAAACCCTCATTAATCTTCAAACCCTTATTAATCATTAGCATGAATGTAAACAAGTGAAGCATAAACACATTCACAACCATACACCATAGGACACTAGATTTACATGGAAAATCCTAATTAGGGAAAAACCACAGTGAGGTTTAAATCATGTATATATGAATAACAACACCAAATATAATAAGCTCATTGTCAAAAGGGCTCACTACCTAAAAGAGAAGAATGGCTCACTGCCCAAAGGACTCACTATCTGAAATAGAAGAGAATAAAAGAAGATTGTTACAAGGAGGTTCACTACCTTAGAGCATTAGGAAGATCCACTACAACAACTCTACACCATCTACAACCTTCAGTTCACTACCTCCAATGACTTCAGGTACACTAAAAATGTAGACACACTATGCTCATTGCATCTAGTAGCCTTAGGTGTTTAAGCTCACACTTAGATCACAACACTTGACCACATTCACATCTTACTTCATGTCTACAACATCTCCAACAATTAAAATTTCTTATATATCTTCCATGACCTCAAACAACCTTGTTTAGGTCAGCCTCAATGAAATGTATGCACCTGAAAGGTACAACCAACAAATAGGTCAGAACCAAACACCTGCATGGTGGAAAGAAGTGAATGTAGACCAAGCCAAGGGTTAACTAAGACCTAAATCTACACTATCATGCTTCACCACACTTCCACAAACCATGAAGCACACCCACAAGTAATGCTAACATCTCAAGTCGACAAACCTATATTAATGCTACCAAACACTCAATTCACTCTTCACCAGGTCTGAAAACATCTTGCGTACCATGAAGCAACATCACAAAACATCCAAAAATATTCCAACATCATTAGAATATTCAGCAACAATATTGCAACCACCTGAAATTGAGAACAAACATCTTGTGCAACTAGCAACACTGCCACAGACATACAACACACTACATAAAATGTTCATTGTTCTATCCATTGATTTTACTATGTTTTACCCACATGTGAACAAATTATGAAACTAATATTAAGGTAATAAATTTTTCATGTCTAATTGAATAAAAATATGCACATTTGATATGATCTTGTTTCAAACTCTACCATTGCATTACAAAGAAACATTACTAAATTCCAAGTAATGAATCCATATTACATAATTTTATGATAACATTTTTCATTTACAATTTCTCAATAAGAATAGGGTTACATGATTACATACATAGCTTCCATAAGCTTACAAGAAAAGAGATACAAATGGTCTAGATGTCCTTGCTGGCATACATCCTCAAATATTGGTTTCCAATTGCATGAGGCAAAGTATCACTCAAGCGCTTCTCCACCAACCAAGACTTACTACGATTCATTGCACATTTACCTAACTGGTAAGATGGCCCTGCCCTTCAACGAAGAGATTGGTTTGGTAACCTCATAATACTAGCCTTCTTGAGCATGGTGTTGTGTCCTAAAAATCTAGAGCTACCGTACATTGGCTACAACCTACACATATGAATTTCCTTACCTAGTTTGCATCCCTCAATCACAATGAATTAATAGTGTAAATAGTGGCTACTTACACTACTTTGGCCAAATAATTCAACACCCAGTACTTCAAGTGTAGGTCATATGTTCACCCATCCTTAGCTTGGTTTGGTATTTAACCATTCATACTCTTATACACATAACATACATTCTTTTTAAAAAGGTGATGACATGACATATTGAATAACTAGGTTACACACTTTCCCATGGATTATCCTAACCCGAGGAATAACCAAGCTAAAAACCCATGTTCAAACTAACATTCCTACTAAAGTAATTCAAAGAAACTTCATATATCATACTTTACAACAATAAATATTCATTTAATATTAACTTAGTATAGTTCCTAATACCAACATAACCACTCAAAATCCAATATATATGGTGTATATATCCCAATAACGAGTTTCACCAAAACTAGACTCTTTCATGAAACATGCAAGCTTATCCAAAGTAAGAAATAACCCAAGTTCATAAAAGCAAACATAACATGAATTAAAATTATTCTTTCCAAAACAAAGGCATTCTTAGATAAATAACATTCAACATAAAGAATAGAATGATAGAAAGCAACATGCCTGGAATTATTTCCCAACTAATATTATTGTTTTCCAAGCTCAACCTCCACAATCCCACTTGCTACTCATTCTAAACTCAACCTATCTCCATACTCTAGCCTCTCACCAGAAACTCACAAAAATTGCAAATGCACAAACAAATCTCCTTCTCACAAAATCTCTCTAAAAATATGTTTGCACAGAAAACTATAGCAGAACAACGAATGAAGAAATTAAAATGGAAAAGTATAACTAGAGGTAGAGAGAATGTCCCTATTTATACAAAAATATGAGCATCTTAATGCTAACATTAAGCTACTAAATTTGCCACCTTCCTATTTGAAATGCATTGACTAGGCTCAAGAAGAGAGATGTGGTTGCTTAAAACACTATTTTGTAAACGCATATAGAATCCAACTTCTTTGATAAAGATGATTCACTCTTATCTTGTTGATAGCAATGAATTAAACTTACAAATGTAACCTATAGGTTTCCTTATTGCAATCTACGTCGACTACCTTAGCCAGCTCGTGCAAAAGACCAAGTCTCATGCTCTAAAAATCTATGTGCTGGTTTAAGGTACAGCTAAAAATACTTCTTTATGTTTCATACTTCCCAAAATATGGCACCAGGAATTCATATTTATGTGCCCTCTATTCATGCACAGGTTTGACAAAGTCAACACATTATGAATTTCACTTTCTCTTGCAAATGATTTGATTTATATTACTTTATGTGTAGTTAAATGCATTAAGACTTATTCCTCATGTGCTATATGCATGCAACACTTAGCTTTAGCCATTTTATTTTGCATGGCAATATTTTATATATATGCTATAGTTTATTTCAAAATACTTTTTAATACACAATAATATATCATATATATATTATAACTCTTATAATATATATATATATATTCATATTCACATGATTTATTAAATATATAATCTATTAATCATATATATATATATATATCAACATATATTAAAACAATTATATATATGTGTGTGTATATTAGTATGTATGTATATACGTTTATATTAATGTAATCATAATACATATATATTAATATATATAATATATATATAACAATATTTTAATGTCCTAACTTGAACACAAATATTTACATATTCATCGATTGGTGCATTTATACAAAATGTGTGTGTGTGTGTATATATATATATATATATATATGTCTTGTATGTCTAGTCGATACTCTCATGCATATGATATACCCATACATGAACATATGTAAGTACATCTTCCTATGTATACGCATGTACGTACATATTCATATGTATGATTTATCAAATATATATACATATATATATTCTATGTATATACCCATCAATTAATATATAAACATGAATACATGAAGAGAACTTATACTTATCACAAAGACTCAATCACATATCCCCAAACAAGAACATTTAAAGACTAACAACAAACCAACACAAAACATTCCCAAATCATGACTATAGATTACTTACCATTTCCCAAACTTATCTTGACTCAACTTGACCCAATTAAGACGTGAGTGTGTATGCTCAATTAGGCTCATTAAGGGTTACCAAACCAAGTTCTTCTCCTAACTGACACTCCCCCTCTCTTCTAGAGGTTCATATCTATTCCTGCATCCAACTTAGTGCATCACAATAGTAGTTATCAAATAATATTGTATTCATATGCATCATATATTTTCATCTTCTAAACATTTAAATTATCATATTAAATTACACATTCATTCATCACATTTTCCATCAAGATTCATATACAAAACATAATTATATATTAAAGCATTTTAACTCAACAAGGTAACAGTAAATAGGTAATAAGAAAATGGGGTGTAACATATTTCCCCCCTTGTGAATCATCATCCTTAATGATTTTAAGTATCAAACATAAAATATAGACCATAAACATAAAACATAGCAATATTGTTTCAAGAACTTTCAAATTCTAGCAAAATATGAGGAAAATTTTCCTTCATCTCAGCATAGTCCTCTCAAGTGGCAAAATCTTCTACATACCAATCCCGCTGGACCTTGCATTGTAGAACCTATATATTACATAAGTGAAGCTTACATGTTTCGAGCACCTTGAAAGGCTCAATTTTTACCACTCTTGGGTCTTGTACCTATAAAGGAATTCAATCAATAACATGGTTATCCCCTAGCATGTACTTCTTATGGTATGACACATGAAAGACATTATGCATCCTAGCAAGAGCTAGTGGCAAAGAAATTCAATATGCAACATGGTTAACTTCATTGAGAACCTCAAAAGGACCTATGTAATGTGGAGCTAGTTTGGATGACTTTCCAAACTTTATGGAACTCTTGTGAGGTTTAAATCTTGACAAAACCTTATCCCCTACTAAAAAATGTATAGGTATTCACTTGGAATTTGCATAACTCTTCTCTTTATTATTAGCTTCTGCTAGCCTCTGCTCAATAATACCAACTTGCTCCTCCATTTCTAACAATATTTCTGGCCCAAGGCTTATCCTATCCTCTAGCTTATTCCAACTTATAGGAGTTTGAAACTTCTTGTCATACAATTCTTCAAATGGAGCCATCTTGATTGTGGAATGATAAGAGTTGTTATACGCAAATTCTACCAAAGGTAGGTAATCTTCCCACTTGTATTTTTGATCCATGCAATACATTCTTAGTATGTCTTCTAACACTTGGTTCACCCTTTTAATTTTTCCATAATTTTCTAGATGATATGCTAAACTTATGTTCAACTATGTCCCAAGTGAAGAAAACATGGTTTTCCAAAACCTAGATGTCACATGAGCATCCCTATCAAAAAAAATCTTCTCAAGAACACCATGTAACCTAAATACCTCTTGAATAAATTTTTGAGTTATAATAGGAGCTCCATCTGTTAGATTCCTTGGAATAAAATGAGCCATGTTTGTAATTTTATCTACTACTACTACTAGAATGGTGTTATGCTTATTCCTTGGCATTGGAAGAACTTGCACAAAATCCATGCTAATGACTTGCCATTTACTTTTAGAGACTTCATGAGGATGCAAAAGAACTACAGGATGATGATACTCTACCTTCACTCTTTAACATTCTAAGCAACTTGCTACAAATCTTGTAGCATCCCCTTTCATCCCTTTCCAGAAAAAAAATGGCTTGACATCAACCAACAACTTGGTTACTCCAAGATGTCCAAAATATAGTGCAATATGAACTTCTTTTCACACTAAATTCCTTAATTCCTTAGAGTTAGGCACATAGATTCTTCCCTTAAACCTTAATAAACCATCCGGCTCAAAGTGAAATCCTTCATACCTTGGGTCTTGTGGATTATTCGAGAGTGCTTGCTTAACTTGCTCATAATACTCATCACCCTTGGATTTCTGCAACACTTGACCCTTGAAATCATTTTGAATTGATATCGTCAAGGAGATATGCCTCCTATGACTTAGGGCATCGATAACCCAATTTTCCTTTCCCTTGATATAGTTCATATTAAAATCATAATCTGATATCAATTCCAACCATTTGCTTTGTCATGCATTCAGATTAGGTTGGGTAAACAAATACTTCATACCATGATGGTCAATCTTCAATTCAAAAGGTTTCCCCAATAGATAGTGTATAAATCCAAATTTGACCACTTCCATATAGTTAAATTCATCCCCTTTATTCATCTACCTCATATTCCCCATCGATATTAATTAAATGATTTATTGAATTAATATTTCCCCTTTTCCTAAGGTTTCTAAAGTATTTAATTTAACAATTAAATACTTTACCTTTCATCATTTCCTCTCTAAATTAAATAAATATATCAATTTATTTAAATTAGTCATTTGACCTTTTTGAATTTAAATGAATTTTAAATTCTCTCTTTTATCTCTCTTTGTCACATCCTCCATAATCCTTTTCTAATATGGATTAGTTTAATTAATCCATGATTAGGATGTGCACACCCTTATCAGGATTAATGTCACATCCTCCATATCTTGCCACTTGCCTCTAATCCTTCATTAGTCTTCTTAATCACCTTTTTGTACAACCTTAATCTAATCCTCATGCTATTTCTGGTATGTCCTCCAAGTCAACCTTTTATAAGTACTTTCTTCATTTGGCCTTGACCTCTTCCCCATGTGAATTAAAAATTCACATTTATTCCTCCAATGCTTTCCTTTTCCCCATGAAGGTTGTTGGAAAAATATAGAACCTCTCATGTGTCACATCACTCACATGGGACAAGGAATTTCTTTTATGATAACCTTGTCTTATCCCCAAGGTACTTCCAATCATGTGAATTTAAAATTCACATTTATTCCCCCAACAAATTCTCTCTTCCCCATGATGATTAGTGAGAAATTCTAAAATTCCTCACTTGTCACTATTCTTCCCACATGGGGACAAAAAATTCTTTTTTGAGGAAATCTTACCCTAATCCCAAGGTACTTGCAAGTACCTCCACCTCACATGTCCTTTTTTCCATCTCATTTCCACATGGCAAGATGTGAGGGCTTGTGACTCATCAACTCACTACAACTCTCCATCTTGTCCACGATGGATAAATCTTGGCCATTCAATTCTCTAGAGATTCATCCCCTAAAATAGAGGATTTGGTATCATTTTCATATTCATTCATCACATTCAAGCATTCACAACTTCAACTCTCAAGTTCAAGCACTCAACACTTGCATACAAGCATTATCATCCTCCATTGTTGCATTTTGAAGCTCTATTTGCATTTATCTCACACATTTATACAAACACCCACTTCCATCTTTGCATTCATCATCCAATTTAGAGCATTTTTCATATCATTGTAGATCATTTTTCCATCAAGGAGCATGAAAATTATCAACATCAAAGGGCCAACCAAAAGATCAACTTGAGCAAGGTATAATCTTTCTTTTATCTTTCTTTTGTTCAAGTTAAACTAGGCTTATCTCGAAGTGTTGCTTTGTGTTGTTTCTCCTTGTTGCATTTCTATTTTTTTTGCATCATTTAGGGTAGGAAATCATGCTACACACATATAGTGTCTCCACATTTGTAATGCATGGACAACTATTGTCAATTCCAAATCATGGAAGCATAATTTTTCTCATAAGGTTTTAACTTCCTCAACTCATAGGATATGACTCACCCATCCTGCATCAATACTCCACCCAAACCTTCTCTTGAAGCATCTGTGATGATAATAAAATTACCATATGGATCATGTACCTTTAGTATCAAAGTTATGGTCAACTTCTCCTTGATTTGGTCAAGTGTTGCTTGACATTTCTCAGACCATTCAAAATTCTTCCCTTTTCTTTGCAAGGAGGTAATGGGAAAATCTATTCTAGAAAATTTTGCAACAAACTTATGGTAGTAACCAGGTAGACCCATAAAAATTCTAACTTCTGGCACATTCTTAGGCACTGGCCAATCAAGCCTACTTTTATTTTTGTTGGATCAACAACAATCCCATCTATTGAAATCACATGACCCAGATATTGTGCTTCCTTATAAAAGAAGGTACACTTAGAGAGTTTCCCATACAACTTTTTCTCACTTAATCATTGGAGAACAATATCTATATGTTGGAGATGTTCCTCTTCTTTCTTGGAGTAGATAAGAATATCATCCAAGAATACCAGCACAAACTTATCCAAGCAGTCCCTAAATACATTATTCATCAAGTTCACGAATGTTGTAGATGCATTCATTAGTCCATATGGTAGGACCGTGAACTTGTAATGACCATACCTAGTCCTAAAATTTGTTTTGAAAATGTCTTCGTCCTTGATCCTCAATTGATGATAACCTAATCATAGATAAATTTTTGAAAACATTGTCGCTCCTTGTATTTGATCAAATAGAACATTGATATATGGTAATAGATACTTATTCTTTATTGTTTCCTTGTTAAGAAAATGATAATCAATGCACAATCATGTGTACCATCTTTCTTCTTTATGAAGATCAATGATGCTCCCCAGGGTGAAATGGTTGGTTTTATTAGTCCCTTGGAAAAAGATTCCTCCAATTAAGATTTTAGCTCCATCAATTTTGTTGTGGTTATCCTATATGGAACTTTGTGTATAGGTTCCACCCTTAGAACTATGTTGATGGAGAAATCAAACACTCTTTTGGGAGGCAACCTAGGTAGTTCATCAGGAAATACATCCTTAAAGTTCCTTAGGATAGGATATTTCTCCATATCCAAATTTCCCAATTCTACCACCTCACCATCCTCATCTTCTTGGAGGATTTGAGGTCCATAATGTACTACATCATCTTGAGAAATGAACTATTTGCATTCCTCAAGTTTCTCCATTTTCACCGCAAATAGTTGATAGCCTTTCTTCTTTTCTTTATGCATTTGTACAGTGGGGATCTACCAAAACTTAAATTCTCTAGGCATTCCTTGCAATGATACCTAGTTTCCTAGATCATTTAAGCACTCTATTATTTTTGCATGAAAATCTACTTTGGCCCTATGTTTCCATATCTAATTCATCTCTAAAATGATGTCATAAGAACCTAAGGTAGCTACATACAAATTCACTTCCATGGAGAAACTTGAAAGTTCAATCCTTGGTTCAAATAAACATTGATCCACCTTAGATCTTGTTTGGTTTTCATATTCAACAATTCATGACTTTTCCATATATTGAACTTTTCTAGAAATTTTACTAGCTATACTAGGAGAAAAAAAAAATTGTACCATTGGTATCAATTAAAATTGAGATGGGTGTACCAAGAAAAGTACCAAGAATCTCCACCATAGTAATCTGGTATTACACTTGTTGATTGTCTAACACTACATGAATCCTCTACTGGAATGTTGCTCATTGGGCAGGTAGAGGGTTCCCATGTTGTTGTGTCCCTGGTGGTTTGTTGGGATATTGATTTGCAAAGTGATCTCCACCACATGTAAAACATCCTTTCAATGGTCCTTTCCTTATTGTAGGCCTTCTAGAACGAACTTCATTTCTATCGACATTGTTGTTTTTGTCCCCCCTACGATCCCTTCTTGATTCATTCTGCACATTATGAAATACTTTATCCCCTTTCCTTTGATAATCCTACCCTTCGCTAGGCCTCTTCATAGCTGTAATGACTTGTGAAAAATTAAACTTCCTCTAATCCTTTTCATGATAGTTTGAGATAGATTTAAGCATAGGCTCTTGCTTAATGGATTTCTCATAAACTAGGTCCATGGTAGTAGGACCGTGTACATCTACCTCTCCTCCTATTTGGGAATTGCGACCCATGATGAACTTCCTTATATGCAAAACCACTCATCCTTTTGGTACATGGGCACATACCGTAGGATACAAGTGAATTTCTCCCAATATTCATTAACCAAGGAATCTCCTTGCCTCAAGTTCTAAAATTTGGTAATCTTTTGATCATAGAATAGTTGATGTAGCTATCACTTTCAAAATACTTCCAAGAATTCACTCCAAGTTTTAAGGAACTTAGACCAAGCTCCATATTTTTATTCATCCACCAACTTTGGATGCTTCTCCAACCAATTGGAATGCTCCCCAAATGGCTTTAGTTATCTTAGAGTAATTCTTGATTTCAAAATACTTTTCCATCTCTATGAGCCATGCCTCAGCCACATCCCCGCCGATACTACCTTCAAACTTCAGAGAGGTGATCTTCCTCATATCTCAAGATAGCTCACTTGCAATTCATTTCCTCCCTCAATCTAGACTATGATTCATCATCCTCATGTTCACTTGATTGAGAATGATCATGGGAATTTTCCCCTTTTCCATCATTATTAGTAACTTCTTGTTCCTCCCTTTATTTTCCCCTTACCTCATGCTCGAGGTTCCTAATTCTTTCTCTTGCCTCATCCATCATGGCTAAAATACAATCCAACTTAACCTCATCATTTTCCACACCTTGGCCTACTTCTTGGCTTCCCCCAAGGTTGGTTTTATAAGGAAAGCTTAAGGTGCAAAACATACTCTCCTAATGTCAAAACTTAGAGAAGAATGCAGATATGTCTTCAATTTTTGAAATTACAGTTCATTAAGATGCACATGAAAGGAATAATAGAATAGAGAAATAAAAATATACACAATTGAACACCAGATTTTCATGGGAAAACCCTTACGAGAGAAAAACCCACCACACCAAAGAAAAAATCACTTATATTACGGTAATTGAATTACATAAAAGTTACAGACTTTCCTTTTAGATGTCAATTTTACAGCAACAACATTTCCCTAATCAACCTCATACAAAAAAAAATTCTGATCACACTTAGTTGCGTCTTACTATTCCAATGCTTATGCAACATACAGTTAAAAAAAAAACTAAATCTTTGAACCATTCGACCTTCGACCATTACAGAGAGATCCATCATGTTCACAGTTCACAAAATAGTTTGTTGATCTCCCACAAGTGAATGGTCACAACAGTTCAACTACAAATGGTTTACATTCTGCTTCTCTCATTGGTTAAAAACAAACCATGTAGGACAGTCATTCGGTCAAAATATTCTCAACTGCATCGCATATTGGTGAGACACTAGACCATGTCTCACCGATGCCAAACTTTCCATTGAACATTGCACACTGCACAGTCTTATACTGGTCTATTGCTCTGACTTGGTGAAGTCTCCCCAATCACAAGACCATTGGCATGACCAACACTATCGAAAAAAAATTAGGATGTCATTTTGATAGTTCAAGTCTCCCTGATGTCCCAAAGAACACCAAGACCACATACATCGGCAAGAGTCGCACCGACGTTCATTAGGAGCAGATTCATCGGCAAGAGTAATACTATCGGCATCAGATCAAGAAGTCACATCGACAGTTCAAGTTACCCTGATGCATCCATCGGCAAGAGTCTCCCTGACTATCTCTTCGGTCAGACTTCTACCATCGGAACAAGATTGAAATCTCACTCCAATAGTTCAAGTCATACCGACCAATTTCGTCAGCAAGAGAAACCATCTATCTCACCAATCTGATCCCTTCAAGTCTTTAGAAAACAACTGCTTGTCAACAAGACATTCCAAGGGTCTCACCGATTTTTCTCTTTCAAGAGTTTCATGTCAGTAAGTTTGAGGCACAATTTCCAACAATTTCCCACTTGAGGAAGATCTTACTGACACCTCTAGAGCACAACTAAACTTATTAAGATTCATGGGCTCTAAGGCCCATTTAACTAGCACACCACTTGTACTTGTCTATGCTCACTGGTTTCGTCAATGCATCCACAACATTTTCCAGAGTATCCACTTTTTCTAAACAAACCTTTCCATCCTCCACCATATCTCGTACAAAGTGATACTGCACATCAATATGTTTCATCCTGGCATGGAAAGTAGGATTTTTCGCCAGACAAATAACACTCTGACTATCACAGTAAATTGTAATCTTCCCTACATCAAACCCAATGTTAGAACACAATTTTTTTAACCAGATTGCTTCTTTATAGGCATGTTTTGTTGCCATGTATTTTGCCTCTGTAGTGGACAAAGTGACTATAGCCTACCACTTGCTCATCCAACTAACTGCACCACCATTCATCATGAAAATATATCCAATGGTGGATCTTCTATTTTAATTGTCCCCTACCCAATCAAAATCCACATAGCCCTGAATGTTGATAGATCTTGGTGAATTAGATGAGTTACCATGATAACACAAAGCATATTCTGAAGTGCCCTTCAAATATCTAAACACTCTTTTCACAAGATCCCAATGTGTCCTTCCTGGATTTTCCATAAAATGATTAAGTACTCCCACTACTTGGGAAATGTATGGTCTTGCACAAACCATCACATACATTAAATTTCCAACTGCACTAGCATAAGGCACTCTGGTCATGTCCTTCGTATCAATACGATATTTTGGACAATCTTCAACAGATAGCTTTGTTCCCTACAAAATTGGAACAACTAGTTGCTTGCAATCAGTCATGCAAAATCTCTCCAGAATAGTGTTAATATACTTACTCTGGCTAAGCCAAAGTTTTCTACTCTTTCTGTCCCTGGTTATTTCCATCCCCAAAATATACCTAGCTACACCCAAATCTTTCATTTTGAATTTTGCAGACAACTGAGATTTTAGATCAGAAATCATAAACTTACTATTCCCAATTAATAACATATCATCCACATATAGGGAAATAATTAAAATACAATAATTTTTAGTTTTGAAGTACACACAATGATCTTATTTTGATCTTACAAATCCCAATGACAAAATAAATGTGTCTAACTTTTGGTACCACATTCTAGGAGATTGTTTTAACCCATACAAAGATTTTTTCAACTTGTGAACCATATTTTCTTTACCTTTTTCCACAAATCACTCAGGTTGGGACATAAATTTCTTCTTCAAGATCACCATGAAGAAATTTTGTCTTCACATCCATCTTTTCAATCTCTAAGTCATACGTTGGTGTAAGTGACAATAAATCTGATAGATGTCAACTTAGCTACAAGAGAAAAAGTTGCTCCATAATCAATTCCCTCTACCTAGGAATAACCCTTCGCAACCAACCTCACCTTATACTTTTCAACACTGCCATCCAGACCTATTTTCTTTTTAAATACCCATTTGTAGCCAACAACTTTTTTTCCTTTAGGCAAGGGCACCAAACTCCAAGTGTCATTCTTTTCTAATGATGCCATTTCTTCATTCATGGATTACAAACAAGAGTTTGAATCAGGCATTCTAATTGCCTCTTTAACAGTCCTAGTCTCATCAATGCTAGTAATTAAAGCATAGGAATAAGTAGAATCTAACATAGAGAACCCATACCAATCAGGTTGCTTACTCTCACATGTAGACCTCCTCACAGGTTGGGGCTGAGGTTGTGGTTCTTCTTCCAAACTCTTAGAATTGCTCGAGCTCTCCTCAGATTCAAGTACGTTTTGAATTTTTTAATTCCTCTTTATTTGGTGTGGGAGGAATTTCAACTACATCCTCTTTGTTTTCTTATTTTGTCTCTAACTGCGAATCCAAAGTAGAAGGCTTCAACTCAAGAAAAAAAACACTCCTACTATACAAAACCTTCTCAGTCTTAGGATTCCAAAGCTTGTATCCTTTTATGCCAACACTATAGCCAATGAAAATACATTTAACAACCTTGTTTTCCAATTTAGATCTTTTTCATTCAGTGCATATGCATATGCCTCACAACCAAAGACTCGAATATGTCTTAGAGAGGAATTCTTTCCAAACCATGCTCCAAAGGTGTTTTATCAACAAGAGCAAAGTTAGGGGAACAATTTATTAAGTAACATGTTGCAACTGTCTCAGCCCAAAATTTCTCCTCCAAGCTATCACTGCTCAACATACTTCTTGCCCTTTCCATCACCGTCTTGTTAAACCTTTCAGCAACTCCATTTTGCTATGCAGTGTAGGGTGTAGTTTTATGTCTTTTAATTCCACAATCTTTACAGTACCTTTCAAACTCACTGCCATTGTCATTCCTTAAACACTTTATTTTTCTTCTAGTCTAATTTTCCACAAGGTTTTTAAATTCCTTAAAATGACTAAACACTTCTGATTTACTTTTTAAAATATACACAAGTGTCGTTCTCAAATAGTCATAAATAAAAGAAACATAATATTTAGATTTTGATAACGAAGGAACATTCACTAGACTACACACATCATAATGAATGTAATCAAGTATACTAGAAGATTTATGAGGATTGGAATAAAATGAAACATGGTGTTGTTTTCCATATATACAATGTTCACAAAATTTGAATTCAAGGTTACAGTCATCAAGCCCTTCAACTAGGTTTTTATTTTTCAAAGTTTTTAAACCTTTTTTCTCCAATGTGGCCAAGCCTATGATGCCAGAGCATAGTCTTTTCTACTAAAAGTTTCACTTCCATAGAGTTTGTACTATCAGGAATTTTTTTCTCCTTCTCTCCACAAGCAACCTTTTCTGACTTTGCAAAGACATTGTTGCATTGAACAACAAGTGCATCCAGCTTATACAAAGTACCAATTCGAGCAACCCTAGCCAGTACTATTGAGCATCTGGTCATTTTACAGCCATTGCCAGAGAATGATACTTGCACTCCAACATCATTCAACTTATTAACATAAAGTAAATTTCAATCTAGACCTGGTATATTACATCATTAATTCCCTTCACTCTTCCATGGCCAACTATTTCCAGAAATGAATCACTTTCCAAGTACACCCTTCCACCATCATATTTTTCATACTTTGTGAACCAGTCTCTATGCGATGTCATGTGGAAAGATGCTCCAAAATCAATAAGCCAGACATCATCTGATGCCCAAGTTGCCAAGGCTGTAATGAAGGCATTTGCATCACTCTGAGAAGAATCGTTGTAGGAAGAATTCTTCTTCTTCTTCCTTTTATCCTCTTTGTAATCCATTTAGACATGACTAGGTTGCCCATAGTTCCAACACTTCACCTTGGACTTCTTGCCAGGAAAATTTGATCTCCCTTATGATTTCGATTTGGACTTCTTGTCCCTCTTCTTGCCTTTTTCTTTCGATCTTCCTTGAACAACAAGAGCCTCCTTCACCATCTCAAAAGATTTCCTTCTCATCTCTTTTGATAACAAATAATGAATAGTTTCTTCCATCTTAAAAGTGGATGTTGTACTCCCAATAGCCATCACCAAGTGATAAGAATATGGAAAAGAACATAACAATAGCATGCATCGATCTTCTTCATCAATCTTCACACACACAAATGTTAACTGAGCAATCAGCATGTTAAAAGCATTCAAATGATCAAGAACAAATGCTCCTTCTTTCATTTTCAAAGAGTACAACTTCTTCCTTAAGAACAACTTATTCACTAAGGACTTGCCCTGATAAATGTCTCCCAATCTTTTCCATAAAGAAGATGCAGTCTTCTCTTCATGAACGTTTAGAAGAATAGAGTCTACCAAATAGAGCCTTATCAGCCCCTTTGATTTTTTATCTTCCAAATCCCAATCTTCTTGCTTCATGCTAGAAGGTTTCATTCCATACACAACAAGCCAAAGATCATGATCAACCAACAGATCTTCCATTTTGAGTTTTCACAACTCAAAATTGTTGCCATTGAATTTCTCAATTTCAATCTTTCCTAATGTACTTTCCATTGCCATCACAATCTGTAATTTAAATTACTAGACTTCTACAAGACTCTCGCTAAATAGAATTGACACAAAAAACCCAACCTACCCACAAGGATAACACAACTAGCCAAACTTTGATACCACTTGTAAGGAAAGCTTAAGGTGTAGAACAAACTCTCCTAATGTCAAAACTCAAAGAAGAATGCAAATATATCTTCAATTTTTGAAATTACAGTTCATTAAGATGCACATGAAAGGAATAATAGAATAGAGAAATAAATACATACACAATTGAACACCAAATTTATGTGGGAAAACCCTTACAAGAGAAAAACCCACCACACCAAAGAAAAAATCACTTGTATTACAGTAATTGAATTACATACAAGTTACAAACTCTCCTTTTAGATGTCAATTTTATAGCAGCAACATTTCCTTGATCAACCTCGTACAAAAAAAAAAATTGACCACACTTAGTTATGTCTTACTGTTCCAATGCTTATGTAGTATACAGTTAAAAAAAAAAACTCTTTGAACCATTCAACCTTCGACCATTACAGAGAGATCCATCATGTTCATAGTTAAAAAACTGGTATGTTAATCTCCCACAAGTGAATGGTCACAATAGTCCAACTGCAAATGATTTACATTTTGCTTCTCTCATTGGTTCAAAACAAACCACGTAGGACAATCATTTGATCAAAAGATTCTCAAATGCATCGCATATCAATGAGACACCAAACCAGGTCTCACTGATGCCAAACTACCCATTGACCATCACACACTACACAGTCTTATATTGGTCTATCACTCTGACTTGGTGAAGTCTCCCCGATCACAAGGCCGTCGGCATGATCAACACTATCAGCGACAAACTAGGATGTCATATCGATAGTTCAAGTCTCCCCGATGTCCCAAAGAACACCAAGACCATGTACATTGGCAAGAGTCACACCGACATTCATCAAGAGCAGATTCATCTACAAGATTAATACTATCGGCATCTGATAAGAAACTCACATTGATAGTTCAAGTTACCCTAACGTGTCCATCGACAAGAGTCTCCCCGACGATCTCTTCAGCCAAACTTCTACCATCAAAATAAGATTGAAATTTCACTTCGACAGTTCAAGTCATACCAACCAATTCTGTCAACAAGAGAAACTATTTGTCTCTCTGATTTGATCCCTTCATGTCTTTAGAACACAACTTCTTGTTGGCAAGACATCCTAAGGTTCTCACCAATTTTTCTCTTTCAAGAGTTTCATGTCAGTAAGTTTGAGGCACAATTTCCAACAAGTTTCAGTTCTAACCATTTTTCACAAGAAAAATTTTACTTGGAGATTTCATTTCTAATTAGATCCTAAGAAGATTTACATAGCACTCAAAACATTTTAGAAAGAACAAACATTCATACATAAGAAATTGAAAGAATATATTATACACAAGTTTTCCAAAACATGATTTTTATTTAGATCTGTGTGTAGTGTTAAGTCTCCTAGTCTAAAATTCAAAATGAAACAAATACAAGAAAGGAAATACACAAACAACACCTCAAAGATTAGCCTAGTTGAACTTGAACAAAACAAGACAAAGAGAGTGTGTTACCTTGTCCAAGTTGATTGGTTGGTTGGCCCTGTCAATTCGTTCGATTGTGTGCTCCTAGAATGACTTCGACAACATAACGGCTTGGTTTTTCTTGATTTGGATGCAAATGTGGTGGATTTTGGCTATGGATGCAAGATGGTAGTGTATGATTGAGAGGATGAATGCTTGAGAGAATGGTTAGGGTTCTACTTGAGAATGTGGTAGAGAGAGAGCAAAAATGGCTTATTGTTAGTCATTTAACCAAGGGAAATGGAATGGACAGTGGAGATTGAAGGAGAACAAGAGATCAAGGGTTGGGATCAAAGAGTTGACCAAAGGAATTAAAAATTCCTTTTTAATGTGCATAGGAATGATAAAAGGAATTTGATATTCCTTGGGAGATGGGAGAGGAATTAAAAATTCCTCAAAATGACCTTGGGAAGACAAAAACGAATTAAAAATTCCTTGGGGAATGGGGAGAGTTGACTAAGGGATTGATTAGGCTAGTTGATGAAGGATTAGAGGAAGGTTAGGTGGCTAATGAGGATTAAGAGACAACTTACAAAAGTTGGAGGATGTGACACATCATAATCATGGATTAGGATTAAGTGTGGATTATGGGGGATGGGAGATAAAGGGAATTGAATAAATGGATTATTTATTTAATTCCTTGGAGGAAAGGAATAAAGGGTAAAGTATTTAATTATTTAACTAAATACCTTAGGGATTTAGAGGATTTTAGGGGTATTAATTAAATAATAGTAATATTACTTAATTAATGCAAATAAGAGGATATTTAGATGAAAAAGGAAAAAATTTAACAAATGTAAGTGACCAAATTTAGGTGTCTACATTTTTCCCCTCTTTGAGATGGTGTTACGAAGTAGCATCATTTCAAAGAAGATTAAAAGATAGCACCAAGAAGAATATGGTTAGATTGGGAAAGATGCCCCAGTCATCAAAGGAGTGACTAGGAAGAAGGATGGTAGGAGTGAAGATGAAGATTAGGGATTGAGGATTCCCCCTCAAGAGGACATGCGGGTTCAAGAGAACATGGGTGTGATCTTGAAATGGATGAGATGATGAAAGGGTAGATGGGGAAGATGATGCAAAATGATGGAGAAGAGAGGATGATAAGTGATAGGATATTGGGAAGAGAAGATGAGAAGAAAGGAAGTACAAGTGGATTTAAGGACAAAGGTGATGTTTCCCCAATCAAGTTACAAGCCAAAATGGGTTGATGATGGTTGGAGTGTTGTTGATGAGGGAATGATATATCCCAAAACAACACAAGGATAGGGAAGGGTACATCTCGATGATGATGATGAGAGTGTTGGTGAGGAGGGAAGGATACATCCCAAAACAAAACAAAAGGATAGGGACAGATACATCTCGATGATGATGAGAGTGTTGTTAATGAGGGAAAGATGCATCCCAAAACAACACAAAAGGATAGGGAAGGATACATCTCGATGATGATGATTGGATCAAGGCTTGTAGCAAGGCTAGGAATAAGACCAATGATGTGATTAGATTATTTGTACTAGATTGAATGGAGTAGGATTGGATGGAGATGTGAGATGGTTGAAACGAATGAAAATGATGAAGGAAAAGATGCTTAGAATAACCAATCTATATTATCCTAAGAAGATTGAAGAGATGATGATATGTTGAGGATGAAGAAAGTGGAGGGATGAAAACAAATAGGATAGATAGATGAGGAAAGTGATGAAGGATAAATGTGATAGTAACCCAAATCAAGTAGGTTAATTTTTATGTGGTATGTTTCCATGTAATGAGCACTTAATTTGATATAGCATGAGATAGTATGTATCGGGGTATGAGGAACCAAGGAGACTTTGTATCACATGCATGGGACTGACGCAACAAACAAAAGGTTAGTCCAACATCCCAAAGTCACAGGGGATTTGGTACAACCAATGTTGGAAAACCACAAACAAAAAGGATGCCCCAACATAACACAAGACCACGAGGATCTTGGCAGGTACTATGTGGGACAACCAAGAAGACAGAAAGAAATAAATGATCAAAATATGCCCCTATGTTTACCAATCAAAGCACACCATGATATGATGGATCATGGCAACCCCGACGAGGTATGATAGGAGGCTGAAATGATAAACAAAGGCCAAAAGCACCAAAAGATCACAATAAATCCCAAATTTCCTTTGCCATAGGATCAAAAGGTGGATGGGATTAATACGATCTTATTTAGGAAGGATACATCTTGTTAAGACCAAAGGTAGAGGATAGATTAAATGATCAACATGACTTAGGATACTCAAAACTGATTGGACCTATTGATACCAATGGATTTCATTTGTTAAGAACCAACTATATAGGGACATACTTGATGACACGACGCAACAAAAAGACACAAGACTGACACACCCTAAAGAGTTAGCGGCTCGAGGGTTGATCAAAGATTAGCCTTGCCTACGTGAAAGCGCAAAGCCCTCATAGTTTGATAAAATAACATGGATGAAAGTGGAAAGAGGACAATGGAGATGAGGATGGATGACAAAGAATAGATGAACAAAATCCCTAGGGTGTGGATCAAATGATCGACCTTTCCTATGTGAAAGCGCAAGGGCAACGGAGTTCAACAAAAGGCTGATGAACAAAAATGGATTGGGACGATGAGATGACCATGATAAGTGGATAAAATGATGGAACTGATATGATGAGACAAGACTGACCTTGTGGATAGGATGGTGGTGATCATGTGTAGCTTAGGAATGGGATAGTTATCCATATCATCAAGAGATGAATTGGGAGGATGACATGATTGAGAGATGAATGATGAGAAGTGATAGGAGATTGGAAAGATGTGTGAAAGAAGTGGGATTGATGATAGTGATATAGATGGCATTGGGTTGCATGGGGGGAGGCCTATAGCCAGATACCAATGACAAGGGATTAAAAGATGGGATGAGGAAAGAGATGAATGGATAGGGATATAAGGATGGGGGATGGAAGGGATGCTATGATGGATGGATAGGAAGATAAGGATGGGGAGATGAAAACCATTTTTGGATGGGTAAGGAGATAAAGATGGGGAGATGGAAGGCATGTTATGATGGATGGATAGGAACATAAGGATGGGGAGATGAAAAGAATTTTTGGATGGGTAAGGAGATAAGAATGGGGAGATGGAAGGGATACTATGATGGATGGATAGGAAGAGAAGGATGGGGAGATGGAAAGAATTTTTGGATGGGTAAGGAGATAAGGATGAGGAGATGGAAGGGATGCTATGATGGATGGATAGGAAGAGAAGGATGGGGAGATAGTAATAGGGGTATGGAAGGGATGATAGGATCGATGAATGATGTCTCCAAGGACTATGGTACAAGGTCAGAATATGCCCCACTCTAGATATGTCATGTATGATAAGGCTGGAGGAATGAAAGATGGAAGGATGGGAAAATAAGGGAGTGAGATGGATATGGATAGGATGCATCAATAAGGAAGGAAGATTGATGGTAGCATGACGGGTGGACAAGGAAGGTAGATGAATGTGGATAAGGATTAGGATAGTGTATAGGTGAGGGAAATGTATGCCAAGAGGTTTCCAAAGAATGTATGTATTTTTTCCCCTATCTATATCAAGATCACAAGGAGGATGGAGGGATTGGGATAAATGGGATATGATAGGCAGGATGTGTAAGATAGGTCGAATGGAGGAGATGGGTGAAGGGGATGGAAATTGCCCCCAAGTGTGGAAGTAAGCTAGATGGGGGATTTACACATGATGCATGTTTTCCAAGTTTTCATCATGGTACTTAACAAAGGTGCTTGTTTTCCAAGTTTTCACCATTGGATGAATTATTTCTCTTTACTATTTTTTTTTTGACTTTTTGGATTTTTTGGATTTTTTAGATTTTTGGATAGTATGCAGATGGAGATGGATAAGGATAGGGATGTGGATAAGTGGTTTTATAAGATATGAGATAAAGAGATGGATGAAGAACTCAAGCATCAAGTTCCATACAAGGCATTCAGAGCCCATGTGTGAAGTAACTATTGGATGTTGGTACAACCTTATTAGGATAAATGAATTATTGTGCAGTTTTCACACACACACCCCGCAGAAAGCAGTGACCCTCTTTTGCTTTGGTTTTGGTGCCTTGGCCATTTGATTTTGAGGTTTTATTTTTCTTTGGCATGTGCTTAAATGTTTATTTTGATTTCCTAAGTGATTTCCCTAGGTTATTCATTGAAGATCTTTAGTTTTGAGCTAAGTTCGGGTTTTCACTGAAGTTCAGGACTTTCCTCCCTGGACAGATTATCTCGAATCCGGCTCAAGTTCTGACTGAATGCTAAAGTGTGGGGATTTCCTGTCTTCACAGAATTCTATGTGGGTCAAATTTTCTCAAAATCCATCTCGTTGTCGAGTTTCCAGATTCTCTAGCTTGTCTTGTCAATAGCATTAATGTTCTTTGTATGAGCTGGAAACTATGTATTTAATCGATTTTGGGCACGTTTATGTTATTATGCTTTCTTGTTTGCCATCGATTGAGATGTGGAGTGCATTCTTGTGAGTGTTTGATTGGATTTGAGGCGTTGAGTTTGAATTGTTCGATCTAAGTGGCGATTTCTTGAGCATTCCTACCATTGTCTTCGTTGGGCGCCATTAAATTGGTATTTTTTATCTCATTCAAGTTTTGTTGCATCCATGGTATGTATTTGATCACCTTCTCTTTCATTGATGACTGTGGATAACGTTTTGATGTTAGTATTGCTTTGGCGTCTTGGTTTTATTAAGGTTTGATTTATTGAATGTTTTCATGGCTAGGGTTGCCCAACATTTTTTTATTTGTCATTTCCCAGGTGATTTTTGAGGTCATCCATTTATTTGCATTAGGAGGATTCTTGTTTGAGAGTTTTGAGCTCCCCTAGTAATGGCTTAGCTTATGAAATGATTGAATCCTAGGCTTGCCTGTGTGTTAATGGCAGACCTGTAGGGTTTGGAACTTAGGGCATCACCATTTAACCCTACCTTGCTTTTAAACTGGCCTAGAATGCTAAGAAAATCCATGGAAGGTCTGTATCAGACTTGTCCCAGGCCTAGAATGTGGAAATTTATAGTCAATCTGATGGTTTGGGAAAAATTGTGATTTTAACGCTTTAACACCAATATTCGGGTTTTGTAGTCATCTCGGGATTTTCTCTCTCTAGTGGATTTTCCCGATTCCCCCTTCTCCCAGAATTGACATACTTTTAGAGTCTTGCCCTGTCTGCGGATTGCCATCAAATCCACATTTTCTCAAAAATCTGATGTCCCATAGATTTTCCGAAGTTTGCGAGATGTCTCCTCTTTTGTGAAAATCCGTCTCTAGTGGATTTTCCAAAATCTAATGAAATATAAGGAAATATGGAATAATCAAATTTATTAGTGATTTATGGTGCATTCTATAATCAATTCATGCTATCTTATGATCCCCTATGTGGTTTATTGATTGATAATGGTCGGATTTGATGGCTAATAGGTGTTTCATGATTATCTCGCTGGAATTCGTCTGGTCTGGAATTTCCCGAAATTCCTCTTTGGCTCAGATTCTGCGAATGGTCCTGAAACCTGAAGTTTTTTTATGATCATTTTATATGAATTTTGATAGCACCTTGATTATATGAGGTCCATTCTAACGGTGTTTTGATGGATTAAAATTTCTTTCCCATGGTTTTTACTATGCTTTCCTTGTTGAAGTGCAGGCTGAATCTAGTAAGGTAGCAGAGGGACCTTCAATATCTAAAGCAGAAAGGATTAAAATGGACATCAAGAGTAGGATCCCTGAAAGAAAAATCACATCAATTTTGTTAGAGGTGACAGATACCAATGTCAGACTATGGGACTATGAAGAATTTAAAGAAAGAATGGCGGCCAAGGATCTTCCTTTGGTGGCAAGGAGAATGAAGGAGTCAGGTTTGTCACATGTAGCAAGTTTTCCTTCCACGGTCTAGTGCTATGAGCTTGTCCTCGAGTGTGCAAGACACTATGACCAGGGTACATAGAGAATTATTGGTCCCCAGGGGAGAGTGGTAGGAAACCTAAATCCGGTTTCCATTGCACAAACCTTTGATATGTCGGATAGGTCTCATGTGGTGGCATTTAACATGGAAGCATCTAAGGGGTTGTATGAAGAACAAACTGTTAAGTCTCAACAGCTCATCAATTCCTAGTTGGAGAAGCCTAAGTCACACTATTCTAAACTACCCAAGCAACTATTCTGAGCAAAGTTCAAAAAGGAATACTATGATGCCATCACATTGCTTAGCAGGGTGGTTGGATTGAAGAGTGCGGGAATGTTCAAAAATTGGATGTGCCACACTATTGTGAGGATGGAACAAGAGCTAATTGACTATCATTGGGCTGGTGTGATTAGTAGGGCGATTCATGAGAAGCTATCCAATGTGCTGCAAACCAAGACTTTCACAATGGCATCATACTTGGTCTATGCACTTGCGAGATTTCACCCCTACAAAGGATTGAGTACAAGGGGAATCTTCGGATAGGATGTCATTTATGAGGTTTACCCTCAATTGCATTTAGGAAGTTCAGGCTAGAGGAGGGTGAATGATGTATTCACCATGTACATCAATAGATTACTTCAAAGTGTAGAACATGTAAGGATTTCAGATCAAGCAAAAGAACTCATCAAGAAGTATGGGGCTTGGTTTATTCAGTTCCCAACTTTCTCCTACATTCGGATTGATGGTTGCTAGAGGGCTCCTTACATACTTCCAAGGTACCCTACTGATCACATTATACTTTTGGAATTAACTAGGCAGATTTGTGACTTTGATGCCATTGTCAAGAGGGATAAGCATAAGACTGGTTTTGGTGGAGACTTCCCTTTGAGAATAGGCACCGAGGAGGCATGTTCTTCCATTGTTTCAGCCCATGTCTCAAAAGAAGAGATGAGTACTCTTGGTTTTTCCTTCCACTCCAAGAGGTCCAGATTTGATATAACAAGTGAGGCCCAAAAGAAGGCTAGTAGAGAATATAGTCATAAAGTTGATTTGGAGGACTACTGGGCCAATTGCAGTGATGAATATGAAGTAAGAAAAAAAAAATTCTCTCAGCTCCTAGTTGAGTCAGTCTGATTATACAATGTAAAGGCAGTTCCTGATCAATTGGAAGATGATGGGGATTTGATTCAAGGTCATTCCTATGAGGCAGTGAAGGATAGGCCAATTGGTGATGTGGATTGGCTAAAGGAAGAAAAGACAGAACTAAAGCAATTGATGGATCTAGTCACCAAATTTACTAGAATGTGGCTAAGGCATACACTATGGGAGTTGGAAAATGAAGGTGTACAGTGCACTTACAATCTAATGGGAGATCTTGACCCTCATTCCACTTCTGAGGAGTCCACTGAGCAGGAGGATCCCAAGGGTAAAAGCAAGGTGGATTCTCCTTTCAAGATTAAGATCAAAGGTGTTCAAGAGGAACAAACCCAAGAAACAAGGAAAGAGAGAAAGCCAATCACTAAGAAGAGAACAAGGACTAAGAAGTCTGAAAAAGAAGAGACTGAAAAGTAGAATCCTGAGGTTGATGTTCCTGTGCCCAAAAGGAGAAGAGTCATAAGACTATCACAAAAGGCAAGCTCCAAAGTGAGAGAGGTAGAAGTTACTCCACCGGTGGTAAATGTAGAAAGCTTGGAAGAGAAGGCACGGGTGTACACAAGGAGGTCTAGAACTCCTTCTCCCAAGGATGGTGTGCCTAAAGCGAACCTTCCTCCAGTTATTTCTCATGAGGAGCAACATGATGATATTCCTTCTTATCATGAAGATCAAAGCAAACCAGGTGAATCCAAGAATGTTGAAGATCATCCAGACACTGAGGGAGAGGAATTTCATGAGGGAGACCTTTATAGTGTAGAGGTAGAAATTGATAAGGTAATGCAGTCCCCTTTGGTAGCCTATGAGGAGTCACTTGTTGAAACTGAAGAGGTCAAATCACCTCCAAGAGAAGAAGAAACAGTGAAGGTTCCATCACCTGAACATGAAAAGGAACACATTGAAGGAAAGGGGAACAAGGTAGAAGAAACCTCTGAGAAACAAAATTGTAGTGGAGAGGCACATGAAGATCAACAGGAAGAAAAACAAAGTGAAGTGCAATTGGAATCCACTATCCCTGATTGGTTGGATAAGGAGATAACGAGAAAACAGGTTATAGTGGAGGATACTCCACTGAATTGGGATGAATTTCTAGCCAAGATTGGAAAGGATAAAGGTAAAAAGAAGGCTAGGGTGATTTCAAGGATTGAAAGAGATGAGGCAAGCAATAGGGTTGTCCACATTGCAACACCCACCCTAGATAAGAGTAGAGATGATGTGGTTGGAAAGGATTATAGTGTGCAGTCTTTCAATTTGGGGCCCACATCCATTGAGCAGGATATTGAAGATTATCAGGGTTCCAACGCAGTCATCTTGGGTTGATTGAGGAAGGAAATAAAGACTAAGCAGGAGCTGAAAAAGGAAAATGAGAATCTTAGGAAATTCTTTGAGGATCTGATGAAACCCTTGCAATCTATTAACCCCTCTGCTTCTGCTGCAAAACCTTTACCTCAAGAGACTATCACCGAACTAGAGAAGATGAAGGCTTCCACTCTTGCTTCTACCAATTGGCTACAAGGGGTGCAAACTAAAGGAAATGAGGCTATCAAGGATATTTTGTCAATAGGGAAGGATGTTGCAAGGACAACTAAGTGGTTGAAGGAGGTGTTAGCATAGGACAAAGAGGACACAGATCTCTTGTTGCAGAAAATGAAAACTATCATAGAATACACCAAGGATAGGCTGGTGAAAGATAAAATTCTCCCTTCTTCCAAAGCTGTTGAACCTTGGGAGTGGTTTGAAGCATTGCAGATTAGGAAAAAGGTTCTAAAGAAGATCTACAAGCAGAGGAGGCAGGTTGACGATACCCTGACTAGTGTGTACAATGGATGTATTGCTTTCTTTGAGATAATGATAGGAAGAAGGAAGATTGCGCCTAAATACTTGAGCTTAGAACAGTTGAGAGGGTGGTGGTAGGATGTTTATACTCCGGCCAGTGGTGATCTTGTGACTAGGCACCAGCTAGATGATGCAACTACTTACCTTGCCGTAATTGATAAATATCTAACATACAAGGTTGATTGGGATAAATCGGTGAAAGAATCAAGGGAAATTATTGCCTCAATAGAAAGTTGACTTAAGGTTTTTCCTTTAACTCCTGTGGCCGACTTGGATAAAGTGCTTGTGAAGGTGCATGAAATGTTGGATCAGAATAAGGACAAAGGGAAGGATAGTTAATATTGGGCTACATTGAGATGTGTGCTTCCCTATTATTTTGGCATGCATTGGTTCGAGCTGCATTGGAGATCCCAGGCTGACCTGGATGGAATTCATGCATTTAATGCATCATTTCTCTTATTTGAATTTCTCTTGTCTGACATGTTGTGCCTAATTGTTATTATAAAATCCTATCTAGGCCGACATGTTTTGGGGGGTTTCTATTAATATGGAATTTTGCCTCATTTGTAAGAGTTGGAGATATAGATAAGAAATAGACATAGAGATAGCGAATATTGAAGCAGAGTAGAAGTTAGGAATTGCGTTCTCAAGCAAATACTATAACAAAAAGCTGGAATTGTTGCTACAGTGGATAATTTGAAGCAAGTAATGACATTGTGATTTGGTGCCATACTTGTGTTCCTTTATCTTGCATGGTTCTTGTTATTCTATCTTTAGAATTTCTTTGAGGAAGATTGATATTTAGTAGTTAAGATTAGAATTGATTTCAATTGTGTTTATGGTTTGATATTTGAAGTGTTGCAGCGATCCCAAGTCCATACTTTTTGCAGCTAGTTGATTGTTAGTTGCATTGCAAAGTTAGCTTGGGCTATATGTTTTGTTCTTAGTTCAATTGTGAAGATTTGTTCATTTCAATTGCCTTAGGGTTGTTTTGGATGAATATTCATAATCTGAAAATCTTGCTACCTTAGAAGATCGCACTGTTCTTTTGAAATTCTAGATTTATCTAGGTTAAGCAGGAATTAGTTTGTGTGGGATTGGTCCATTTCAAGTATTACATCATATGCATAGTGAATCTTAGAATAGTGTTAGTTTAGTAATCTCTCTAAACCCTAATCTTTTGTTGTTTTCTTTATCATCTGAGTTGGATTCAAGATTAAAAGTATCATCATATTGCTAGATCTAATAAATTGAAGATTCGGTCTTTGCTTGTGGTAAGGTCCCATTGTGATTGCCAACATTTTCACATTTATCACTGAGTTGTTTATGCATTGTCAAGACCTGACATTAGATACCTTGGGGTTATCTCTTGAGGCTTGCTGATAGAGATACATCTTTCAAGAGAGACATGATATTGCATCTTGTCTGAGTTGTTGTTGTGCAAAAAACATCATCAACACGAATTATCCAAGAGAATGGATTAAAGGGATTTGATGTGGGAGATATGTGGGATAATGGATGGGATATTGGAAAGTGTATGGATGGAATGATGGGGTGGATGTCTGATGGGGAAATGTTTTCAAGACCAACATTCGCACATATGGTGCTAGATGTGAAAGAATAGGGTGATTAATGGATAGAGAATGTGGGGATAATGGAGGAGATGGGGTAGTGAAGTTTGACACATAGGGACTAGAAATATATTTAGGAGATGAAGGGTGTGTATGAGTAGCTTTTGGATTAGCAACTTTAGATGTTGCTATAGATTTTTCATTTGAAGGCATTGGATAGTTTTTCTTTGGGATCCACATGGTTTTGATTTTTGCTTTGGATTTTGAATTTGATTTTTGTTTTCGTCAACATGTATTTTTAAGGTGACATGAGGGGATTTAGATTCATGTGGATGTTTAGATTTATGCATTTTTACTTTAGCATCCAAAGTGATTTTAATAGCAATGGGATGGGTGTGAGGAGATGGATGATGTGGAGGAAACATGAATGGAGGTTGGATTTTAGGGATGGTATGTAGATGGAGAATGTGTAGGTACGTGACTTTGTTGATCATGATTGGGGAGCATGAGAGTGGGATGTTGATGATGGGTTATATGGATAGGTGATGGATGGATAAAAGGAGGAATAGGACAATATGGAGGAGGTGATTTTGGGATATAAGGGCCCAAAATGGACTTAGTACTTTGAGGATGTGTGATGGTAGATGGAGGGACATAGGGACCTAAAATGATGGTGTAGATTAAGGATAGGTGATGGTGGATGGAGGGACATAAGGACCCAAAATGGATTCATAAAATGAAGGAGGAATATGGATGGTTTTTTTGAGGTGATACGATGGAGGGGGGATGGCGACAAATGGTTTGGTAGAATGATGGGAAGAGCTTATTATTCTTTTGGAGGAGGCTCACTGAGGACGTATAGAGGTTGTACCAACATTTTTGGATTGTGAGTCTTGAGAGATATATCCAAGACCTTGTGTACGTGGATTTTTGTTGACATGGATGGGCTCTAAAATACCTTGCTCATGAAGGCCTAAACATTTTACTTAATAGTTCATGATCTTGAGCATCCGCTCTATAGTAGGATTCTTGTTATTTTGGAAACATGATGTGATTCCATTATTAGGAGGGGGAGGATGGGTGGCGTATATGCTCGGTTCCTCTTTTGCAAGAAAACCACCATGGATGAATGTAAGAGTACCAAGGGAATATAAAAGTGGTGTGGGGATAGTAGGGTTAGGTGGCAATGGAGGATCATGAGATGGAGATGATGGGATAGCAACATCTTGATTTGAAGGAGTGAGTGGTAAGGGATTAGGTGATATAATAAGATCTAGAGTTGTGGCAGTGGGTGATAAAGGCTCATACGATGGAGCAATTGGATCTTGAATGTCAAGGAGATCATGGGATGGAATGGATGGTGGATTGTGATCTTGAGGTGGATTAGATGGGTTGATGACAAGATCTTGATGTGGAGAAGGGGATATGTTGGTATGATTTGGATCAAGCTCTTGGCATGACTCATCATGTGTGGGAGGCATGATAATGGAGTGTTGGAGGGATTCCTCAAGTGGGGGAGATGGAAGGATGGAGGGTTCATGAAGTTCATGGGAATGGATTTCAGTGATACTAGGAGTGAGAGGAGTGGATTGGATTTGGGTGTCTTTGATGGATTGGGTTTGGTCATCTTCGATGGGTTCAACGACTATCAAGGTAGGAGGTGGGGGTTCAATGGATTTTGTGGGTTTGAAGGTTTCAACGGTTTGAGTGGTGCTACGGGTGGTAACAGTAATGATAGGTGTGGGATGGAGAAGGGTCTCATCACTAGTGATTGTACATGGGGGAGTGCAGAAACATGGTTCCATGACTTCAAGATGTGGAGTTGGGGATGTATTCTTTGTCATGAGTCCTTGGAGGACTTCTAGAGTGAGAAACTTGCATATTATGGGCTTAGCTAGGGTGATGGGAATAGATGAAGGATTATGGATTGGTGGAGGATTAGGATTATAGATTGGTGGACTAGGATTAGATGGAGGAATGGGATTGGAGGTAGGACTAAGAGTAGGTGGATGATTAGGACATGATGGGGTGGAAGATGGAGTGACAGGAGAAAATGGATTATGGATTAGAATCATGGAGTGGAGGATTTGGATATGATGGAGTAAAAGATGGAATAACATAGGAAGATATGGATGAAGAATTAGGAGAAAAGGACATGGATGGTGGATTAGGACAAAAGGATGTGGGTGGTGGATTGTAGTAGGAGTATTGGGATGGCGGATTACAATAGGAAGGTTGGGATGGTGGATTGAGATAGGATTATTGGGATAGAGGATTGGGATAAGAAGATGTGGATGTTGGATTAGGATAGGAGGACATGGATGGCGGATTAGGATAGGAGGATGTGGGTGGTGGATTGTAGTAGGAGCATTGGGATAGTAGATTAGGATGGGAAGATTGGGATGGTGGATTAGGATAGGAGGACATGGATGTTGGATAAGAGAAAGATGTAGATGAAGGATACGATGAATATGCAGATGGGGAAGATACTGGATATCCCTTATCAAAGGTACCATAAGGATTGCTAGTAGGTGTGGGTGAAAATTTGATGGGATAGTTTGGATGAGTGATTGGATTCTAGGTGGCACTCAACGAAAGCTTGATAGCAATGATAGCATCAAGGGGATCTATATCATACTCATCTTGATCAACAAGACTTTCATTATCATCATCAATGTAATTGGGATTCTCCTTGACTACTATTTTTGGTTGCACTCATGAAGGATAAGGCTTCATGATGTTGGATTGGATGGACATGGATTGAAAAGATGGAAATAGATAATTAGAAGGAAAGAAAAGATGATGAAAAGACAAATAGGATGGAAAGGAAGAAGACAGAAGAAGGGATCTGAAGATTTATTTTGATATCAGAAGATCTTGGATGCAGATGGACTAAAGCTCAAATTGGGATTTAAGTAAAGCTCATATTGGGATTGGATTAAAGCTCAGATTCAGATTTGATTGGAGGATGTGATGGGATTTGATAAGATTGATTAATAAGATAGGATTGGATGATTGACCAGATAGGATGATGAAACAGATTCTAAACCCAGTTCAGAGATTTGACTTAGATGACGTAAGGTGTTGATGATCATATTGGATTGTGAAAATGATGGTTACAACACTAAATCTACCTCAAGATGGAAGCAAATTGATTAGTTTGTAATGATTATTGACTTAGGATGGATGGAAATCCTAAGTAAGTTGATTGATGAGGATCAGGATCAGACACCTAAGTCAACTTGGATAAAAACCTCTAAAATGAAGTCTAGGTGATTGGGATTGATGAATTGATGATGGATGTGGACTCTAGGGATGTCTTGTGATGAACCTATATGATTTTATCGAGGAAACAATGACTTTAGATGGAGGGAAATGATGATTACAAGGATGATGGGTTGTTTTGAGAAAACTCGCCTATGCTTGGAAAAAAAATTGCCTATTATGG
This sequence comes from Sequoia sempervirens, assembly GCA_007258455.2. Lineage (NCBI taxonomy): Eukaryota > Viridiplantae > Streptophyta > Pinopsida > Cupressales > Cupressaceae > Sequoia > Sequoia sempervirens. The sequence goes on from VDFB02105785.1 coordinate 448,581,492, forward strand.
GGAGGAAAATTAGCCCAACCTTTAGATGAGATTGGAAATAGGTGAATTTGATGAGAAAATTCACCTATTTGGGGGGTCAAATTCACATAAAAATTAGATGGTTCCAGAAACAAGTGAATTTTCAAGGATAATTCGCCTATCCAGGGGATCAAATTCACCCAAAACTCAGGTGGTAGTAGAAAGATGCAAATTTGCAAGGAAAATTCGCCTATCTAGGGGATCAAATTCACCTATCTTATAGCAAATTCACCCAAATTGCTAGAAAAATTCCCCAAACTCTAGGAAATGGGAAGATTTGGCTTGCAAACTTCCCTGTTTCTTGAATGCCATGGACAAGGAATGAATTCACCTAAAAACAAGATTGGTTGTTCAACAAATGGATTCCCCTAAATCTTGACGGGGACAGACGGGAAGCAAAATCGCCCTTTTAATGAGAAAATTCTCCCAAGGATGTGGAAAATTCACCTGGACCAAGAGAATGGGAGAATTTGAGAGGCAAAGGACTGACGGAAGAATCAGACTCACAACAAGCTCACCCCTAAATGGGGGAAAATTTTCCTATTTGGTGAAAATAGGCGAATTTGACAGAGGATGATCGACAAGATGACAGGGACTGAAAACGAGATCGCCCCTGTGGGGAACCAATTCACCCAAGGGGATGGAGAAAATTTTCCTATTCTAGGAGAATTGGAAAATTTGATGGACGGGATGACAGACAAAATACTTAGATTGAAAACAGGATTGCCCCAGTGGGGAACAAATTCACCCAAGGGGATAGCAAATTCACCTATTCTCAGTGAACAAGAAAATTTTTGGGATGAGGACTGGCAGGCTCACCTAAGGGATGGAAAAACTCACCTATTCCAAGGAATGGGCAAAAACGGGGTCGCCTAAGAAAGTGACCCACAAGAAAATTTTCCTCTGACAAAGACAAATTCACCCAAATGGATGACCTAGATTGGACTAGGATGCAGAATAGTTGACTGTGGCAAAGGACGACAAGCACAACAAACAATAGACAGAAGGCTAGGGTGACTCAACTAAAAATGAAAGCATCGGTATCACACAAAGAAGACACACCAAACAACACAATCCTAAAATTAGTGATAAGGGCTTGCAAACTTGATGTAGGCCCACCACCTTGAGTTGGCAACCCAAGGTTAATATTCTGTGATACTAGGGTGGTTCTCTGGATCACCCTTTCTCGTGAAGTTGGATAACTAGTCTTCAATGGCATAGGGTCTTCAACATACTCCATGGGCTCACCTTCACACTCTCACTCAAGGACTATCGTATTCCACCATGAGGATTTCTATCTCAACCCAAGGGAGTATGTGGTGAGTAACTTTGGGGTATGGTGTCCATCCCCCCACTACACCAAGTCGCGACCAAAACACAGGTCTCTATCTTAGCTAAAGAAGGCTATCTTGTGAGTCCTCAATATACACACGGTACATGGGGCACAATCATGAAGACCGACCTATCACAAGCATGAGTCAAGAGCCCCAGTGAGGTACTGGAAACTCAAACCAACTCTTCACATCTTATCTAGGTATCACCCTACCTTTGACGCTCTGCCAAACACCACACAATTGGATTGAGGTACAACTTTCACTCTCCCCCCTTTACATACCCCATTGGTAACACATGGTTGGAATCATCCCCTAGGTGATGAAATCCCAAGCAGGTCCCGCTAAAGGAAGAAGATACTAGACATTTTTAGTTGGTCCCTAGGCTTGTACATATTGCAAGGGGAGAGCTTAGATGCACTAGCACCTCCTAGGTAGACTCGACCGGACTGGATTGACCTACAGTTTCTCATCACCCAAGATCACCAAATGATGCAAGGGGATTGGATACGTCAATATTCCACTCACAAGCACGACAAGCAAGTTAATTGACCCTCTAATTAAAGCTACGCGTGCCTAGCTAGTATGAAAAACAACATACAGACTAACTAAAGATCTTGGACTGATTGTTCTGTAGAAAATGTGTTAGTAGTTTTCAACCATCGATCTTGGATGGATGAGAACAAGCTACACAAACTGTTAGCAAAAACTGGGCACACTCACAAATAGACAAGTTAGCAGGTCAATACATAAAACTAAAACCAAACGGAAGCTAAAAATTGAAAGTTCAAGTCTTGAGTTTACCTCATATTCGCCTCTGTATGAGGCAAATTCGTTCGTTCTATGAAGCAGTTTCACCCTTGTACTGATCAAATTCACCCTTTATGCTAATCAAATTCACCTGTCTACAACCAGAGCACTTTTGTTTGTTTCTAGAATTGATTGCAAATTTTCCCTTCTACTAGAGAAAATTCACCTATTTATGGAAATGATTGCAAATTTTCCCTTCTACTAGAGAAAATTCACCTGTTTCTGGAACTGATTGCAAATTCACCCTTTTGTTGGAGCAAATCCTCCCTTTCTTCACAAAATGGGTGAATTTTCTAGGTGCAAATTTGCCTCGATTACAAGCAGATTCTCCCCTCCTAGCAGGTTCGCCTGTTTTCTGGTGCAAATTCGCCTGTTCAGGGTAGATTCACCCCTGCATGTAAACCTGAACCTCCAAAACTCAAACAACAAAAAATGTAAAATTCTAGACCCGTGATGTGGGTCCCATTGGGCGTGCTAGAAATGTGTGCAGTGTTAAATCTCCTAGTTTAAAATGCAAAATGAAACGAATGAAAGCAAGGAAATACACAAACAACACCTCAACGATTAGCCTAGTTTAACTTGAACAAAACAAGACAAAGAGAGTGAGTTACCTTGTCCAAGTTGATTGGTTGGTTAGCCCTATCGATTCATTTGATTGTGTTCTCCTAGAATGACTTCAGCAACATAACGACTTGTTTTTGCTTAATTTGGATGCAAAGATGGTGGATTTTGGCCATGGATGCAAGATGGTAGTGTATGATTGAGAGGATGAATGCTTGAGAGAATGGTTAGGGTTTTGCTTGAGAATGTTGTAGAGAGAGAAAAAATGGCTAAGTGCTAGTCATTTAACCAAGGGAGATAGAATGGAGGTGGAGATTGAAGGAGAACAAGAGATCAAGGGTTGGGATCAAAGAGTTGACCAAAGGAATTAAAAATTCCTTTTTAATGTGCATAGGAATGATAAAAGGAATTTAATATTCCTTGGGAAAGAGAAAAGGAATTTAATATTCCTTGGGAGATGGGAGAGGAATTAAAAAATTCCTTGGGGAATGGGGAGAGTTGACTAAGGGATTGATTAGGCTAGTTGATGAAAGATTAGAGGAAGGTTAGGTGGCTAATGAGGATTAAGAGCCAACTTACAAAAGTTGGAGGATGTGACACATCCTAATCATGGATTAGGAGGTGGTTTAGGATTAAGTGTGGATTATGGGGGATGGGAGATAAAGGGAATTAAATAAATGGATTATTTATTTAATTCCTTGGAGGAAAGGAATAAAGGGTAAAGTATTTAATTATTTAACTAAATACCTTACATATTTAGAGGATTTTAGGGGTATTAATTAAATAATAGTAATATTACTTAATTAATGCAAATAAGAGGATATTTAGATGAAAAAGGATAAATTTGACCAAACATAAGTGGCCAAGTTTAGTGGCTACAAGATCAATAGGATTTCAATATCATTTCATTTACATGAAATGACTATTCAAATAGTCTAAGGGAGAGTATCCCTCGGATTCACTATTAAATACATAACTAAGTGGAGAATACCCTTTAGATTTTTGTTCACATTCAAAGTCAAAAGGAAAATAACCTTCAGACCTATCCTTAAATACATAGTTTCAGGGAATATATCCCTATGATTCACCACTAGAGGCTATTACAATAACTTCCAACATTGGAAGAACATGAGGCTCCCTAAAGATCATGGTAGGACTAACACTGCATTCCAAGGGAATATCCCTAGAAAGTGATAAAGACTATGACTTTGTCAGAGAGACAAGAGGTACAAATTAACAGCCTCACCCATCATCTTTCTCTCTTGACTAACATGATATAAGGCATGGCTAAGAGTCTCATTGTCACTCATCCAAATAGCGTTGTCAAATTTGGTCCCCTTTATGGTTCGCACAATGGCTTCTCTTTCTTTCTTGGCCTTTAGGTAGCGCTCATTACCGATTACTGACTTCCTTGTAGTCATTTTTAGACACCATCTTGGCACAAGAATTCCAAACATTATACCCGTATAATGTTGGATGAAAGAATAGAAAGCACATAGGTTCCAAAGTTGAACCTGGTAGCTCTAATACTGTGTGTAACATGCCCATTGTTCTACCCATTGATTTTACTATGTTTTACCCACATGTGAACAGATTATAAAACTAATATTAAGGAAATAAAAATTTTGTTTTCTAATTGAATAACAAGATGCACATTTTATATGATCTCATTTCAAACTTTCCCATTGCATTACAAAGAAACATTACAAAATTCCAAGTAATGAATCCATATTATATAATTTCATGATAACATTATCCATTACAATTTCTCAATAAGAATAGGGTTACATGATTATATACATAGCTTCTATAAGCTTAATGTAAAAGAGATACAAATGGTCCATATGTCCTTCCTGGCATACATCCTCAAATATTGGTTGCCAATTGTATGAGGGAGAGCATCACTCAAGCGTTTTTCTACCAACCACAGACTTACTATGGTCCCTCACACATCTACCTAATTGGTAAAATGGCCCTACCCTTCAACAAAGAGATTAGTTTGGTAACCTCATAATACTAGCATTCCTGAGATTGGTGTTGTGTCCTACAAATTTAGAGCTACCATATATTGGCTACAACCTACATGCATGACTTTCCCTGCCTAGTTTGCATCCTTGGATCATAGTGAACTGATAGTGTAAACAATGGTTACTTACACTACTTTGGTCAAAGAATTCAACAGCCAGTATTTTGAGTATAGGTCGTATGTTCACCCACCCTTAGCTTGATTTGGTATTTGACCATTCATACTCTTACACACATAATTACATGCATTCCTTTTAAAAAGGTGATGACATCACATATTGAATAACTAGTTTACACCCTTTCCCATGGATTATCCTAACCCCATGAATAAACAAGCTAACAACCCATGTTCAAACTAACATTCCTACTAAAGTAATTAAAAGCAACTTCATATCTCATACTTCACAATTTATGCAATATTCATATAATCTTAACTTAGTATAGTTCCTAATAGCAACATAGCCACTCAAAATCCAATATATATGGTATGTATGTATATCCCAATAATGGGGTTTCACCAAAACTAGACTCTTTCAAGAATCATGCAAGCTTATCCAAAGTAATAAATAAACCAATTTCATACAAGAAAACATGAAATTAATTAAAATAATTATTTCCCAAACAAAGGCATTCTTAGACAAATAAGATTCAACATAAAGATTAGAGTGATAGAAATCAGCATGCCTAGAATTATAACCCAAATGATATTACTATTTTTCAAGATCAACCTCCACAATCTTGCTTGCTACTCATTCTAAACTCAACCTATCTCCAAACTCTAGTCTCTCACCAAAAAATCACAACAATTGCAATGCACAAATAACTCTCCTTCTCACAAAAGTTCTCTAAAAATATGCTTGCATAGAAAACTATAAAAAAACAATGAATGAAGAAATCTAAATGGAAAATTGTAACCAAAGGTAAAGATAATGCCCCTATTTATAAAAAAATCTGAGTATCTTAATGCTACAATTAAGCTACTAAATCTGCCACCTTCCTCTCCCAGATACATCGACTAGGCTCAAGAAGAGAGATTTGGTTGCTTAAAACACTATTTTGCAAACACAAATACAATCCAACTTCTCTGATAAATATGAGTCGCTCTTATCTTGTTGACACCAATGAATTAAACTCATAAATGCAACCTAAAGGTTTCCTTATTGCAATCTAAGTTGACTACATTAGCCAGCTCATGCAAAAGACCAAGTCTCATGCTCTAAAAAGCTATGCATTGGTTTAAGGTACATCTAAAAAGACTTCTTTTTGTTTCATACTTCCTAGAATATGGTGCCAACAATCCGTATTTATGTGTCTTTTATTCATGTGCGGGTTTGACAAAGTCAACATGTTATAAATTTCACTGTCTCTTGTAAATGATTCAATTTATAATACTTTATGTGTTCTTAAATGTATTAAGACTTATTCCTCATGCGCTATATGCACATAGCACTTAACTTTAGACATTTCATTTTACATGGTAGCACTTTATATATGCACTATAGTCTATTTCAAAATACTTTTGAATACACAAGAATATATCATATATATATTCATATTCACACGATTTATTAAATATATAATCTACCAATCAAATATGTACATCAACATATATTAAAACAATTATATATATATTTATATATTTATATTAATGTATGTATATACGTTTATATTAATGCAATCATAATACATATATTAATATATATATATGTAACATTATTTTAATATCCATACTTGAACATATATATTTATATATTCATTGATTGGTGCATATATACAAAATGTGTGTGTGTGTATATATATATGTAGGTCTTGTATGTCTAATCGATACTCCCATGCATACGATATATCCATACATGAATATACGTAAGTAGATTTACCTATGTATACGCATCCACATATATATTCATATGTATGAGTTATCAAAGATATATACATATATACATATATGCATTCTATGTATATACCCATCGATTAATATATAAACATGAATACACGAAAAGAAGTTATACTTATCACAAAGACTCAATCACATATCCCCAAACAAGAACATTCAAAGACTAATCATAAACCAATACAAAACATTCCCAAACCATGAGTATAGATTACTTACCATTTCCCAAACTTATCTTGACACAACTTGACCCAACTAACACATGAGTGTGTGTATGCCCAATTAGGCTCATTAAGGGTTACCAAACCAAGTTCTTCTCTTGAGTGATACTCTTGCTCTCTTCCAAAGGTTTGAATTTGTTCTTGCATCCAACTAAATGTATCACAACAGTAGTTAGCCGATAACATTACATTCATATGCATCATTTATTTTCATCTTCTAAACATTTAAAATGTCATATTAAATGGCACATTCATTCATCACATTTTCCATCAGGATTCATATACAAAACACAATCATATATTAAAGCATTTTAACTCAACATGGTAGTAGTAAATAGGCAATAACACAATGGGGTGTAACACACTAACCAACCTTGCAAAACACCTGAACACACAACACTCCAAGGGAAGGTAGGTATAGATATTATCAACACGTTCCCAAATCTGCAAGACAAGAAACCTCAATGTAGAGAAATGTGGAGCAATTCCATTTCTCCCAGACAACCTTCTTCATAGTCCATTCATACTATCAAACAAAAATTTCATTGTTGCATGATCCAGAACCTAAAACTCTGCATATAACACATCTAAATACCTCTAATCATCTCATCCAAACTGCACAAGAACATCCTCAACCATGAAGAAATGTGGAACACAATGTAGAATACCACTTTGTCACCTTGTACACTATTCAATTTTTTTCAAAAGCACTTGGAAACCAAGTGAACCAGTTGCATCAAAAATACCTTCTCAACACCATAAACACCTTCTCATCAACATCACACTAGAGATTGCAATGATCTCCCCATCTACAATACTTTCTCAACACCACATTAGAGGTTGACATAGGTTAACATCAATGACAACACTAAAGACAACATAGTGCAACTATCTCCCTATTGAAACCAATGAAAACACTGCAACAATATCCAACAATCTCCCCCTTTGTCATTGATGACAACACTAGCTTTGAAAAACCATCAACAAAAAAAGCAACCATGCAGTAACAACACCAACTCACAACAATAACTTTGCATCAAGCAACACTCCCACCAACTCACAACATTAACTTTGCATCAAGCAACACTCCCCTTTATTGGGACATTTCTTACATTTCAAACTTCTTTCTTTTCTCAATCTTCTCTCCCCCTTTGACATTAGTTCTTTCCTTGTGTTTTTCACTCTCCCTATTTTTAGACTTCTCTCCCCCTTTGACATCAATGGAAAAGGGAAATACCTGCATAGTTCACTTCAGGCAACACATGCAAGCAACTTTCTCTCCCATTTATTTTCTCTCCCATTTACTTTCTCTCTGCATTGCTCTCTCTTTGATGTTCTCTCTCCACTACTCTCTCCCCCTTAGGGGCACAATATATGCTCCCCCTAACTACACCAACTAAATAAACCACTACCTACTCCCCCTGAGAGGTAGCCTTCATCAATCCAAGATCAAAAATATATCTTGAATAACTCACCTGGATAGATGCACCAACTTATGCATCTAGTTTAAAGGAGGGGCAATGGACCCTAGCTTCTGCTTGAGATACTCAAATGTATCTTTTGGAAGAGTCTTTGTGAAAATGTATACTATTTGATCCTTTGTAGGCACATACTCCAACTTAACTTCATTCTTTGTAACTTTCTCTCTTAGAAAGTGATACATATATTTCTAATAAAAGAAATATTTTATTATTATCTTAGTAATTTTTTTAAAAGGTGCAATGCACCCATATTATTAGGGGTAAACGCTTTTGACCGGAGCTATGAATTGGGTACAAGAAACCACAAGAAACTATCAAACCCATGAGCACAATGGCCTAGCAAAGGCACAAGGCATGCGAGCACATTGACCCAACTAGAGTTTGAACCCTGGTGGTTGTCACTACAACCAAGCGACTTGACCATTGAACCATGCCCTTATCGGCTATTATTATCTTAGTAATTATCCCATGTCAAGTGGATTATATTTTGGTAACAGGTTATCAATGGGAATTATAATAGGCTATGAGGATATAGGTTTAGTCATACCTTATTTTTGTTAGGATTTGGTGTTGTACACAATTGCATAAAATCGATTTATTATAATGTTATTATTTAAAATAATTAGTTAATTGTGGTACATCTAGGAGATGTAGTTAGCCACAATAGGTAATTATTTGAGGCCCCACTTGTAAGTTGTATTGTAACATTGGGTTAATTATTTTATGTGTGGGAGACATGGGATAATTATTTAATATTTGGGGAAATATTTAATAATGTGCAAACTTAGTACCCATTATTAAATGAGGGGTCAATGGTTGTGTACTCATATTGGTTTTAGGGGCACATTGTTTTATCTTACCACTTGGTTGTATTTGTGTGAACTTGTGTTTATTAAAGAAAACACATGTTTAATGGTTAAGTTTGGTTGGGTGAGTGGGTTGTCATAGTATTGATTATCTCTTGTGAGTGCATAGATGAAGCATGGAATGTGATGTGTGAATTCATGCTTGGACACATGGATGATGGATTCCAAAGAGGCTTGATATTTCAAAATTATTCATTGTAACTCTGTAAGAGAATGCTTTTATTGTTAAATAATAGATGGAGTATAGATACATTTTGGCTCAGGTTGGGTTTGTCATTCTTAAGGGTTTTACCAAGGTATATAATGTGTTATCTTATGGCTTGTTTATTTGATCTTTGCATTATTATTATTCTATAAGCTTATATGTATGATTTTCTCTCATGGGGTCATGTAGGAAATGGATTAAACATTGTGGGTATTATGCATTATTTCCTAACAAGTGGTATTAGAGCTTTCATGGTTGTGGGAGGTGTGAGCTCCCAAGTTTTTTTATAACCCTTGTTTGATTAGATCTAGTGAAAATTTGAATCCATATCTATGTAGGGAACATTTGAGGAATTATAAGGTATAGACACATTATATAAGTGTTGTTTTATAGATTTAGGCTTTTAGGGTTTGTAAATTTGTTGGGTTTATTACAAATCTTGGGAGAAATTTGGGTCAAAGGGTTTCCTAGAATGCACTTTCATATGAGATTTTTATAGCGAAAGTTTCACAAATGACCTCCTAAGACAAAATAAACCTCACTATTGGATGCAGGATGGTTGAGAAACAAATATTCATGTAAAATTTGCACTATTTTGGTTACTAAAAAATGCAATTTTTTCTACCACAACACATTGTATGGTCATATTGGTCTATAGAGGCAAAATATTGAAAAAAAAAACATTTTCTAAAATCCTACAATTTATTTAATTTATTAAATTGAAAAAAAAAATTTGGGGGTTTGTCAATCACAGGATGTTAGCCCCATCGTTAGTGTCGAGGCTAGTAGGCCTTTGGCCCCCAATCCCTAGCCCCCAATTCCCAACCCCCTATGGGGTTTAAAAACTTTTTAAAAATTTAATATTTGTTTGAATCCCACAACCTACTACTAGCCATGCCGCTAGCACTAAACTTCTCAGATGCTGCTGGCAAGTCATCAATGGACCAACTGCCATGCCACCTATGAGCCAAATTGGAGGAATTTTTTCAAACGGGCATAACTTTAACCCAAGATGTCAAATTTTTGACTTCCAATAGTCAACAAAAAGCTCTCTCTAAGCACTATGCAGTGTTATAGATTTTTTTCCATGTTTTTTTAATTTTTATTAGTTTTTGGGGGCTAGAAATCAAATATTCTCTTGTAGATGGTTTTGGTCATAAATTTTGCATACAAAAATGGATTTTTTGATTTTAAATAGGTGTTGGAGAGAATGTGTAGTTTAATACATAGTGGATCAAGTATATTTAAGTTTATAGTCTAATCTAGAACTAGAATCCCTATTGATTACTGTTACCAATTTTTTGCTACAACTCAATTGGTGGAGTTGGTTTAAATATTGTTATATTTGAAAGTGAAAATACATTTATTGCTGCATATGCTTAGGTGTTGTTTGCACCTTATTTATCATTTATCAAGTGACAGTTATGCAAGTGTTTTGAGAAAACTGAATTTTAGAAGTATTATTCATGTTTTTTGCAAAATCAAATGAAGTACAAAACTGAGTATACAAATGATAAAGCATAACAGAATGCTTTCATTTATTTCATGAAGTTATTCACATTACATGTTTTCATTTGATTGCAAGAATACAAATGATAATACAACTTTGCAATTCAATGTTTTCTTTTAGAATGGAAATGAAAGAACGAAATTAAAAATCCACACAAGCCGTGGTTTTAGCCGTTTCCATTCATAACAAGAAAGGAAATATACAATTGAAAGTGAAAAGTAGATAACATGGGATATATCTTTCATTTCCTAGGTTGGTCTTTGGTTGACGCCTCGTAGCTTGCTCCATTATGTTTCAGCTCCTGAACATACTGCAAAAGATTAAGAAGAACGCCAATTAAGAGCTTTGGATAAAAGTTATACTACAAGCTCTACCAACAGACATATAATTCACTATTCAAAATGCATGAAAAGAGAAAAGTCATCATCATACATCATTTTTATGCTAACATTGTTTGTTTTTCTTGTGCAAGTATAGGAAAAGTCATGAAGCTAATTATCTTTTGAAGACCGAGCATGTGGAGAAAAATGGGCTCCCACAAGGGTAGAGCTCGACATGTTGCCCCTTACATCCTACAGATGGGGATGAGTGAAGGAATACAATTATCATGCTCTTCTGAGCTATACAATTGAAGGAATAATCAAATTTATCATGCATTCATAACAGTCAAATCAAAGCATGAAGTGAAAATTACAAATGGACAATAAACTTGATGAGCTTGTTTCAGCTGAAGTACATCATGTTTATTCTAGAAAGGTTTTGCTTCCATAATATTGTTTTGGTACTTTAAGTTTGTTCACATTAAATGTTGTTTCATATTTTTTTGTTTTGTAGCAATAGTGTTCTATCTCATAAATAGTGACAGTGAACAGGCATACATAATGCCTTATCAATTAAGCACTAATGAGCAATTAAAACATGGAAGTATTTGTAGAGTTTCAGTATTGCTTTATCACATATAGCGCTTAAGCTAGAATGCCTATTATTTTTTGGAGGCATGCAAGTTGTGACACAAAGATAACAAGCATCAAAGAGTAGTTTTTATTAAATGGAGCGTAAAAATGCATGAAGAGTGCCAGGTAAAAGAGCATAAAAGTGTGTGGACAGTTGAGCATGAAGAGAGCTTTAGTTTCTCATTTGAATGGAAGGTGAGTGCATTAGGTGATTCAAGTACTCACTAAATGTTTGAATGCAACTGTTGTATTAAATGGGTGGAAACAGTTCCAAGAGTACACTATTTTTGAAGGCTTATTTTATCATCCCAAGGATATTTAGCATGGAGTTAAAGGCAAACAAAATATGGAACATATTTTACAAGGATTAAAATACATAGAAGTCATTTCCAAAATGGGCAGAATTTACATTAAACATAGCATGCGTGGAGGTTTGGAGTGCATCCCTGAAGAGTGTGAGTGCATAAGAGACTAGAGCAAACAAGTAATTTATAGGTTTAAATCAAAGGGATTTTTGTGTGCGAGGGTGTAAAACAACATGATGATGGCACCTAAAAAGTGCAAACAAAAGATACATGAAGGATTTTCAAATAAATACAAATATATGGAGATCTCAACTAAAATGTGGAATGTAATCAAAGATGCACAATTTTGAGCTTTTAGCTCTCAAAATGAATACCCATATGAGGGCTTCAATCAAAATACTTAGATTTCATCATATCATGGTGTACCCATGTTGAGGATTTTAACAGAAAATACAGGAATGAGCATTATTTCTTCAAATATTGAGTACCCACATGGGGTTTTCTACAGGAAAAGGCAAGATATATGTTTTCTTTCATTTTTAGAGATACCCACTTTGGGGTTTTTCATAAACTACAAAATTTCTTCATTTTTACAAGTACCCATGTAGGGTTTTTTACAAAGAGATGCAGAGGATGCATATAATATTGTCATGGGTCAAGCCTAGTAAATGGAGAAATATAAAATAAATTGCAAAGAAACATAATGAAAGTCTCCTTCAGAGCTTTCTTTTTGAGTTGATACTTAGGACAACAAGAATACAATGTTTTCTAAGATACCCAAATTGAGCATAGAAGGGTCGTGGCCTAGAGG
>VDFB02105785.1:448594579-448676754 GCA_007258455.2 Sequoia sempervirens
ACATAGGGATCAGGAGCATGACTTACACAAAGTGCGTACCGAAGCTCAAATCGTACGGTGCGCCCGGTGGACAAGGAGACTACTAGCACTCCAAGCGGTTGGGTCAAAGAGTCTAAAAATTTATCTATTTGACAGAACAATTCTAATTTCTAATCTCAAGCAAAATCGCTTATGAGATCAAGGATCACTAATTCAAAAGGTCAAGGACACATAAACCCTAAATACTGAATAGGTCTCTAAAACTGGGACAAGTCACCTAATCGAAGAACTCGGTATTTCAGTTTGTTATTTTTTTTCAAAGATCATGCAAGTATATCAACAGATTTTGATCAAGCACATAGGTTTCAATCAGACAAGTTGTGATACAAAAAGTAGTCGATATTAGATCTATCAAGGACAAAGCAACTTGATAGTATCGGGGGAGTCTTGTTTGAAGATGTTTGAACAATGTTTAAGACTCAAAAACAAACACATAGCTATCCCTACCAAATAAAATGGTGAGAAGCCAAAACCTTTGCCCCATTGCTTATGCGCATATGTGCACCTCACACAGCCGTGTCACCCCCTAGAGGGCGCCCGTGTTTTTGGTGTTTCCAAGGACTCAACAGTGTACATTCAAAGGTTACCCTTGTAGCAGGGGCCAGTGTCACAACCACCTCCAAACGTCCAGGTGTATGCCTATGATGGGAATCTGTGTATGATCAACATACAGAGAGATTCTTCCCCCTCCTTGCGCAAAGATTATGACTCCTTTCGAAGGTGAACCGGGTAGGCAACTAACTAAGAGGTTTTTACTTGGCTTCCATTCACAATAACCTTTGGTGCCTCTGATACAGAGCTCGGGCCTTGCAGCCACACCAACACCTGAAAATCACACACCCCCACAAGTAGGGCTTGGAGCGGCGCCGCTCAGTGCAATAAACAGAGCTTTTCCATGATGATTGTCCAAGTCGTGGAAAAGAAGTTACTATGGTATTGGAGTCTTTAGACTCAACAATACATTCTTTATTATAGTGAGGTGGAATCACCGGCGATAGGTGTGTACTCACTTGGGTCGTTCCCGGAGGTTCAACTTCCGGCAGGCCCTCTAAAGGTGACACTGGACATGGCTCGAATTCTGGTTTCTGATTTTCTGATTCTCCCAAAAGGAGAAGAGCATACTTCTCTAGCCCGTCTCTTTACCCAAACACGCTAAACAACCTTTTAATCATCGAAGCTATTTTCACTTCACCAAATCCACACGCTTTTGGGTTTCTGATTCTCTTAATGAGAGAAGAGCATAATCCCCTGACGAGTGAAAGTGCTAAAGATTCACTACCTTGCTCCGCTTCCTAAGAGTTCGCCATATTAGTAAGATCATAAGGAGCCTGGATTTGTCCATGGTCATCACCTCCATGTAACAAAGAGCCAAATTCCCTACTCACTATCGAAACTCCTAAGAATTTTAACGAAGCCCTAATTAGACTATGTGAATTGAAAAGCAGGAAAACAAACACAATGTTTTTTTTAAATAAGATCTTTGACAAGCGTAAGTGTTTATTTTCAAGTCTTTGTCATGCGTCCTGCAATCAAACCATTAGTGTGTTTCAAGTTCTCTGACTGGCGTCCTGTAGAAACCTGTTATGCAGGAAAAGAAATTAATTTAATCTAGTCAAAATTTAATCTAAAAAGAATTAGTTAAATAAAACTAAAATTAAACTAAATTAATCTAATACTAAACTAAAAATTTAAAACAAAACTAATCTAAATTAATAAAATTAAAAATCTAATCTTAAAATAAAATCCTCTTGGATCTAAAAAAAAACTCTTGATTGCACGTTTCCCAAGAAAATAAGTCAAAAGATAAAGGCCGAGTTCTGAAAAATAAATCAGATACCTGGTAAATTTTTTGCAAAAAATAGGTCTGATATCTGAGAAGAGGGTAGAACCAGCTTTCCAATGCCTATTTGTTTTCGAAAAACAGAGCCAGGATGCAAAAGTTACGCCTTCTGGAGTGAAAACAACAACTTCTGGCTTTGACAAGTGAAAAAGGTATCAAAATGGAAAAATTAGAAAAAAATACCAGTACCACTGGAACGGCGTCGGAAGCAGCTTTCCAATGATATCTCGTTTTTGAAAAACGGAGACCATATGCTCAAGATATAACCATTTTACTAAATATGCTCATTTAGGCTTTAAACCAAAAATTTTATTAATTTAAAGATGAAAAAAAATTAATAAAATATTTAGTTGAACCTTCATGCACGAAAATCGAGGTAGCACATAAATCAAAATGGTACAGAAATCGATGTGTCCGTACGGATCCGTACGGATTTTTTCTGGGAATTGTTTTGAAATTTTTTAAAACACTAAAAAATTAATTTTCAGCAAACCCTATCATATTTTATATGAAAATAGGGGTTTTTGTGCCTTTTGAGTACATCTATGGAGTCCATTTTGCACTAGCATGCACGGTTTGAGAGATCAAAGTCAAAATTTCTTGAAAAATGATGAAAAACCCCGCTGATCTGACAAAAAAAATATTGGAATAAAAAGATATAATGGTGGGCGCCAAAATGTATAACTAAAAATATGTTATACTTCTGTGAATCCTTGCATGCAAGGATACTCAATAATGAGTCCTTGCAAATCAATTCATAGCTCTCTATCCGAAAAGAGCAGGAATTAATATTGTGGCCCTCAGATTGACCCAGTTACCCCTGCAAATACAGTCTCGGAACAAGAGATTCAAAGAGGAGAAGCAAGAATGCCAATCTCCATGAATCCTATTCTTGCAATGCAACAATGAAAACTAATCTAAATGACTGTAAAATGCAATAAACAAAACTAATTTATTGAAATGAAAAATTGATCTACATGCAATGCCATAAATGAATTATTTTGCAAAATTAATCTACCAATGAAGATTAAGCTAAAATGTAATATTAAACTATATGCTCTAAAACTAAGATGCTTATAAAATCAAACTAATGTGTAATCTCAAATGATAAAATTCAAAAAGTTTGTAGCATGTAAAAATTCATTTTTTGAAATGAGAATGGAGAGCTCATTTTATAGGCAAAAGTGGAATTGAAGGCAAATTAGAGCAATGTGGGATAAATAGAAAAATAGAAACAAATCTTTGATTGAATTTTTTAGTTTATTTCCCTTTTAACCGATTTGTTTTTTTTCATCACAGGATATTCTTGAGAGGATATTTCATTTATTTAATTTAATTTAAGATGATAATATCTCTTTTAATAAAATAAAATAAGATTATGTAAATTAGAAATGAATATTAATAAAATAAAATAAAATTATTTAATTAAAAATAGATTTAATTAAATAGCATCATTTTATTTAAGTAATATTAACTTCAATTAAATAACATCATTTTATTTATTAAAAGAGATTTATTTCTTTTGATTAAATAACATTAATGAAGCATTCAAACCTTAGGGAAAATTGAAACATTTGAAATAGTTATGAATTGATTAAGAAATTTGATTTGAAAATGCGACAATCATTGATTCAGAAAGTTGATGTTGACAAATTAAATAAATGGGGCCCAAAGTCTAGGTGACCATTTTAGGTTGCATACACTAGTGAGATTGTGAGGGCTATTGTGATAGAAAAACTATTGTGAGTGATAATGTATGAATTTTCATAAGTCTAGTGAATCATTTGTTAGTTATAGGTTTTAATTTTAGTTATTCTCTATCTCTTTCCTTCGAAAATCACTTAGAATAGGATCCATTATTCGGAGAACCAGCTCACTATGGAGATTCTCTTTTCACATAGATCACCCACATCTGAAAAGATTTTCCATGTTTCAATAGATAGTTAAATTCTGAAAATTTAACATAGGGTGCATATTTGATTGTTAACAATTACCCTATTCTATTGATTTCCAAGTAAAATGGGAAAATAAAATGTATGAAAGTGAAAGAGTGGTGATGCACCTAGATTAAATGTGATTCTTCCTACCCACTACAACACAGAGAACCAATTAGACTACTTGAAGAACTTACTTAGATCTTTGTCATACTAACTCCTAGAGACATGTATAGAGATTGGATTTTGACAAACACTAAGAGGGAAATATTTAACCCACAATTAACATCTACAAATGAATTCAACACACCATACTAACATAGTAGAACAATAAATAATCATTCAAACTTGAAGGCTATAAGGAAGCTAAGGTAGTGGAACAAATTCCTACACTAATATTGAGAGGAGGGTAATGTAAAAAAAAAAATAGATATTTATAACAATTAAAAATTAAAAAAATAAAATTCATACAACACAATGATTTACATGGGTAAATGAAAAAATGGGCAATGCAAGGTTTGGAGCATAGCAGAGTCACAAAGTTTGGGTGGATACAATGAATAAGGGGCTCTTGGAGGCTCTGCGCGAGGTCTCTAATCCAGGGCGTGAAGATCTCCATAATCCATAGGGGGTCTTTGAAAGAGGACAACAGGTAGACAATGGATTAGGGTTTCCATAGAAAGCAAAGAACATCAATGTAGGAAGGTACCATAACCGAGTGCATTAGAGGATACAATTGGAGGGAAGGAAAGCGAGGTAGAGTCAATCATGGTTGAGACAAAACAAGAAGGAATATGATTTTCAAAGAAATAGAGGCAAAAGGCATAATGGTCGCAACACGGGTGGTGGGAGTAGATAGAATCCGCAACTAAAAAATCATCAAAGATAACAGAATGGATGGCCAAGGAACAGAAGGAATGGCAGACCCCCTAATATCCCTTAGGCCAGAAACAACAGAGCCCAAGCTCCCAAAAATTACCATCACCATCCCAATGGAAAAAATAGTATCTTCAATAGGAGAAGGGTTTGGGTGTCGAAGGAAGAATTCCAAGATCTGAAACCTTTTTTTCCATCTGACAAGAGAAGTAAAATCATGCAGATCCTGAATAGCTATTTGTAGCCATGATGGGACTACCTCAAGGAGTTGGGGTTATTTGTTAAATGGTCCAAAGAAGGTGCCTCAACATAAGAACTCAAGGAATGGTTCACAATGTATTTTGAAGGCTGAGCAAGAGCCACTGCTCTAACAGATGAATACTTTCTTTTAGAATGTTTTGAAAAATGCACCAAACACAAAATTCTACATGGGGAACCAATATTGTATAACAGTTTCTATTTCTATAAAATGGTCTGCATCCCAAATTTTAATCCTAAAACACACAAGCCAAAAACCTTTCCACATTGGGTCAACTTGGAAAATTTACTAGTGGAATATTGGAGCGAAGAAACACTTAGCAAGATTGGGGAAGCTATAGGATCTTTGATTGGATTTGAGGACTTTTTTATGAAGAAATAAGTTAGAATCAAACTGCTAGTGGATTTAAATACATACTACAAATATCTGGATAATTTGGAGATCCTCACAGAAAATGGAGGATGGATCCAAAAAATAATAGTAGACAAGAAAGGAGGAAAATGCATATTGAGTAGCAGATTCATAGCCAGCTATTTGGCTAGGGCAGGAAAAACCATTGAACAAACACTCAATGAAGGATGGTCAGGACAAAGAACCCTTAGGAAAACAATATAACCAGGAATGGTATATGGGGCTGACGCCCAGGATTAGGGTTTGAGGACGGAAGGGTCTTCAGAAGCTCCACAAAACACAAAAGCATTTCCTATAATGGAACTAGTGAAAGGCTTGGAAGCTGAGGTCCTCAATAATCAAGAGCAGGGGTTAGATGTCCTAAGAGGAGACAATGACAAGTCCCATCAAGCACCACAAACTCTAGGAAAAGTTTCCCCTAGGAATTAAATGGCTGAAGATATCCCCAAAGAGATCACCAAGGCCTCGTCCAAGAATCAGAAAACTGAGTATGAAGTGATCTCTTGCTGGGGAAATGAACACCCTGGAATAGAGAAATTAATAAATAAAGGACTTTTGGATTTAACCATGGGCGAAGGAGAGTTAGGATATTTGGAAGCCCTTGAGCTTAACTCAAAATGTGATGGCGAGGAAACTGTTAATGATGCCTTGTCTCTGACTGAACAATGACTTCTATTAAAGGCAATAGCAAAAATGGAAGAAGATTAGGAGGAATCAAGCCATGGGTATCCTTGGGATCAAACAAGTGGCATCCAATAAATCAAAGCCAGATTGTGGAATGTGTAAGTCAAGGGGGAGAAAATAAATGCAAGAGCTTAGAGCTATAGTAGGAGATGCTAAAGGTCAAAAAAAATTAACCATGTTGCTAAGGTCAGGGGAGGGATCCCCCCTTCTTGATTCATCATGAAGTTACTATTCTAGAATGTTAGGGGCTTAAACGCACCTAACAAACAACGTTTGGTCAAAAGAAGACTCTCTTTGACCAACATAAACATAATTTTGATACAAGAGTCAAAAATGAGTAAAGAGGATATGGAAAGCTTCAAGAAGAAAGTGTCAGGATGGAATGTTTCAGGGGTCCAAGCCAGTGGGGCCTCTGGAGGCATTGCTACCCTTTGGAAACCAAATTCAATGAAGATCGAGATGATTGTAGAAAACCCTTGTTGGAAAAGTTGTTGGGTTCACAACATACACTCAAAACTAAAGTTCAGATTCATAAACGTCTATGGGCCTAATTCAACAATCAAAAAGTGAAATTTGTGGCAGGAGTTAGAATTGTTTTTGTAGTCTATGCAAGGAAAGTGCTTTGTGGTGGCTAGGGAATTCAATGCGATATTGGAGGAATACATGGGGAAAATTAGTCACAAAAGTATTTTTGAGATTTTATTATTTAGAATCAACTACTAAACATAGATTTTAGAAATGGGACCTTTACTTGGACAAACAAAATGATGGGTCCATGTATGATTGTAGAGAAATTGGACAGGTTTTTTATTTTTGGGGAAGCTTAGACAACTTTTCGTTTCTCTTTGAAGCAACAGTTTCCCCCTACGTTGGTTCAAATCACCTTCCCATCTAGCTAAACTTACAAGATGATAAGATTCCTATCCGTTCCCCATTTAAATTTGAGAATATGTGGTTCAAAGATATGAACTTCTCAGGCCTAGTGGAGAAATGGTGGGCAGAATTTCAAGTTACTAATTCGAAGATGCAAAACAAAAGATTAAATATTCGAATTGAAATTGTTTCAAGAACATATTTGAGTCAATGGAAAGCATTAAAGAGGATATCATCCAGAACGGAATGAATCAGCAGAGTTTCTTAGCCAAAGAGGAAATATTTTGGAGACAAAAATCCTAAGAGGTGTGGCTAAAAGAGGGAGAAAAGAATACAAAATTCTTTCATAATAGTACTAGGTAGCGCAGGAGTGTGAATAGGAAAACTAGTCTAAAACGAGAAGATGGATAAAGGATAGAAGGGCCCAAGGAGTTGGTGGTAGAAATAGTCAATTACTTCACCAATCTTCTAAACAATTTTGATGGTTCATCCCTATAGTAGTAACAAGAGATGCTAAGAAACATCCCCAAACTGGTGACAGAAGAACAAAACAAGATGTCAAATGCCAAATTCACTAGGGAAGAAATCAAGAATGCTCTTTTCCAATTGCACCCCAAAAATCCTCTTTTAGAAATTTTGGTATCTATTGGGGGATGAACTAACAGATGTAATAGAAGCTTCATGGAATTCAAGAAACTTACTCAAAGAAGTCAATAATACATTCATAACTCTCATCCCTAAGAAAGAAGCATCAGAATCACTAGATGATTATAGGCCAATCGCTTTATGCAATACAATTTATAAAGTTATGACAAAGGCCATGGAAAATAGATTAAAATTGATCCTCCCATCATTAGTGGCAGAAGAACAAATGGAATTTGTGCCAGGTAGATCAATCTTGGATAGAGTAATGCTAGCACAAGAAGCAATACACTCTATTTAGCAGAACAAGCAAGCCAGTATGATAATCAAACTGGATATTTGAAAAGCCTATGATATAGTTGATTGGAGGTTCTTGATCAAAGTGTTGGAAGCCTTTGGCTTCAACAAAAGGTGGTTGAATTGGATATATACTTGCATTTCAACTCCCAAGGTTTCAATATTAGTTAACGCTACACAAAAGGGGTTTTTTGAAGTCTCTCGGGGGTTACATCAAGGAGACCCTATCTCTCCTTTCCTATATATCCTAATGGTTGAAGCTTTAGGATGAACCATACTACATGCTCTTAGTTCTGCCAAAATTGAAGGAATCATAGTAACCAGTGACACTCAGCCAATAACTCATCAGCAAATTGTTGATGATACGACCCTATTGGGTGTTGCTAAGAGGAGAGAGGCAATGCATTTGAACACTATTCTAAGGAAATATGCTAAGGCATTTGGGAAAAAATTGAATGAGAATAAGTCTAAAGTTTTATTTTTCAACACAACCATCCAAAAAGAAAAGGAAATCCTAAGGATCCTAAGCTTAGAAAAGGAAAACTACCATGCACATATTTAAGGGTCCCTTTGGCAAAAGGAACAAGGTCAATTGGACTATGGGATCCCATTCAGTTGAAAACCAATGCCAAGGTGCCAAGTGGTTAACATGGGCCAAAAGAATTACAATGATAAAATATGTATTATCAACTCTTCCAATATACTTCATGTCTATAATGTGCATCCCAAGTGGTTGTGTATCGAATGTCACCAAGATCTATAGGTAGTTTTTTTGGCAAGGGAACACTGAGAAAAGGAAGATAGCTCTAATTGCTTGGGAGAAACTCTACAAGGAAAAAGAGGATGGAGAGCTTAGGTTCAAGTGCAAAATAAGGCCCTGGGGGAAAAACTAGCCTGGTGCATGCATAAGGAACCTTAGAATAAGTGGGAAAAGATCCTCCATCAAAAGTATTTAAAGGATGAATCAAACGGGAATATATTAGCTACTACTAACCCCCTAAAGGCTCTCATATCTAGAATTTTATGCAACAATGCAAAAAGGTGGTTTGTGACTATCTAACTTGGGATATACATGATGGCAACAAAGCACTATTTTGGGAAGACTAATGGGTAGGTGCACCAAGCCTTGACAACCTCATAGAAGTGGCAACAATCAAAACCAAATTAAAGGAGACTTGGGGTATCTATGTTAAGGACTACATAATAGTAGAAGTAATAAACTCGGTCATGGAGTGGAAATGGAAAGATCTTGCAAACCAAAACCTACCCCAAAGAGAAGTGACATGTCTACTAGAAGCTTTACAAGGCAGGTCTTTGGCACTATGTAATGGAGCAGACACTCTGGTATGGGAGGGCTCAAATACAGGTAGTTACAATGCGAGAGATGGCTACAGAGCATTACATAAGGAGTGTGTGAGACAGGTAGAGTGACTTCCTCTTCACCTATGCTAGAGCAATGTTTGCCTCCCTAAGGTAGGGACCTTCATTTGGGCAGCTATGCAAGACTAAATTCTAATTGCGGGCAGGTTTTCCCACCTTGGTTTTCATGGTCCTTCAAGATGCGTGTTATGTGAAAAGGTGGAAGAGTCATCCAACCATCTACTCCTGGATTGTCCTTATGCACAACAATGTTGGCAGTGGCTTTGTGCAAGATTAGGGTGGTCTTGTGCAATGCCCAATGACCTTCTAAGTTGGCTGCTATCTTGGCCATCTCTCAAAAACAAATCAGCCAATGGGGATATATGGACTATAAGCCCATCGATCTTGGCATGGGAGATATGGAGAGAATAGAATAGGCATCTATTCCAAGATAAAAATATGGGAATTGTGTCTTTTATTAGTAAAATAGAAGTGGTCTTAGTCAAAACTATTAACACCAAGATTGAACAAAGAGCGGTTAAAGGAAAGACCTTCTCAGAATCAGATGCCAAGATCAGGAAAAATTGGCCAATGTTGCGGGTCCCAACATGGTATGGTCAAGGTGGCTTGGAAACCCAACAAGAACTCTCCTCTGTAGCATGGTCTCCACCCCAACAAGGTTGGCTTAAATTTAATTTTGATGAGGCCTCTAAAGGAAATTCAGGACCTTCAGGGGCAAGTTGTATTGTAAGAGATTGGCAAGGAAAGACAATCATATCTTCCTCAATAAAACTTCCTCCTAGAATAAATAACGAGGCATAATTCCTAGCAGTGACTCAGAGGATTAAGCTTTGTAAGGAGATTGGAGCAACTAAAATTGCAATAGAAGGTGATTCAACACTGGTAGTAAATTCCATAAGGAGTGGTAAGGTTCAAAATTGGAAGCTTCAGGTGCTCCTCTTAAGAGTATTTGAAATGTTAAAATAATTCAAAATATATACAATCAATCATATTTATAGGGAGGGAAATAAAGAAGTTGATGCTCTCACCAATGCATGGGTAACTAGAGACTAAGTTTGTTGTCCATGTGCCAAATGGGTGCTATAGACTAAGCCACCTGGGCTAGTTTCGGCATATGGGTGACCCAATCCTATTGCCAACTCTAAGGCTTGTACCCAATCAAATGTTTCCCAACTTGGCCGCTCCTAACAACCACATCACTAGTGAAAGGACGAAGCCATCACATCTCTCTTCAGCTTGCACAAGGGAGCAATCTCTCAAACCGAAAATGAAGAGGCATAATGCATCATTACTTAAGGAAATGGGATGCGAATTGAGGATGTTGAAGCCAGGAGTTTTAATGTAGAAAATGACAAGTTGCAAGTAGAGCACCAAAGAAATCATCCCACAGTACACAATCCAAGATGGACGTCATTGCCATCTGCGAGAGCTAGCTTGGATTTGCGTCATTGTAATTAGTAATGGGAGACAGGATGATCTTCATTTTGTAAAATCTACTAGTCTAGTCGTTGGATGAATTGGTGTAAATCCTATTAATATTAATATAAATATAACTTTACAGCCCCAAGATGTGGTTGAAAAAAAATAAAAAATGATCTACATGTGTAAAACCCTTTTCGAGAGAAAAACCCCACACTCTAAAAGCTGACCAATATATTATTTAAAAATTAAGAAGATTACAGTATACTTATAGAGCAATCTTTTTCACAAGAGTATCACCAACTAGAGATATGGAGGAAACTCAATACCTATATTACACACAACCTCCATCTCTTGCACCTAATATATAAGAGATATAATACATTAAATTGACAAACATTATTACAAAACCATGAGCTAAAACCACCCAAAAAGTGTCACCCAATATTATCTCCAACCAAATATTCCTTATGATGTGTCAAGATGTGCACCAACACATGTAACTTCCCCTTACAACTCATTTATGTGTCCAAAACATTTTAACATCTCTTATTTTAGGAGACCCAACTTCCATAGGCCATAAATTTTGATTCAGAAGTTGATTGATGAGTTGTTTGAACCTCCAAAAATTTCATGAAGTGGTCTAGCAAATTATAACTAGTTTTTTGGGTTATAACCAATTTTGGGGACAAAAAACCACTATAAGTCCTTCCAACTAGACTTTGTAACTTTCAAAAATGGAAACTTTAATATCTTCCTACTAATCAACTTTAATATATTCAAATCTAGGCATGATCTCATGACGAAAATTTATGAGCATGCTTATTTAGCCAAATTGTAGCTTTGGGAAAAATTTGGACCAATCCATGCTCAAACTTACTATAAATAGTAACCTCATTTAATTGCAAGGTTGAGATATCATTTTCCTAATATTCTCCCACTTGTCAAACACCTTGCAAGATAAAATGGTATATCAACATCGTAATTTAATTGCTAGGGGTCATAAGGCCCATAGAATCCAAACACCATATGATATTTTTGTGATCATAGGCTTTGTTAATGAATGTACAACATTCATAAAAGTGTGTACCTTAACCAAATTCATCTTTCCATCCTTGACTGTATCATTGATAAAATGATATTGTACATCGATGCGCTTGGTCATAGAATGAAATGTCAAGTTCTTAGCTAGGTAGATTGCACTATGAATATCACAATAAAACATTACTAAACCTTGTTTTAATCCAACATATAAATATAATCTCCTAAGAAAATGGTCTCTTTACAAGCATGATTAGCTGCAATATACTCATCTTTAGTAGTGGACAAAGAAACAACAACTTTTCACTAACTCATCTAACTAATGACATCACCAAATAAAGTAAAAATGTAAGCACTAGTGGATTGTTTGCTAACAACATCACCTGCCTAGTTTGAATCCACATAACCATAAATATCAAGGGAATTCACATCTTCTACCATATTACCATGATAACACAAGGAATACTTGAGGTACCTTGCAAATATCTGAAGACTCTTTAAACTACATCCCAATGAACTCTAACAAGATTAGACATATATTTGGAGAGAAATCCCACTACTTGGGAAATGTATGGTATAGTGCAAACCTAGCATACATCAAACTTCCAATTGCACTCTAGTATTGCACTCTAGTAAGGTACTCTACTCTAAACAATTTGACATAGATAACTTTGTTCCAACTATAAAAGGAACACACAATGGTCTACAATCTTTCATGTTAAACCTCTATAAAACTAAATTGGCATACTTAATTTGGCCGAGAAATAGGTTTATGTTCACTCTATCTCTTTTAATTTCCATCATAAGAATGTGTTTAACTACACCAAGATCCTTCATTTCAAATTTAGCTACAAGTTGAGACTTTAGTTTTGAAATCATTCCTTTCCCTTTGGTAATAAATAAAATATTGTCAATATATAATGTAATAAATAGAAAATTATCACCATCAATTTTATAATAAACACAATGATCTATGATTTAGAACACTCAAATCCAAAACTCAACACACATATATATCAAATTTCTAGTATCATATGCTAGGACTCTATTTGAGGCATACAAATATTTCTTCAATTTACAAACCAAATTACTTTTACCTTTCACCATATAGTGCTTTGGTTATGTCATAGAAATATCCTCCAAATCACTATAGAGGAAAGCTATTTTCACATCCATTTTCTCAACCTCTAGATCATAAGCAACAACAATAGAAAGAGAAAACCTAATGGATGTCATTTTTTAATAGGAGAAAATATCTCACCATAATCAACACCCTCAGTTTGAGAGTAACCCTTCACAACCAACTATGCTTTGCACTTCTCAATACCTCCATCTGAACTAATCTTTTTCTTGGACATCCATTTGAAACCTACATGTTTTTGTCCTTCAGGAAATTGTACTAGATCCCATGTATCATTCTTTTCCAAAGCTTCCATTTCTTCATGCATGACAATGTTCCAAGATTTTACATCATTCATACCTAATGCCTCTTCTACCGATCTAGGTTCATCCATATTAGTATTCAAATACAAATACATCTCTGTTAATAAGGTGAATATCTTTCAAGTGGTTTTCTATGCCTTATATACCTTCGAACAAATTGAGTTGGAGGTTCTTCATCCTATTTTTAAGATTTAGAGCTAGATGATATTTCCTCATCGTCTATTAAGGGGTCTCAATTCAAATTTCTCAAGCATAAAAGGAAGTTGAATCACATCTTTTTATTCATTTTTTTTGGCTGAAATGTAACAAAAGAAGGCTTAGTTTCTCTAAAAATAACACTTCTTCAATACATTACATTACATGCTACAAAATCCCAAAGCTTATATCCTTTCACACCATAATTGTATTTGATGAAAATACATTTCACAACCTTTTTCTCCAACTTTGTTTTCTTTTCCTTTGACACATGTGCATATGCCTTGAAATAAAAAAACTCTAATATGTCTCAATGAAGTCTTGTAACTCGATAATGCCTTTATAGGCATCTTATAAAAAATAGTTGATGTAGGAGACCTATTAATTAGGTAGCAAGTAGTGGCAACAATTTCAGCCCAAAATTTTTGTTCTAGACCAGCACCACCAAGAATGTACTCCTAGCCTTCCTATCAATATCATGTTCATTCTTTTTACAATTCCATTTTGTTGTGTAGAATACAGAGTTGTCTTTTTTCTTAGAATTCCATAGTATTTACAGAATCTATCAAAATCACTAGAGAAAAATTCGCCACTATTGTTAGTCCTCAAACATTTTTTTTTCTTTCTAATCTACAACTAAACCATTGCTTTAAATTTTTTAAATTAAATGAAAAAGTTAGATTTAATATTTAGAAAATATAACCATGTCCTTCTACTATACTTATTAATAAATGAAACATAATATGTAGATTTTCCAATCAAGGGAACATCTAAAGGACCAAACACATTAGAATGACCAAGATCCAATACACCACAAGGTTTATGAGAACATGAGTAAAACTAAACATAGTTTATTTTACCATATATACAATGCTCACATAATTCAAAATCAAGATTACAATCATTTAAACCTTCAACAAGGTTTTTTATTTTTCAAGGTCTTTAGACCCTTTTGTTTGGCATGGCCAAGTCTTTGGTGTCATAAAATAGTCTTAGATCTACAAGTAAATTTATTAAGATGAAAGAGTGCCCTTAGGTACCTATAAGCCATGACTCTATTTTGAAGATGAAACCCTCACCTTTTCCAATGAAGTAGCCACATATTTGCTTTTCAAAAAATTACTATTATACTCAACAATGTATGTGGAAAGCTTATACAATGTTCCATATATGAAACCTCTAGCAATCACCATAGAACCTCTAACCATCTTGCATCCTGCATCAGAAAATACTATTTTCATACCTACAATATCTATTAGTTTACTCACAGATAATAAATTTTGTGCTAACTCAGGGATATACACACCATTAATCCCTTTTATTCTACCATTAAGAAACCTAATTCCAACTTTACCATGGAAAAAAATATTTAAATAAGAATCATCACCTAATTACACCTTACTTGGACATCAAATTATTCATATTCAAAAAAACCAATTTCTACTAGAGGTCATATAAAAAAGATGTAACCATGCTTATTAACCATGCATCATTACTTGCAAGAATGACCAAATCTACAAATGACACTTCACCATCTTCCTTCTCAGACTCAAAATTAAAAACAAATCTCTTCTTCTTCATCTTATTTTCTTCTTTGCACTTCTTATGAAAGTGTCTAGGCTTATCGTGATTTTGTCAAATAGCTTTAGACTTTCTAGGAGATTTGGATTTCCCCTTAAACTTGCATTTATCACTCTTCTCATTCTTCTTGTATTTCTCCTTAGGTATTCCACAAAAATTTAGGGCCTCCTTGGAATTGATGGATGCCTTTCTCCTCATCTCTTTAGAAAGAAAAGAACCCACCACATCTTCAATCTTCAAGATAACAATAGTACTACCAACAGGCATAATAAGAGAATCCCATGAATCAAGCAAAGAACAAAGCAAAATCTAATATTTCTCATCCTCATCCATTTTTACACATGTAGAGTAGAAAATGGATACTAGATCCAACTTAGACTAACTAGGATTAACTTTTCTTCACTTGCCCTCTACATTTACACATAAAACCAACTAGGGTTGATGATTGACTTGTTGCCACAATGGAGAGCTAGTATCCTAGGGTTTGGTCCTTTTGAGTTGTAAAGATGATAAATTTTATGTGTGTTTAATAATCATAGTTGACATATAACCCTAGATTTGAAAATGCATTTTACCACATAGATGAAAACAAAGATTAAAAAAGTAGTTGTAGATTTGCAAAGGAGATACAGAGAGGACATTGTGACTGAAATTTGATCCTAAATTGCAAGGACAAGGGCGTGGGAACCCTAGACTAGAGAACCAACTTGTTTGGGATTTGTAAAGCTTGGATATTGTGTTACATTATGCATTGTGTTCCCTATGACCATTTGCTAATGAAACCTTGGGATGTGACCTACACACATGAAAAGAGGGGGAAAGGTTATTCTATATAGGGCCTTTCCTAAGTCAAACCCTATTTTGGTTTTTCTATGTGCATGTACAACAAATGATGATGATCAAGAGGGCATGCCCTAGGTCGAGCAGAGGCCAAAACAATAATTGACTAAAATAAAAAAAGCATAAATGGGTAATGCTACCTTAGGCATGAAACCCTTTGTCAAAATGATGTTCACATTAGAAGTTACCATACAATTTGATTGATGAATGCTTGAATGACTTGAAGACTTGCAATAGATTAGTCCACAAAACATAATAGATTGTTGTAGATAGCATGTAGATGATAACTCATAAATCTTCATAAAAATGACATGATTGATCATAATAGATCCTTATTTAGAATTTCTTGGACTTCTTCCTATTGTCTTGCAAGCATGATCTTGATTGATGAAAGTGCTATAATAATGTTGCTAATTCCACCCTTAAATTTACCTTGACCACATTTAGGATGCTCAATTGTAATTCCAAAATTGTTAGTTCTTGCCTTAGGATTTAAAATAGTGAAAAAAAATTGTATTTATATGCATTTCTTTAATTCCCACTAAATTAATTACTGACAACTGATAAATAAAATTGGATTTTTAAAAGTTAACATACTAACAATGAAATATTTAAATTGGGGCCAAAATAGGTTGGACAAGGGTGCTAGCGCCCTAATCCATAACTATTTTAGGACTTTTGTGTCATTAAATAATATTCCCAATTTAATTCTATTTTTTTTGATACGATCATAAAAAAAGTGCAATTTAAGAGCATAGTTGGGTCTAGGCACATAGGGGGAGCTAAAACTAGTGTGAAATTTTCAAGAGTGACAATTTATGACACTACAACACCAACTAATGCCTATTGAGCCACCAACATATTAAATGATTCTAGGTGGTCTATAATTTTTTGACCCTCTTTCATCCTCAATAAATATGATTTCTTCCTCAAGAATATCTCATTCACTAAATATTTGGCTTGATACATCTCACCAAGTTTCTTTCCATAGGTCTCTTCATGTACATTGATTAAAATAGTGTCTATCAAGCATAATCTGATTAGACCCTTGGATTTACAATCCATAACATCATAATGAGTAGCCAAATTAGGATATGTAAGCCTTAAACTTTCTCATCAACAACATCCCACATATCTCAATCTATTAATAGATCTTCCATATTCAACTTCCACATCTCAAATTGTTACCAATTTTTTTTCAACCTCTATTCTCCCTAATATGTGTTTCATATGAAAATTATTGAACAAAAAGATCACAAAATATGTTATGCACAAGCTCCAAATCAAATATGGATTAGTTCAAAAAACTCAACAATCCACATCTAAAACCAAAGGTGATCAAGCTCTGATACCACTTGTAAGGAAGCTAAGGTAGTAGAACAAATTCCTTCACTAATATTGAGATATGAGGGTAATATAAATTTTTTTTAGATCCTTATAACAATTACACAAATTAAACATGTTGGGTGAAAATTATGTAATCAACTTTTGATAGATTACACAACTTGGACTTCAGCCACAGCTATGTGAGATGTGAATCTCTCCTCTCGGAAAGGGGAGGCGCCCTTCTTACTGCTAACAGAAGCGATAGTAAATCAAACAAGTAATTACAAAATGTACACGAAACTTACGGAGTGGGGGGGTGTGTTACATTCATCCTTCTCTCTTTTTTCAGAGAAGATGTTTACAATGCTTCACTTGTTGGAAGTTCAGAATTCTTGATAACTTGAAGCAAACAACTAGCAGTAATACCAATATCTCTAACTCGTCAAAGCGAAGCGTAGAGATACCAGAAGTGATTAATAACAAACAAAATAAAGTAAAAAGGGAAAGCTCACGAAGGCACAAAGTCGTTCTGTAGCTTTATCAGTGTTGGATCTATGTAAACGTACCATTTGCTACGTTAGAAGCACAAAGTCTTCTTAGATGCAACAATTCTTCGAACAACACGAATGATTACAAGCACAAAGTCTTGTAGATCCTTCAACAAGAACATGCAAGAGCATGAATGATTACAAGCACAAAGTCTTGTAGATCATTCAACCAATGATAAACAAAAATAACAATGCAAGCTAAATAACGAATGTAACACAAAGTTTACATCAACTACTTAGAGTCTTTCAGATTCTTTGAACTAATCACTACCAAATCATATCAACTCACAAAAGTATCGAATCCAACGCAAAGTTTGGCTTGCAATCCTTTTCTTTATTAATCGAATCTCATTCACAAAGCATGAACGCAAAGTTTCACAAATTTGCTTACAAAAGGGCATCACTTCATTGCAAAAGGCTAAAAGATCCTATTACAATGAAAATCCCTCACATTATATAGAAAGAGGGATGAGCAAAAGAAGGAAAGAGATTGAGAAAATCAGGGAAAGTTAGGTGAACGATTTTAGGAGATCTCACCTAACTTTGACCAAAGTAAAAGTGTAATTTGTTTTGAAAATATTACATCTTTGGACTTGGTGTAATTACAATTTACAAAATGACATTCGAAAATGTCGAGAAATATTTACAAGATGCATAATGGGATGCACCGGAAATGTCTAACACGGAGAACAGGAAGCTTCTTCATGTTTCTTTGCTTGGGCAAACAGCTCTCATACTTCTTCCTGGTCTCTGCGAACTTTTTATTTGGAAGAACCAAGATCAAAGGACGTCACCTTTGGGATCACTTGACAAGATCTGGAGAGAAACTGCAAGGATGGTGAATCAACAGCGTTAGCAGAAAAAGTAGCATTGGGAAGCGGAAGCGAGAAATGATGTTGAGCAAGTGTGAAACGAGCAACTAGGCACGGAAAATGATGCGGGAGCGAAGAAACGGGGTCCGGAATGGAAATAGAGTGAGTTTGAAGAGACTAAGATAAAAACTGCCAAAAGTGTAAAGGTGCTAAAATTCAGCACCATTGCACAAAAAATGACTAAGTCTGGAAGAAAAGTGTAAAGGTGCGAAAAATAATGCCATAGTCAAAAATTGGCTAAGTCTGGAAAAAGATTGTGAAAAGTGTAAGGGCGTTAAAATTCAGTGCCCTTACATTTTGGAGATTTCAGTCTTTGATGCAGGGGTGCTAAATTTTAGCGCCCTTGCACTTTTCAGAGTTAGAATTTATTCTGGTATTTTCAACATGTCATGGCGCTAAATTTTGGCGCTTCAGCATCTTGAGCACTTTTTTGGTAAAACAAATGTAGGGATGAATGGAAATGGAGCTCTGAGTTGGCAAAGTTTGTCTGCATGGAGTTGCCATTGAAATTGGAGAATAAAGAGAAAGCAAGGGTAACAACTTACAAAGATGAAACGCAAAAAACGCTGGAGAGGGATGTCGAAAAACTCAAAAAACGTATTTGCAGTTTGAAGAAAACTCACCCAACATGAAGAGAGGAAGAAAAAAAATCATAACAATAAAAATGGCGAATTAAAACACCTTTAAGCAAAAGAGAAAATCGAAAACCTAACTCAAGTCGAGCAATAAATTTAGGCACGAAAAGTGGCACGATTGATGAAAAATGCGAAAAAGATGAAGAAACGCGCCAGGGCCAGAAAAGTTTAAGTGTTAGGAAAAAGTGTAATGGCGCTAAAATTTAGAGCTATTACATTTTGGAAAAAGTCACTTCATGCAGGGGTGCTAAATTTTAGCGCCCTTGCACTTTTCAGACTTAGCCAAATTTGGCTTCAGGGCAGGAGCGCACTTTTTCAATGCCACTGCATTTTTTCACAATTCGCTAAGTACGAACAGTGAGACTTCGCGAAGGAGCTCGTTTCGAAGGTCTTTGTGAGGCGAACATGGGGGAATGCTTGAATTGACTATTCGAGACTTTGGAACACAATTCGAGGTGGCTTGAAAATCACTTCGTTATGTGTACTTGAACTTCACGAATCCTAGGAAACAGACAAGTTTCGTAGGGGGGTTATTTGTGAATCGAGCATTGCTAGATTCCATGATAACAAAACAAAAATATAATTCATACCATAACACAATGATTTATGTGGGGAAAACCCTTTCGAGAGAAAAACCTAAATTCCAAAAGCCAACCAATATATATTCAGAAATCAAGAAGATTACAATATACTTGTACAAAAATATTTCTCACATGAGTATCACCAACTAGAGATCTAAAGGAAACTCAACAACTACTCTTACATACAACCTCCATCTTATGCACCTAATATATAGGAGAGACTATACATGAAGTCATCAAACAATATTACAAAACCATGAGATAAACCACCCAAAAAGTGGTGCCCAATCTTATCTCCAACCAAAGATGCCTAAGGATGTGTCAACATGCACAACACCACGTGTAACTCCCTCTTACAACTCATTTATGTGTCCAACACATTTTTACATCTCTCATTTCAAGAGACCCAACTTTCAAAGGTAATAACTTTTAATCTAGGAGTCCAATTGATGAACCATTTGAATCGTCAGAAAGCTCATGAAGTGCTCTATCAAGCTATATCTAGCTTTTCCAATTACAACCACTTCCATGCCCAAAAATCCATTCTAAGGCATGCTGATGGTTCAGATGAGCACAACAACAGTAAACAAAATATTACTATTCTGCTCTCCTGAAAGAGAAAGAATAACGCATGGATATCTAACTCCCAAGGTCTTGGTAATCGATTCTCGACTGTGCTGATTTCAATCAATGGTTGATGTGAACTATAATGTTCAAGAGGCCTGCTGGTTTTGAGCTTCTGGATTGTTCTAAGATCAAACATAAATTCAAACCTACTTTAACTGGGGTTTTAAAGAAACAAAAAAAAAGATAGATCAAAGCTTTAGAACTGAAGAGAATAATAATTCATCCAACTTAACCAGACTTGTTACCTTTCAAGGAATTGGTAACTAAAACTGGAGAACAAAATTAACTTGTGATTAACACACAGTTTCATTCATTCACAGTGCTAACTTCAACAACAGATTGGAAATAACCATTTAGACAAAACATAAAATAAAGTTTCATTCCTTGAAAGCTTTGCAAATCAAATGATTAACCCAAGATAACTACCATTCTGAAGCATAATATGAAGTAGATTTAAATCTGGTTGCTTCTACTATTGGTGAAATAGATAAGCAACATTTATAAATCTAGCACCATCACCAGTGTACAGAAAATCCATGTCTTCAAATCATCTCCATCTACACTAAGAAAACTTGAAAGATACATTACTGCCTCTGCTGAATCTAGCTCCTACTCTATTCTACTCTTAAGTTTCTCTACTACAAGAAATTCCTACTATTCAAAATCTATCTCTCTCTATGTATCTCCTTTTTTTCTACTACTATTGATCCCTAAAAAAAAAAATCTCCTATCCCCCTAAAAAGAGGCAAAAATGCCATATATACAAAACATGCCCAAAAAGAATGTGATGGCCCCTGCCTTAGGGTTTACAAAAATATCCCACTTCAAAAGGGTCGGCCCTCAAATCTTTTGGAATGAAGTTAATGTTGCATTCAATGTGCATCCTCGGTGTCCATGTCGATGAAGGATTGCCCTCAGGAGTAGCCCTTAGATCTTTTGCAACCATCACAATAACTTTTGGTTTCCATGTCCAACCTCAAACTTCCATCAGAGCTGCCTTGAATGTCCTAGAGCATTATCAATAATGTCGATCTACCTTTGTCAGTAGACACCACAACTATCCCTGAGACTCGCGACCTCTTCTTCCTTTCAGCTTTCTTCCTGCTCTAGATCTTTCTGCATGTTGACCTCCTCTGGAAGCAACATTAGATGTTCTCGTTAGATCTCCACACCATTGTTCACCGAGCTTCTCCATCGCTTTTGATCTCAAAGTAAGTCCATATTGCTCGCATTTCATTGATCTTCCACAGGGGCGGTCACAACAGTCAAACAGTCAATGGTTCACCCTCGACTTTCTCTGATTGGTTCAACACACACCACGTAAGCTTTTCGGGTGGTCAAAAGTTCTTCGAACTGAATCTCATGTCGATGAGACACTAGCCTTGTCTCCCTGATGTGATTATACTTCACAGCAACAATCGGCATAGCATATAACTGTCGGAAAGAGTTCATAGCGAGCGGCCAAGGTTATATCGATATGCCAAAAGTGTTGCCCAGACTATCCCTATCGGCCAGACATCATAGCGAGTCCCTGAGATTCATATCATTGTGCTCCTCCATTGGAAAAACATCTGACTTTGGCAAGACATTATTTAGTCGGTAGGAGGTCATAGCGGGTTTCCATTAGTCACACCAAAGAGTGAAACCATCGGCAAGACCCTTCAGTCAACAAGACCTCATATCGAAGACATACCATTTGGCCAGGAGTCTTACCGAATCCAATACTCATCGATGAGACTTCATTTGGTCGGTGGGAGATCACGATGAGTAGCAGGAGTCATATCGATATACCTTTCCATCACCAAGACCATCACTTGTTGACAAGACATCACGCCGAACCCTTCATCTTTCGGCAAGCTCAGACCATTTCGGGAAGACTCCACCTTGTCGGAAAGACCTTATGTCGAACTCAAAATATTATACTAAAGGCACCATCCTTCGGTGGGACTTCCTCCATTCGGCCAGACATTATGCTAAACTCAAACCTTTCAGCGAGACCCTTCCGTGTCGGTAGGACATCTCCCTGAAACCATCCCACTTTGGTGAGACCTCACCTCGTCGGTGAGACCTTACCCCGAAGCCACAACCTTTCACCGAAACCCCCATCAATCGGTAGGACCTTATACTGAACCCTTTATCTTTTGGCGAGCTTGAACCATTTCGGGGAGACTCCACCCTGTCGGCCAGACTTTACAGCGGGTGGCAAGAGTTATAGCGATATCCCCCTTTCATCGCCAAGACAATCACATCATCGGCAAGATATCTCCTCGAACTAGTTCTACTTCAGTGAGACCACCCTTCTATCGGTGAGACATTACACCGACCGAGCCTTCCTTCAACGAGTGTAACTTCTTTTGGCAAGACCTCGCCCTATCGGCCAGACTTCTCCCCGAACTCGTTCTGCTTCGGCGAGAGTTCCATTTACCGGGCATAGGTCATACCAAAGGCAAACCATTTCCCCGTTGCCGGCCTTGTGAACAACTGTCAGCGTGACTTCCTCGGGTCGGAGAGATATATAAAAACTCATGGCGACAGAAATATCTGGGCGACAGGTGTCATTCAAAATGAATAGACCACAACAGCCAGTCGACAAGACAACTGGAGGGTCTCACCGACTTTCTTCATTGAGGAGCTTTGTGCCAAATTTGATTGAGGCATGATTTCCTACTGACCCCTTTAAGAAATGCATCAGGGGCATGATTTAATCCTGTAAAACAATGCCTCCATTAGTCCTCAAAAACCATATAAAATATACTATTCATCATTTCTCTCAATTTTAACAAAAAGAAACCCAACTTTGGCAGAGGCAGAACCAAGGCGAAACTAAAATCGGGATAGGAGTTGGGACGAGAACAAACATGGAAATAATCAACATTTCCAAGTTTAGCCCACATTATGACTCCATGTCCGCAAAAGAGGCCAAACGTGAGGGACAAAGATGGAAACAAACACAGGCGAAATCAGAGCAAAAACTAATCCTGAGCAAAACACAACAGGGGCGGCGTGGAACTAAATCTGAGACTGAAACTTCTTCAAAGTTTCAGTTTTGGATTCCATCCCGATCCGGCCTTTGACAACATACAAAGAGACGATAAAAAGAACAAAAAAGAAAAGGGGAAGGGGAGAAAAAAAAAACATCTCGTGACTAAATGAGCAGAACAAAAAGGCAAAACAACGAGATAGTTTGATGGAACTGGAATCTAAAACTTGGAAAAGTTTCAATGTTTGGCCCCGGTCCGCACCCCGTGCCCATCAGAACAAAATAGAAAAGGCCCAAGCAAGAAGGGAATTAAGGCACGGGACACAGAACCAAAGAGAAACGACCAACAAACAAGAGAAAAGGAGCAACCCAAAAGTTAGTTGAAAACAACCAACGAAGAAGAAACAAAAAGAGAAGGCAGAGTCAGATTTGGGATGGAAAACGAACCAAAAACCTTGAAAGAGTTCAATGTTCAGATTCAGCTCCGGACCCGGCTCCGACAGAACAAAAGACAAACTTAGGAGGAAAACAAAAGAACTCCCAAGACCCAACCAAGCAACCAAAGGCGATGAAAACAAAAGAAAAGGGGGACCCATTTTGTTCCAAAATAAAATGGGGTGGTTATGCAAGGCATAACAAGGCATTCAAACTAGACTTAAAAAAATTTTAAAATGGAAACTTTCATATCTTCAAATACATACATGATCTCACAATGAAACTTTATGAGCATGCTTATTTAGCCAAAGTGTAGTTTTGGGGAAAATTTTGAACCAATTTGTGCTTAAGTGTAAACTTACTATAAATAGTAACCTCATGTAATTGCAAGGTTGAGACACCATTTCCTAACAAAAGTAAGGGAATCTTACACAATGCATCAAAAATGAAAAGAGGTAAAAATTGTATGCAACCTATTTTACATAACACAATTACAAAAATGTAGAGCACTTTTAAAAAATAAAAATAACCCACACAAAATGAGGCTTAACAACCTTTTATTTTGAAAGAGGTGACCTAAAATGAAGAAATGTGGCAAAGAAGAAACCCTACTTGTGACCTACAAAAATCTTACAAACCTCCATGAAAATCCCTAATTTGTAGCATAGAAGTCTCCCCAAAACCCTTGCCATAATTGCATTAATGAATCATGGGTTGTGTGCAAAAAAACTCCCATAAAATTCGTTTGTAAATCATGGCTAGGGATGACCGCCTAATAGAAAGGAGCTTTACAAACTGATAAATGAAAAATGACACCACTTCTCCCTTTGAATTCATGCAAATTTGATCCACAATATCATATAGGTGATATCAAATCAAATCTAGTATTTGTCAACCATTGAAATGCATTAATGATTTTTTTTCGCCATTTTGGTGTTTTTATAGGTTTAGGAGGTGCAATTGGATCGGTTGAGAGAAAATGGTCAACAATTGAACTACACATTTTTGATTCTATGTGTTTGGT
This sequence comes from Sequoia sempervirens, assembly GCA_007258455.2. Taxonomy (NCBI): domain Eukaryota; kingdom Viridiplantae; phylum Streptophyta; class Pinopsida; order Cupressales; family Cupressaceae; genus Sequoia; species Sequoia sempervirens. Next base: position 448,619,362 of record VDFB02105785.1, read on the forward strand.
TCACATGGAATTACCAAAAAATCCTTTTCCTTTTAGTTTTTTTGATTCAGGTGGGAATTTGACCTCCATTGTGTCATCTTTATTCTTATTAGGTTATTACTTGGTTCCTTTTCCTCTTTTGTGGGAAGCTAGTCAGTATTGGAAATTTTGCAGGTCTTGAACCTCCAACCAAACTTCACCCTTGAAAAAATGAATTGGTTTAAATGGCAATTCCCGATGATGACATCAACATAGATGAGGAGAAGGAAATTTGATCATGAAATGGTAGAAAGGCAGGTTCCATCAAAACTACACCTTTGAATTACAAATTATTTTATATAAAAACACACGCTAATCCAGATGACCATTAGATTTCTACAGATGTGGAACATTGGTCACTATCAGGCTCTAGTAGAAAATCCATCAACGTTGAAACATGCAAGAAGTTGGAATATAACTGTCCTTCAACCCTTCACTTATGAAATAGTTTAGTTATAAATTCCTGCAAAGCCATCCTTAGTTCATTTCTCTTCAATCAGGTCATGAAGTTCCAACAAGAATATATAGAAAAAATACTTCCATCTACAACCTTGCAAGAAGTCACCTTGCTACTAAACCACAAATCCCTCCTTAGCTAATTATTGAACTTCATAGGGCCAAATGGGAGAAGGTAGTAGGCATTGAGCCCATGCAGGTCAAAAAATAGCATTCAAATTGTATCCCTTGACCTTCAAATTGGTTCACATGAAATCACCCATAAAACTAGTTGACCCAAAAAGTTCCATAAAACTTCTTCTTGTGGGAATCTAGACAACATCCAACCTATGTGGATATTTACTTTCAATTAAGATATGAGGGCTTAAACTTTAATTAGGATATATCCTGATACCTTGAAAACTTCTGCAAAATCCTATAACCATTTAGATTTTGCAAAACCTTGTCTTGCAGGGATTTTACCCAAATTCCTTCCAATTAAAACAAGGTTACCCAATTGGGTGCTCTAGAAGATAGAAAACTTGGAAAACTTGAATAATTAACCAATTTTGAGATATTTTGTATTTGGGTAAATGACTAAGGTAGAAGAAGGAAAACCACAACACAAAAGTGCAACTAACCCAAATACCCACAAATCTCTTAGATTGGTTATCAATAGTGGGAAAAGAAGGGTGACACAAGTTGTCAACACTTTCATTCCTTGTTGGATAAATTCCTTGATATTCCTAGTCCACAAATCTCAATATTTCCCTTCATGTATATTTTTTAAGTTGATGATGCAAAGATACATTTATTTTCTTGTCTTTGGTACAAGGTATGATATAATCCCAATCCTTTATCCCTAAAAAGTGGTATAGGATATGTGGTATCCTTGAAATCCAAAACTTTGAAACTCCCATGTTTTGCATTATTCACTCTCACCTTCTTCCTTATATTACCAAAAGTGTCATTAATGATCAAGTTTGATGTCATAGCTACCAAAAATGATTTTTCTACCCATAAAACATTATCTATTCAAAGGGCATGAATTAAAAGGCTCTTTTATTGATGGAAGATGAAGACAACCCTACAATAATTAATATGGTGGTTAATTTTTGGCTCCCAATGATTCTCATTCCATCTCTAGGTTGTCATTTCAAAAAAATTACTGAGCTTTTCCTCGAACCACATCAAAAAATTGAGTGACACCATTAATGTGTAGGATGGTTGTGATCAAGAAGAAGAATATTTTTGCATGCCTCATGGTACCTTTGCATACCCTAAAGAGGTAATTTTTATACAAAATAATAAAAGTTGAGATGTCAAATATGTTAGAAACCTTTTCAATGATAAGTGACTTTGCTACACAAATGTGCTAGGTGATACATATATTATCATATTTTCATTTGTAAAAGGATGGAAAAAATAGGTTCTGGAGCAAGAATAAGAGAAAAAATATTACAAACCATTAGGATTTTACTTTTAGTTTTCAACAAAGGGTCAAGAAATTTTATATTTTAAAAATCTAGGTTTCTTCCCAAATGTTTAATGAAATATTGTAATCCTATAAGAAAAAACTAAATATGTAGACACAACATTATATAATGTTTTCATGTGTAGTGTATAATTTTTGGTGTTATATCTAATTAGTTATCCAACCAAATGATTGCCAGATCCTTACAAATCCTTTCCAAGGAATATTTGTAGAGTAATACAAAAATGTATGAGTTTATTCATGGATTACTAAGTTCTATATTTTCTTAATGTTCTACAATTTCATTCACCTTCTCATTTGTATACATAGAGCCTAACATATGTATAGTGTTTGAAGGTGTAATCTTCAATAATATCATGATTAAGGTGTTGCAAGGGAATTCCAATCATTGCATCCTTTTGTGTTTGAAATTTTCAAACTCTATTTGTCCAACTAGATATAGGAACTCGTTTGTTGCATGCTCAACCTCTCATCACTTCAACACACCCAAAATAAATAAATATAAACATCATTCTACATTATTTTGTAATTAGTTTAACCCAATACCATGTATAGATGTGTGTAATAGAATTAAGGGTTGTTAGGAACACATCTCGAGACACTTTATGTGGTAGTTCATCTACTTAAAGAATATGTAGGATCTTGTGTTATCAAATTAGCATACATATATGAAGTGAAAATCTAATTAGGACTATATTATGCATTGGGTATGGTTTGTGGCAAGGTACATTTCCATTACCTATAATTGTATCCAAATAACATGAGTCTAGGAAAATTCACCACCAACAATTCACCGCTAGCAATTCATCACCAACAATTCAATGCCAATAATTCATCGCCGTGACATATTCATCACATATATAATTTATCACCAACAATTAATCACCGTGGTATATTCATTGTGTATACATTTTTCAATATTTAATTGGCCAAGAGCACCCAAAAAAGAAAAGTATATAGATTATGCTAAACACATAAAAAAGGTATATGTGATGAATATACCATAGTGATGAATTATTGGTAGTGAATTGTATATGAAATGAATATGTCATGATAATGGACTGTTAGTGGTGAACTTCCAACGGTGAATTTTTCGGATACCAAATAACACATTAGGGAAGCCTCCTTATCTTAAGAAAGCCAAAAATCAAATAAGGTTTTAATTAGTCCAAATTTTCTTGCCTAAACAAAAGTGTGAAGTCTTGCTCCTTGAGTTTGCGCCCCTCCCACTTAGGAGAATCTTACCTTTATGGATTCAAGGACTTAAAAATTTGTGCACCAACACATTGGATTTGTGATAAGAGGTTATTTAGGTATTTGTAAGAAAAATGATTATTGGGTTATCATGGTTCTAATGATGTGGGAAAGATATTGGACATGCATGGCTTTGTTGATACAAATTAGGTAGATGAGTTGGATAGTTAGAGCTCCAATAATGGATATATGTTTTCTCTATTTTGTAGTGATATTAGTTGGATGAGGAAGAGGCAATCCATGGCTAACTTTTTTACTATCAAAGTATAGTATATGGTTATTGCACATCATGTAAAGAGGTATTTTGGCTATAGAGATAATGTTCAAGAGTTGGTTTTGATTATAGGGTGGTTTAAATTAATGTGATAGACAAAGTATTATTTATTTGGCTAAGAACTCCATGTATTGGATGCTCATATGAAGTATATTGATGTTTAGCATCACTTTCTTCATGAGATAGCGAAGAGTGGTTAGGTCACGATTTAGAAGGTTGTCACTCAAGATAATGTTGTGAATTCACTTATGAAAATAGTGAGCACATTTAAGTTCTCTTGGTGCAAGGAGGTCATGTGTATTGCATCATGTACTTGATTAATTTTATGTTTCCTATATGTTTCATTGTAATGTATAATATATCATGTGGGATGATTTTAGGATATTGTGATATTAAATTGTAATTCTAATGTACAATGTCCAAGTCTCTAACTTTTTTGAAATAAGTAACTTGGACACCCATGGGGAGTTGATGGTTGTTGTTTTATTATTACTCTCCAAATCATTTGGGATATTATTGTAATGGATTTGAATAAGGGAGATTACAAAAAAAGGTCAAAGGTTGGGAGTTATAAAGAATATTTCTCAAGATAGGAAATGACAAAATGACAATACAAATTAATACACTCATGAAGCACTTAGAAATGGGAAAGTGGGATTAAGGATATTCTATGACAAAATCTATACCATGTTAGTGTGCAAGAGGGGTTACTTTCTATTTTGGAGAGAACTCTCATATAGTGGGTCATTATAAATTTTTACCATAATATTTTGAGACCATGTTTGGTGTCACAGTAGTTTTGTGAGCCTCCTTAAGTCTATATATTGAGGAATTGACATAGAGAAGGTATGGTTATTGTATAGGTACTCTCATGCTATAAAAATGGTGTTAGACTAAAGAAGATTGTATGAGACACATTGAATCTTGATGTACTTGTTTATACTTGATTAATATATCCTCAATTTATTTTTGGTGGTAGAGTTTCTCATGAAAATGTTTATTTATGTATATTTGGTGTCATAAGTGTTTTTTAATTTCTTATTGCTCAATGATTTTCCCAACAATAAGAAGAATAGTGATGCAACAAATGTTGCCATTTTTTTCAAAAATGTAGTTAATTTGCTAATAAGATAAAAATGGGAAGGGCTCGTGCCCATTACAAAATGATCATAAAGGCCTAGCAAAATGAGCTCACAAGAAGTGAGACAGCCAAAAAACTAAAAAAATAACAACACAAAAAAGACCAACAGAAAAATAAAAACACAGACATAGCCAAAGACCAACATGAGCCCAAAACCAACTACTGGTCACTGAGTAGGTGTAGACCCTTGATAGCTTGTGTAACACCCCGCCACGCAACCTTAGGGAAAGTGGCAATTTACTACACAAAGGAACTAATTTTTTTTTTAAATAAGAATAATTAATATGCAAGTTCACAACCAATTGCCAACAACCCCTAAGGTTACAAGATTGAGTTACTTAAACCCAAACAAGAAACATGAATTATAACCATAACATTTATATACTTAAAGAAATAAGAACACATACATTCCATACATGATAATTTACATCAAAGAATACGAAGTACCACATGATTTCAATAACGATTACATAGCAATAAGGTTACAACACTCATTCCCTAAATGAGATAAATTCAATAAGCATGATTACATATTACAACTTCACCTCGATAAAAATGAGGGGTAATAAAATTACAAGATCAACTAAAAAGAATTAAGCATGGAAAGAAATTGGATCCCACGAGCTCTCCAACTAGAAATCTCGACCACACGAACAAGAAGAAGACTCAACGGATTAAGGTGCATGTTCCACCCAACCATGTGATACCTGAAGGCTCACCCCCCATGGTAGGAGATAGTAACAAGGAATTCCTAAACAAGACCATCTACCACTAGACACAAGCTAAAACATAACTGAACTGAATTGACTACAACCACATTATCACTTAACACAATGGTTACAATGCTTCTAGAGAACAAGGATCATTTACACAGTATAACAATTGACTTTTGGTTGACATTGAGAGAGTGTCACACGACATTTGCTATGAGTTACCCTGGCTCAATTGACTTAGGCAACCAAACCCCCATCTTGGGTTATCCTGGCTCAACTCTACCAGTCGCTAGACCCTCATACCAACTACGCTTCTTGTCTCATCTCAAACCTTAAAAGCAAATGAATTATGAGGGGCATTAATTATCTTAATTAGTTTGAGAGTTTTTTCATTAATTCTTTTTAAGTTATCACTTACTTAAACCCTAAGTGAGTTACCCTGGCGCCCCTCTGTGTGTCAGACCCCCACATAGAGCCACTCCCCTATCGACAACACACACGGTACAAAACCACAATCCAATGGTTAAACTAGGTAAGATGACCTCTCCAATCCAAGGAGGCAACGAACAAAGGAAACTCACTCCAAACACTGGAGGAAACAAAGTACACGATCCACTCCTTCCAAAGGAGGCACAAACCACATAAGCCACTCCTAATCCAAGGAGGCATAAACCATCCTCGTTCGTGAAAACTAGGTACAATAACAGAATACCTCTATACGCATTACCCAAGGAAAAAAAAAGAACAAAGGTTGACATCGTAATACGACAACCCCTATCCTCTAGGAACCTCTGGAAGACTTACATAACAAATGACTCAATTACCCCAACATCGAAAATGAACAAAACATCGCTAAAAAGCACTTTAGGCAATAAAATCAACTAAGGTTAGGATTTCCTATATCCAGTCAATCTCAATCTACGTTATTTGCATTTATCCAAAAAAATACACAAGATTTATCTCACGACGTTGAAGAATTTAAAATAAAACAATAATTTAACTCTAAGTTTTTCAACCATATTCAATAGTCAAAACAATTTGATAATTAAAATCATTTGATTAAAATAAATCAATCTTTATTTCAATTACACTAACAATAATCAACATAAATTTAACTATAATTAAATACCCACATATATTAAATATATATAAAATTTATATACATCTAATGGATATACATATTTCAATATATATATTTAATTATCTAAATAATCCATTAAATGTAACTAATTTAAATTCAGCTAATTAATTTATTTTAAAAAAATACATAATGTAAATATATATTGATTAAAAATAAAATTATTTAAATATTAAATTAATATTATATATATACATATAATATATATATATATATATCAATATATATAATAATATAAAAATATATTTTAATTTATATTTTTAAAACAAATAAAAATAAAAATAGAAAAAACATAAACTTTAGATTTTAGTTGGTCGCGGCCCCTCCCATATGGGAGAGGCGCTGCCAACACAACCATCCCCACATGGGAGGCGTTGTGTGGAGCAACGACACTGCCTGTATTCGTACTACATATTCATGATCTGACATTCCAATTAAAAGAAATTGCCCCTACAATTCTATGGGCGGTGGATTGCTAATCCGTTGTACAAACTATCCGTAGCGAGGAGGGATCCCTTTCTCTCCGTTTAGTCACTTGAGATGAATCCTGCTACCCATGTTATAGATGCAACTTATTATCCATTGTTCTTGTTCTTGCAAACTTTGCAAAGTGGGCATGTTATTGCCACATCTTTATGCCCGGCAATAGATATAACCCTCCTTGGTAAATAATTGGCAATATTTTAATGTCCATTCCAAACAATATGCTACATCCCTACTCGACAATAGATATATAACCCGGAATTGCAATGATTATAAAATCAAGATGCAGTATTATAATGAGTAGAAAATAAATATCTAGATCCCCGTATCTATTTACATGTCTAACAATTTGTACCTATTGGGATAAGTAATCTAACCTTTCAAACTATCTCATCCCCATATCTTACACGTCTAAAGAATTTGTACTACATATTCATGTTGTTCCAACCATACTTTGGTTCAATTTGAAGTGAGAAAGTCCAACTTCTTTGCCCGGGCTCTTCCCGAAAACCATCCATCACTACTATCCACGATTATTCCTATTCTCCACTATACTTGACGTGTATTGCTGCTCCCACACAACGCCTCCCATGGGGTGCTATGGGAGTAGCCCTCCCATGGGCTATGGGCGACAAAGCTACGGCCCTCCCTCTCCACTCCCATTTTTGTAATATTAAAACTTTTTTTTTTCATATAAAACTTTTCAAAAAGGAAGAAAAACAGGGCAGTCCCCTGTACTTGCATAAAATTTCTCTTTTAAAAAAAAACCAGAAGTTTTTCTAGAACAACCAAACAAAATATAAATTTATAAATTATATCAACACCAAAGTTTTCATTTTATTTCCATTTCCAGTTATATTGTGCAAATGAACAACATGATTTTGCAATAACCAAATAAATTTGGCAACACCATGACTAGTTCAAATTTCAGTTTGATAAACACATTTCTTTTGGTTTTCTTCCTAAATCCAACAACAATTTGCAAGATTTGAATTCATTTCACATGGGTTTTCATTACATCTAAATAGCATTTTAAAGATTTTACCAACAACATAATGAAAATAGAAATAAAGGAGGAACCTGGTTTTTTTTTCTCCACAAATAGAATGATTCAAATGGTGCTTTCATATCTTTTTCCTAGCCCATCAAGAATTCCCCTTGCTTCTTCAAGATTTCAAGAACAAAAAGCCAAATCCTTGCTCCTCCTTTCTTCCACAATTTTCAAAATTAAAATAAAAATGAAATTCTATTTTCCTTACAAAGAGCTTTTTCCCAAATTTGGTCAAACCCCAAAAAATCCCACCCACTAAATTTATTGAACATTTGGAGGATATTTCCATTTTTTTTAAATTAAAACAATTTTTCTTTCTAAATGATATTTCATGCATTTTTCAAATTTTCATTCAAAACAAAAGCATTTCAAAGTTGCAAAAAAAATTATTTATCCAAAATTTCAAAAAATGAAATTTAAACACATTTCTATATTTATTTTAATTTAACTTTAAATATCCAACAAGATTTCCATTTTCATTATAACTTTGAATCTTAATATTCAAAAATGGCAAAACAACTATTTCATTTAATTTATGACCATATGCCTAGTTAAACAATAAATTAAAAATTATTTTATTAATTAAATCAAATTAAACCATGAAATAAATAACATTCCAACCTTGAAACTGTTGGAAATAGGATGCCATTTTATTACAAATCCTAAAACATTAATTATTTCATGTATCTCCTAGATTCTTGGAATGTGTACAACAACACTAAGATTAGGATGAGATTAATATTTGGATGAAATAAATCATGAAATTGACATTTGTATTTATTCCTAAATATTAGGAGCATGTGGGTGCACACATGGAAAGGTGAATCTCACCTTGTGTCCAGTTAACTATATGGAGTAACAGTTAACACTTCTGAATGCATGTAAAGATCCTAGAAGTTAGGATTTGATGTTTGCATGCTTGAATTTCAGTTAAGTTAAGTTCATATTAGTTTAGTTTAGTTAAGTTAAGTTAAGTTCAGTTCAGTTCAGAATCAGTTTAGTTTAGTTCAGTTCAGTTCAGTTTAGTTCAGTTATCTTCAGTTGCATGCAAGTGCATGTTGCATGCATGATAGTTATTTTGAGTTGCATGTAGTTAGCTTCAGTTAACTTGTAATGCATGGCTAAATAACTTTGAGTTGTATGACAGATAACAAGGACTACCTCCAGTTAACAAGGGATGACCATTCTTTGGGAATGGTGTTGAGTAAATGTTTCAGTTAACAATAAAGCACTTGAAGCCAACTTGGGCACCCAAGATGTTTTATTGGAATTAACTCCAATGCATGATAAGATATTTCTGATGGCTCAGTTAAGTAGCTTTAATTGTGGGTGCCATCTTTGAGGAATAGCTTTGGAATTATCACCGAAGTGAAGGAGAAGTTGTAGCTTCAGTTTGGGACACCCAAATGCATGATGCACATGTTGTAAGCTTTAGTCTTCACTGAAGAACTCTACTTGAAGGAATATGGCGTACCTTTTCAAGGGCTTGAGATTATGCATTGTAATTATCACCATTTGATTATTACAAGGTTGCATATTGTCTATATATCTCATTCAAGTTGAATAGAGTTGGGGAGTTGTTATTGCAGGTGTGAAGAAGATTGTGAAAGACAGAAGAAGCATTCTCAAGCAAGAATTGGAGCTATTGTAATTCAGAGTTTGAATAATAGAATAATTCTTGGTGGAGTTTTTTCCCGAAAGGGTTTCTCCACGGTATATCTTGTGTGAAACTTCTATTATCCTGTCTAGTTCTTCTATATAATTCTCTCTACATTCTACAACAGTAAAATGGATTAATTAAGATAATCATCCACAAAGAATATATGTAACAAAGAAAAGACTTACTTAGAACAACAATTTTGAAGTTTTACAGAGTATTAAGCTAAGAAAACACCTCATTTTTCAACAGAAAATAGATATGTTAAATCATCATTTTAACCATACCCACCATTTAATAGCCTTTTAAAAATATGAAATGAAATAGCTAACCAAGGAGGAAAGAACCAAATCAAAACCACCAAACCCAACAACAAACTATGACTAGGGTGATGACTTGGCACGAAAAACCTAGCTACTATCTCCCAATCGATTACTGTTGGTCACTAGACACACTCAAACCTGTGAACCAGGTGGAGTCGATGTCATGTACCTGTCAACCTGCGAACAAAGAGTACATCGAACATGCATATATATAAAATATGATCAAACACACCATGAAGAGGAAATCTCAGAATCGTAGGGCACTCGCAAATGAGTGATACAATCCTGTCCCCTTCACCAATACACAATTACTAACTAACGATCCTAACATCAATGATATGATCAACAACATAAAACATCGTTAAATCAAATATCTACTAAATTATTCCACAACATGCCATAAAGATAACATTAGAGTAAAATACCATCACATTAAAATATTACATACGCATCGCTTAACAATTCGCGATCAAATAGTAACCAAGTTCCAAAATCACAGCATAAATAGAAACCACATACAAAGAAGAACACTGCCGATAAAATAGCCAAAATGGAGGGGTGTTATAGCTTGCCATTCTTTTACAAGGAATTGAAGCTTATCTTCGAAGGAAAAAGCTTTCTAGTTCTTGCTACCAACATCATCAGTAGAGGGTTGAAGCACTTTCCACTTTATTACCCTTCTTTTTAGAGTTGGTTTGAGAGGCATCTAGAAGATCATCTCCAACATGCTTACCCTAATAGTTCTTTAGCTCTTGCTAGAACACCTTTATGGCAATAGTAGTGTTTTTCATTATTTCTTTATTATACTCGATAATCTCTTGTAGACTATGAAGGGTTTTTTCCTAGTTTGTTTGTAGGATAACAACCTCTTCCTGAAGTTTGTTTCTCTCCTCAGAGGTCCAATAGTAGACTTTAGCTCTGTAGCCTCTTTCTCTATGCTTGTCCAATTCTCAAAGGTCTTAGCCATCCCAAGTAGTAAGTTCCAATGACCAAAGTCCTCTACCTCACTTGACCAGTCTAGGGATTTGTTGAACATAGAAAGATCCAAATTATGGATCTTGGTTTTAGCGGTAATGAGTTGGGACAACAACCTCTTTAAAATGTTATTTTGGATGTTTGTGGCTTGGTTTATTTCATCCGATTTCATCCGTAGGGGAGCACACGTCTTGCAAATAGTAGAATTCAACAAAGCATCTTCAAGCTCCTAAACCTAGTTAACATTTTGGAAAGGGGAGTTCAAGGGACTAATAGGAGAGGTAATCACAGGGGAGTTGGGAGGGGAACAACTAGGGAAGCATCCCTAGAAGGAGAGTCAATAGGGGAATCCATAGAGGTAGGGGACCATGAGGAATCAAAGTTGTCAGAGATAGAAATTTAGGGGGGTCAACAAAGGCCACTTTTTTCTTACTAGCAAGGGTGGGGTCCTCAATAATAGGGTTTTTTCCTTTAGAGGCATGGGCGGAGGTTTGGTCTTGTGATTCTTGGTTGGTGGCACATGGTAGAAAAATTAGCTGGACTAGGAGAAGAGGGATTACCTTTCAAAGTCACAAAGACACTTTTGAGGACCAAGGCAAGGTTTGTCGCCCTCAAAAGAGAAGCTATACGAGGGGATAGAGCTACATTATACCAGTAAAGCCTATAAATTAGGCCTTGATGCAAAGGCATCGACTTCCCTTTATCTTGAACAACTTTAATTGATTGCTCAAGGGAAGAATAAATCCAAAAAGCAAAGTTCATATAGGGAAGAGGTGGACATGAAATCTTTTAAATCTACCTTCAAGAGTGACATACCTCATAAAGGTATTAAGTTACATAGATTGACCAAAAGTAATTATTTTAGAGCCAAATATCAAGTTTGTAGAAATGGGGCCAAAATAATATTAGTTGCAATCTTAATGTCACATTAGTATCAATTACATCAATATTTCACATTCTCTATTTGACATGTATTTGGTGTTGTCAAATCAAGGAAGCGAAAATGTTCTCCCTTTATTTATAATAGGTCCCTAAAGGTGTTTATTAATGCCACTCATTTTTCAGGTATAAGCACAAACACAATGATCATGTTCTACAAACACTGAAGGCAAACTTTAGCATTAGGCGCCAAAACAAAACATCTTAAGGCAAGATTGCAAGCACAACTTAGTTATAACCATCAAATCTTTCATAATACCTCTATATTAGACTTCTGATCATTAATCTAATACCAATTCTTGATTTACAATTATCTATCAAACATCTTAACTATTCAAAATAATCAAATTAAACAATACACCAAATACCAAATATTTTTTAAATATATTAATTACTTTTTTATTTCATATCTCAATTATAAAAGCTTCATGTTTACTATTCTCTACTCATTTTATAATTCTAGAAGCTTATTCCAATTAAAAATTTATCCTTAAATTTTATACAAAGTATTGTTTATTTCCCTAGAGTAGCTTTCAATCCTAACCTTTCAAACAACCAACATCTCTCAACAAGTCAACCCAACCCAATGTAGCTAATTTGTACCTTATTGCTTAAGAAAAGATAGCACACAAGAGTAGGAATTTGGTTTTGTTATTACATAATTAAATGCTCTGAAAGCAATTGATGTCACATAGGCTCCCAGCAAATTGAAGTGGAATCCAGCTCCAAAACAAACCAAGCCTGTCCCAAAGTTGAAACAATGAAACCCACCACACCCCTATAGCCTATTGGCAAATAGGCTGAGACTGCCCCAAAAGAAAGACAAAACTAGAAGCTAATGGAATTTCGTTACTTTGAAACAAAAGCGAAAAGCAATTAGAAAAAGTTGAATAGATGGCGAGTCAAAAGGGAATATACTCACTGTATTGCACTGATGATGAATCCATGGCGCCACCAGCTTTTACATTTACATTTTTCCGGAAATAAGTAGAAAAAACCTTCATGTTCAGTTCTGTTATTGAAACCCACCTACCCACATTCACAAGATAATCAATCAAGGCCTCTGGAGGGATTGTTACACGGGTCACATGGCCACATATGACCACGTCCCAAGGCAGCACCAGCAGCATCATCATGGGGGCTCCAAGGCCTGGAACTTCTGCCCAATGCCCTGGTGGAATAATATCAACAATAACTGTAATAATCATAATGGCAACTGGGCTTCTGCGGATCGAATCCCCAATAACGCCCAACAGTATTATGACGACCGTCTACCTAATACAAAACAACAGTCTTTTGCAGCCATTGCTAAGGCCTCTCTTCTTACAAGGAGACGCCTGCGGTTCGATCCTGACGGGAAACTTTACTTCATTTGTAAGTCTCTCATATTGATCAAATGGGTTTGATTCACTTTGCTGTTGCAGACATTTTTGAGCATGTGGGTGTCCTGCAGATGAACCAGGGAAACAAGTTTCCAGCGCTGTGAGGATCAAGAATGTTAGCAGATCATATGTTGCATTCAAGGTAAGATATTATAGTAGAACGAAATTATGAACTATAGAACATGTTTAAAAATGTGTTTTCATAGGCTTCTTAATGTTACCCACGATTTTTAAGATTTAACATAACTCATCTCTTATGTTGTATTCATAGTAACTGTCAAGTTAGGTTTTTTTGTTAAAAACAAAAACAAAATTGATATTTTGTGAAATTCTCTGACTGCCAAAGGTGATGTTTTAATGAGTGCCCGGTAAGTAAATGATTTGTAGTCATGTAATTAAGCAGTCCTCTGCAACTGCATTTAATGATGCAATATTATCTTGTGGACTCAGCTGCATGTTAATGTGGAATCAATTTCTATGACCCGTCTTTCACTAATGGTGGATCGCAAAAGGTCATTTCTGATGAGCTTGAATAGTCCACTTGACATATGCGATGGGCATAGAGACAAAGCACTAGAATCAATCCAACCAAGGAAATGAATCATCAAATGATTCTTTTTTCATCTTTTCGTTCCGGGGAATAAAACTGATTTGTAGGAATTTGAACGGGTTCAACGGCTTTGACTCAGGAAGATTGTGTGTGGAGTGGGGGATACGTTTATCTGATGTAAAATCAATGATAAGTCCTACTTGTGCTCTGGTTGCCGAATTGAAGTGTCCATCTTGTGCTTATTGCATGGTTTATGACTCTGAAACGTGTCCCGTTTCTTTCTGTTCATTGGGTTGTTGTTTATGATACTTTAATGGCATAGGTTATAATTCTTGGTGGTTTATAAGTTAATGGATAAGCACAATAAAGTGTTTAACAGTTTGTGAGTGTGTGTGAAAAAGTTCAATTTTGTCTGATTGAATATCGTGGCTTCTCAGTTAGCAGAATTAGTGTCATTCTTGTTGTTTTAAATCAGTTCATGATGTAGTTAATACTGTTTTTGTATTGTTTTCCAGCCTTATCGTCACTGTGTAACTATCATTATGAATGCTGGCGGCAGCCACCAAAAAATATTTGGTCTAATTGTGAAAAAAGTGCTGGCCTAGTTGTTAGTGATGTCATTTATAAGGCCGACTCTAATGAAGTCTGTAATGATACAGGTGATAGGTTAGTTAAAAGTTTTTGATCTAATTTTAGTCTGTCTTGATTTGGTGGACTCCAATGGAATCTACCTTTTGAGGTACGCCTAGTAGTTGTGTTTGCTAACACATTTGTTTGATTTAGTCACAAGCTAGTGCTAGGGTATTGGATCATTTCCTATGGTTTGATATGATTAATAATTTACATAAGTAAAGTCTCGTGGATTCTGCAATGCTAAAGGCCAAATGGCCGACTGAATATGGTCTAATTTTCACTAGTAACTATGTTTCTAGGTCAGAAGTGATGTAGGTTATGTAGTGGTATAACTAGGCTCGTTTGTTTGAAAGATTTATATAATTCACTGGTTGGCTTGTCTTAGTTCTGTACCCATTGATGCTACAATGGTGTGCATGCACAAAATATGTTGGCTATTAATCTAACAGCTTCAGTGTAATTGTTAATGGGTAATATGTTTTGCATTAATTCCTATAGAGTCTGCAAGTGACAAACAACAGAGTCTCCCATGATTGAAAAAATATGATTTGATCAATTTTCTTTGATCGTCTGGTGTAGTTGTTACTTGTCAGTACACAACTTTTTAGTAGGTTTGGTCCTAGGGTTCTTGGATGTGATGTACTATGGTACATCCACTGTGATCTATCATGGCTTTTACATAAATAAGAAAGAATTGATTTAATTATATTAATGTCAAAAACTGGCTTAACTGCGAACAGGTTTGGTTCAATTGTTAGCAGATGATATTCAATTGATGGAAAGTAATGCTTATGAAGTCAATTAATCTGGATTCATCACCTGCACACACAATATAGTCGGGTCTAATGGGTAGCAGCTACCACTTATGGGATCATACCCCAAGGAATCCTCATCTACAAGTGCAGGCTTGTACTATTTGATGCAATCAGAACTAATTTTACTGTGTATTCACATATTGGAGCAGGCCTCGGACACCTTCAAATACCAGCTTGTGTTAATCCTCTTTTCATCAATCTAGCAGGACTGGAGCAACAGCCTGCAAAAACTGATGTCCTTACTTCTCAGTTTGTGGCTGCATGAGGCAGATTATGCTAAAGACAGATCCACACACAAAATAATAGGCTAATTATAAGTCCAAATCAATAGGCAGATTGCAAACGGGAGCTTGCAGTTATGAGGCCAATTGCAATCTGTTGATCCATCAACAAAATGGGCCCAAACACCAAATTGTAGTCTTCGAGAAATGGCATCAATTTTGCAGAAGGTTTTGCATTGTCATTCTTTTTCTTCACATGGCAGACAGACTTAGCAGTCCTTGTCAGTAGATGGTGTTTGGCTTAGTTGTTACTGTCGCTGTTTATCATATGAATCACTGAGTTCTTATGGAAGGTCATCACAATATCATTTTCCTTTTACAGTCATTATATTGCGATTTTAGTGATTACAGACTATAGTTCAGCATTTATGAAAGTGGTTATCACGGAGTTGTGTAATCTAATGAAAATTAGGCATGATGGCACGCAAGGCAAAAGTTGTAATCTTCAAGAAAATTTCAATGGCACTCAGTATGTAGGAAGAAAGATCTACCATGTTTCCCATTTTATCTGTAGTTAATGCTTGGAATTTTGAAATATATATGATTTTTGATTTCAAGCAGCTTTTTGTGACTTGTTTTTAGAATTGTTTGTGCAGTTCCAGACAAATGCTCCCAAAAGTTGTTTTATGAGGCCTCCAAATGGCATCTTAGCTCCAAAAGAGTCAATTTTAGCAACGGGTAAGAACTTTTCTTGCCTCAGACTACATATAATTTAGTAGCAACAGTAAGATTAAGCATTTAAAATTCTTTTTTTTATAGTAGCAGCTGTAAGTTAAAGCATTTAAAGTTCTTTTTATAGTAGTAATAGTAAGATTAAGCATTCAAGGAACTGAACAACAAATACTGAAAACATTAAATGACTGCTCCTAAACAGTTAAACCCAAAGGCATATATTTAATTTAGAACAAAAGCATATTTCAAGATTTGATGGAAAATTAGATAAAAGAGCTAATAGTTTAGTGAGTTGAATCCCTTTCCATTTGAATCATGTTAGTCTTCAATGAGATACATGTACTTCAAATCATATAGATTAAGTTTGATATCATAGGGAATTTCAGTAATGCTAGTGATCATATATGAGATGCCTAATTCAATGTACAGTGGAATCCCTTTTGAGCCTGTAGAAGGAAGTGCATTTGACACCTGCATTTCTCTAAGAAAATGTTTACCAGGTGACACTTCAATATGGGTTAGCAAGTTACAAAATATTAGTTTATCATTTTCTGACTGGCCTTGATATAGACACAGCCGGGCACCATGTTGAATTAAATCTTAACGCGCAGGAATCAACTGCCCTCTATTTGTAGGAACTTGCCAGTTCTTTTCTATACAAAAGTGTCATTGTATTGGATTACTTTATTTCACAGTTGTAGTTTGTGTAAAGTTATTCTGCCCACTTTTTAGGGGAATATTTGTTTGTTATTTCTCTACAATAGAAGTATTACTGGAAGTACTATAGTTTCAAATGAAATTTTAACACACAGTAGAATTGCTTGAAAAGAAATGGAAGACACCCCCAAAAAATAAAGATAAATGCCCATTGCAAGAAACTAACCTAAGCATTTTTTAGCAAATATTATAAATATGTTTTAGAAAAATGGCTTAAAGCCTAAAGGATATGCATAACTCCAATTCTTTGCATGCATTCGTGTGAGCATAGTAACACCAAAATCATCAAATTTTGGAAAAGGTGTGCTTAAACAAGTCCTAAAGCCTTGCTCTGTTGTACGGTTGTACCTCATCTTTAATTTGTTGAAACCTTTGTCTCTTGACTTGCCAAAAAATCCTCAAACTTTAGTTTCATAAATAATTACTAAGAAACAATCACTTCTTGGCTCTTGATGTTATGAATGCCATCAATTTTCCCTTCAGTCACCTTTGAAATCCATTTCTGCTGCACCTTCCTCTTTGCTGTCAGGCAACTGTCAGCTATTATAAGATTTGTTGGAAAGAGGGCTACCAAGTATGCTAAAATTTCAAGGTGGTTTTAAGCTGAGAAGAATAATTTACTTAGTGCACATTTTCTTGAAATTATTGCAGAGATATCATCTTGTATGAGTGTTTTGACATTTGAATTGTGCATGCTAACATGAAGATGTCATACAGTTATGAAGTTCGTTGAGCAGCCAGAGCATCCTCAAGAAAAGAAGACTAAGGACAAATTTAAGATTGTTAGTTTGAAAGTTAAGGAGGGGATCGAGTACACTCCAGAATTGGTAGACATTGAACTTTTGTTGATTGAGTATTAAGCTTTTGATGCTAGTTTTGGATCACAATCTTATCTTTTCAAAATTAATATGCTATTGTTGTTTTGTTTTACCTCAAAAAAAAATCCATGCGATTTATCCTACAAAATCATGAAGTTTGAGGAGCATAAGGAACTCGTGACTGTTGAAAGAGTTTTGCAAGTAGTGTTTTTGGATCCACAACGCCCTTGTCTGGTAAGATGGAATTTGTTGGTATTTTCAATATTTCTAATCTTTCATGCTGAATATTCACACTTTTTGCTTTTGTTTTTTTTTTTTGGGACTAAAATGTTTCAAGAGGTATGTAATGCATGGACTTGGGTTTCTTGTACAAATCAGAGGCACTTGTGCTGCAAGGGGAGGAAATATTTCAATTTATCTTCTATGTGTGATTTTATCTATACCTACTCAAAGCCCAACTGTATTTGTTTGCCCAAATTATAAATCTTAACTAATTTATCTAATTGGGTTGAGAAGGAGCTGGAAAAGTTAAATAAACGGCTTGCAGAAGCTGAAGCTCTCAACCAAGCACGAAAGAAGCCTCAGGATGACAACACTCCAAAGCCGGCAGCTCCTGCAGAAGGAGTTCTTGATGAATGGGTGAGCCTGGTTTGCTTCTTCATATGAACTAGAATCTTACATTTTAGTATTGCTTGGTCTTTCAAAAGTAAACAAATGGTCAAGATTGACAATTTTGACAATTTTGCTGTGTTGTAGAAGGAGCGCAGGGAGAAATATCTAGCCAGGCAACAAGTGGAAGTAGCAGATTCTGTATGAATCAGGAGCTTTTAGAGGGTTAAGAGGAATAGAAGTCAGTCAACTGTAACTATAGTTGCAGGGTGTTATCCTGCTCAAATATTCCATGTAAATCGATTGTCTTCTAGAAATTTGGGTGTAAATACAGGTCCCTGATCCCACCCAAGGTTTATTGTAATAAAAGATATTATTAGTGAAGCATATATTTGGGCATGCATTGCTTATGATTTTTGTAGTGTTTGGCGAGTTTAGCAGGCATAGAGATTTGTTTGTGTTCAATAGAGTTGCATGAGTTTTATATTGTATGTTTTCAGAGGGTGAAGTTCAGCATAAGATGCTATTTGGCATCTCCCGATAATTTTCTGTACTTTTAACCAACATGAGAGGATTGCCAGGATGGTGGTTGTATTTTATTTTGAAAATCAATTTTAATTCATTTGGATTTGTTTGTAGCGATTTAATAGCAAGGTCATTTCTGGTAATAGATAGAGACATCATACCATCAAAAGAAGACAAGATGTAACCTTTTATAACCTGAGTTAAATTAAAGGCGAAGCATATACATGAAGTTTCCCAAGAGTTTATCTGTGTATCTGTGGATGATTCAGAAGTTGGTAGTCTAAGGTGGTTTACATCTTTAAAAGTTGTACATTTTAAAGTAACTGCTGTTTGTTTAACATAATTCATGTAATCATACATCCCTTTTTGAAATTTTCCCTGAGCAGGACTACTTGTACTTTGTAGGGTATACAAAGTCTATGTTTTGCCTCTCTACTTATGTTGTTATGACACAATTCATAACTTGTAGCTCTACTCCCTTAAAGGCATGCTTAAATTTTCTTGGAGAAAAATCTGTGATCAAAGAATAGGAGGAAACTTATTGTACTGCAGCAAATCCTGCATGATTTCAGAAGCATTCCTTACAATATGCCTGATTTCTTAGCTTCTTGATTTTAGGCTTTCAGTTGCCAAGATGTCAATTTCCAGTTTTCTGCTTTTACTCTCAATATAACGGTTATATCTTGCAAATCAAATGTTTAGTTTGTTAATTGCAACTCAATATTGTCAGACCGTGTATTAGGATCTTTGTTGAGATCAACCATCATCTGCCACAAAAAAGAAAAACCATTTTATGATAATTAATCCATTTTATTCTTTAGGCTCTGTAAATTGGGTTCAGGTTCAGTCCGTCGCATGAGACTAGATGTAGTATTCTATTGCAGTATTTTGAATGCTTATTAAACATCGGTAACAGGTTACTAAACTATAGTAATAATCATATTATTTTTCATTAAAATAACAGAGATATTAGATATTTCCCATACATTGTCACTAATGTTGACCTCTGAAATCCAGGAAACGTGTTTTGAGCATTAAATAGAACTTTTTGATTATTTCTTGATCCTAATATTTTACATTCGACTTATCCATTATCCATATGGATTTTATGGGACAGTGACTAGAGTAAGACTTTAAATAAGAAGTTTTGAATAGCTGATTTTATTTATTTATTTATGAATAAGCTTATTTAATTTTTAATTAAAATAAAAAATAAAAGTATAATATTTACATAAGAAAAATGGTGGATGGTAAAAAAGTGCACCCTCAAGTCTAGATAGAAACAAGTTCAAATGAGAGATAACAAGTCAAAGGGTCAAATTTGAACATAACATAAAAAACTAAATAGCTAAAGCAATTCCAACAAGAGGGGGATCTTTATCATTTGGTTTCTCCCAAACATCACTAGGAGCAAGATTATTATCAACCTGCTTCTAGCCAATGAGTGCACCCTCTTTCTTAGGAGTATCTTCCGAAGGTTAATGAGCATGCCTTAGATAAATTGCTTGCACCAAGCATGGAATCTTTGCCAAGTTTTGGCCAACCAAAAGCACCATGCTTGTTAGAGGAGGTAGGTGGTGGTCGCAAGGACTGGGATGAAGTGGAAGCAACATTATCTTTGTTTTCCTCAAAGAGGGGAAGATGAGGGAGGTGAAACATTGACAATAGTGCATGGATTGTTGCCCCAATAGTCCAAAAACTTTTGCAAATGGGCTACCTCAGGTGCAATTTTGCTAGCTTCCATTTGAATTTGTATAAACACATTATAGAAAATCATAATTTTAATGTCGAGAGAAATGAAATTAATAGAACATTCTTAAAAAAGAATATAATTTCATCTTTCCAAATGTTGAAGAGAATCTTCACTTTGAAAGCATGCCAAATTTGAGTATATTTGGAAGGGAGACGAGGCCAATTCCTTAACAAAACCATATGCCATGAAAAAGAGTAGGTCTAAATGACCTCAAGAAATTATACATCCAATTCCAAGTTTTCTGAGCTCTAGTGCAAAACCAAAAAATATGCTTGAGAGTCTCTAAATAACTACAAAATGGACAACATAGATTATGAACTCCTAAATGCATTAAGCCAAAACCAAGTAGAAAGCCTTGATAAAAAATACACTTGACAAAATGAACCAACTTAGGCTCAAGAATAGCTGACTTGAAAAAGCTTGGAACCTAAGATGTCAAGTTATCATAGAAGACTAAAGCTGCTAGTAATGCTACAGTTATCACAGAAGAAAACTGCATAATTATGAAACGGTGTATCAGAATACTATTTCCAATCCTTTAACCAAAGCTTGAATGATTTGATCCTAATTTCATGGATCATTTAAAGAAGAATAACATCAATAACAACTTGAAAGGTTCCCTGATTCTTGGTTAGACAACTTGAATTTTCTTTTAATCTCTGCCAAAGAAGAAAATTCTTGGTGACTTTGTGAATGAGAAAAAAAATTTCTAATGCAATTAGATTTCCACAATCCATATGAATTTATGTTTGAATGCTTCTGGATTTGATTGTGTGTCCACTTTTTCATCAACGTTTCGGATCACACTCAGTGAACCATCATCAGGATAGAGAGTTGAAAAAGATGAGAAGGGATAAGTTGCAAACCCAACTTGTATAAAAGAGAGGGAAAAGAGGAGAGATGAAGGTGTTAGGGTGAGGTGCGCAACCCAAGGTAATTGCTAAAAATATAACAAACAAAAAATCAAATAAGAGGAAAACATTCAAGTATTAAGAAACAAAGAGAATAAGAAGTAATTCAAGAATATAAAAACACGAGAAAATAAATGAAATAACAAAATGGCCAAGGTTTGTTTATTTGTTTTGTTCTTGAATTACTTCATTTCTTTGTTTCTTAATACTTGAATGTTTTCTCTTATTTGATTTTTTGTTTGTTATATTAGCAATTACTGGGTTGCCTCACCCTACACCTCCTCTCCTCTTTTCCCTCTATACAAGCTGGTTTGCAATATCCCTCTCATCTTTCAACTCTCTATCCTGATGATGGTCATGAGTGTGATCCGAAATGATGAAAAAGTGGCAAATCAAGCAAACTAATGTATTGCTTCAAAATTTTTGAGGTGTGAATCGTGGCACTTTGGCTAGAAGGTGGTCTTGACAAGACCACCAAATTGGTTGCTGGTTAATTGAAAGTTAATTGTGGAAATCATAACCTGCCTAGAGATTGCTTTTATTTCCTGGAGGTTGGAAGTAGACAGATATTTAGGTACCAAATAATGATGTCATGAGACCAAGTTCATCCAACAGCAAGGATTTATAAGCATTTAATGCCAATGTTTAGTCCAGCGGTAGGAAGGACGACGACTGCTGGTCAAGCGTAGAGATGGGAGACTTACGTGTACCTAGTTCCTATTTACACCATCAATATAGGAGGAACACTTGCTAGTCTCTTTTTGAAAAATCCCTTGGAGTAATGATGGTCGCCATGTGACTGTTAAAGTCGAAGCTTCTTTTTTCTGTGAGGGGATTTCTTTCTCCCTTCTTTTCCACCTTTGGTCAGTTTCTGACATAACCGCGGTCTAGGTTTTTCAAACAGATAAGACTTTAGCAGTCTTTTGAATCTATTTTGGGCCTACCATATACAATGGGTATATCGTTTCAAATTTCAAGGGTGTCCTGGTCACGAGGACGACTTCATTGACTGAGCAAATAAGAAGGAAGCGCGTATCCAGGATTCCACGCCTATGATGGAATGGGCCATATACGGCCACCCTTAAAAAGTTAAAAAAACCCTCAAAGCGCGTATTGATCATTTGATCAACAAGTGTGGATTCATAGGCCCTAAAAATGGCTGTACAGTGATGCAGGCACTCCCATATCTCTGACCTCTAAGCTGTTGTATCTTGCAGGTAAGGGGGAGGCCCAATAGTGGTATGGAAGTTGATTAGGTGGGACCTACCAGTAACAGTTGATAAATAAAAAAAGTTTATTTCATTAGAAAAGGATGTGTAAAGATCATATTTTGTTGTCAATGGATACAATCAATGTTCACATTTAATATATTTATTAAATAGTGAATGTTTTAGTTTTGATTCAATATAAAAAAGAAAATAGTAAATGTTTTATCAAGATAGGTTAAGAGTTGACACATATAAATCTCATTGTCAAATTTTTAAACTTATATAAATTCTACACATTTTTTGTCTAGAAGATATGAGAGTTCATATTCTAATATAAAGTATATATTAAAAAATAGGTGTATTAATTGTACGAAATACATATGTGTATAAAAATAAGTTTTATATTATTTGTCCCAAGCAATACAAATATATAATTCTTTGATAACAAAATGGATTATTAGTTGTTCCATCAAACAAAAATAAATGTTCTATATCTCCTCATGAACATAATATCTTCAAGTCATATTTGCCCAACAATTAGTGATTTCTACCATGAATGCCTTCGAGCATTGCATCAAATTTGTAAGGATCAAAATAATTTGAAAAGACAAAATCAACACAAATAAAAGAAAGTGCATTCAAATTACAGACCATAATTCAAAGATTTTAAAATCCATTTGTTCATTCCTCTATCTTACATGCTTCAATCCTAACAATTGAATATCATCTAATCAAATGAAGGTGCACATAACACCAACAATTACATGGCTACAAATGCATAATTTTTTCTACTAGATTTTTTATGCAAATCTATTTAGAAATTTTCTACGAAATTCAAATTATGTTATAATTTTTTTTTTAGTTTTCTATCTACCACATCATTATTAGCAAATTGCTATAGCATTTTCAATGTACTATCTACCACTATAAATTCATATTATATTTGTTACAACATTATCATCTTGAATTTCAGATTATATTAGTTGTTTGTTTCCTTCAACTTACATTTCCATCATTTCATGTTCATAGTTGCTTGTAAATGACATATATATTATAAATTTAGATTATATTATATTGTAAATTCTATATATGTTATAAGTTTATATATATATTATAAACTTATAACATATTTTTATATATTATGTTATAGTTAGTTAGTTTAGATTATTTATTTATTTTCTTCTAAAACAAATCTTATAAGTATGCTAGATACCAAATATGACAAAAACTATGTAACTTTATCCATTCAAACTTCAACAAATATCAAACAAAAAAATGAAACTAGTAGGCAGTTGCTAGACAACACTATTATAAAACTTGACTACATTAGTATAACAAGTGAAAGCAAAGTTATTAACTATTTTTTTGTATTTGTAGTCATGTATTGACCTTGACCAATCTTTTGTTTCACGATTATTATGAATTGTCAAAGTCAAGTAACAAACTCTAATTTAAATTTGTAGTCACATATTCCTATATTTTTTGTATTAGATTATTGTTTGAATGGTAATCAAAAGTTTAATTATTGGAGAAAGACATTGTTAAGTAGTTTTTATTGTTGTTTATATTCAAAATATTTAAACCAAATATTAGTCCATCTCTTCACTCACTATGCAAAAAAGAGAGTTTCATTATCCCTTAGTTGAATACACTTGAACAAAATATTTAAATTATCCACAACCCCACATGAAAACACGATTGTTTGGTGCTAACATGGAATGTACAAGGCCATGTCAAACCTTCAAGTTAGGTCATGTCGCTCTTAGGCCCTCTCTCCTAATTAATACTTTGACTATTTATCATAATTATAGTAAAGTTGGATTCGCTTGTGATTATCTTGAAATCCATAATAATGGTTGCTACAATGTTCACTTTACTACTTAATACTTTTTGTTTCATTAGCGTTTGTATTGATAATATTTTAAAATTCAAAGACTAATGTTGAAAATTATTTGTTCCAACACTCGATGATTTTTGGAATGATGATGATTCTTTGCCATTTTATGTTTATAATAGTCAATGATGATAATTTTGTGGATTTTAATAATTTATAGATGAAGAATAAAGCCTAAAAGAGGACCAAATACAAAACAAAGAGACTAAGTAGAATAATTCATCCATGCAAAAGAGGTGTATGACTCCCACTAGATAAAATTGAAGATGTTAACAAGCCATTGTGCAACCAATTGAGGCAATAGTTCAAGTGAATACATGCTAAGAAAGAAGAAGACTTCAAGGCAATGAGAGTGGACCAAAGATGTTATGGAAGAAGCTCTTAAAGATGTTGAGAACTATAGTTTCTCAACAAGGAATGCAACAAAGAAGTGTGAATCCCTACCAACACATTGATCAAATGGTTAACTAGTCTATCTTCCATTTCAAAGAAAGGTTATCCTTAAGTCTTGAATGTAAAGGAAGAGGAAAAGATTGTGAAACGGTGTAAAGAGATAGCTCCAATGGACCATTGGCTTAAGATTTTTAATCTCAAGGAAAAAGTTGCTAAAATCTAACAAACATGGTCAAACCCATTTAATCCTAGAAAAATCTTGATGTATTGGATTTAAAAGGTGTCATACTAAATTTAAATTAGGGACAATTGTAGGTACCGATAGAGATAGAGAAATAAACCTAAGGCTTGCAATTGTTTTCATTCTACATGACATTGTCAAATTTTTATGACACCAATTTTGTGGCTCTCGTAAAATATAGAATTAGGATTATACAAAAATTCAAACTAAGAGAAATGGAGCCATGCAAGTTTTGGAAAAAAGAGGTAGTAGTCTGCTATACATCATACCAAAGAGTAGGGAATGCATTAATATATTGTAGTGTGAATGATCTTAAACAAATCATAGTAGGATTTTGTTTGTTCAAAGGTAAAAGCAACTAAAAATATATATTTTTGGCTATGAACTAGGTGCATGGGTGGATCCCTAAGCCTATGCATAGATGAAAAATAATTATTTCTCAACTGGTTTAATGATTGGTTTTAAGTGTCGTTTCACTAGCCATTTGACAATTACTAATTATTTATGCCCATGGAAGACATGTTGTCACAAAATTCTAAGATGCAAGACTAATAGGGATTGAATTTCTAATATTACCACCACACACTTCACACAATCTTCAACCACTTGATGTCAATATATTTTTTGCATTTAAACCATCTTTCAAAACTAAAAGAATGGTGTGGTTAGCCAAGTTTCCAAGTATAGAAAGTAAGAAGGAAAATTTGGTAGTACTTGGAAACAAAGTATTTCAAAAAGCATTGACTATTACAAGCATAAAACCATGATTCAAGAGGAAAATAATATGAAAACTTGTTCTTGATGCATTTATGGATGACATGCATCCTTGTGACACATTTCAGTTCTAGTGTATAAGATGAAACTTTCGTAGTGCAAAATATTATGAGTCTCTCAAGAGTTAATTTCTCAATAATAAAAATGGTAAAAAACTTGCTATTAGGGCTGACAAGGGAGGAAATACTTCTTAAGTAACTCTGACCAGTGGTAGAGGAAATCAATGATGCAATAGAAAGTACTTCTTGAGGGCTAAGTCAATGCTCAATATGATTAGCAAGAAAATGGATTGTCTTCCCACTTAGCCAAGCCAACCATCATGGTTACTGGATGGAGATAAATTTTTTGGAACTAACTTAGCTTCCCACCAAGAAGAAGAAACATTTTATTTTTCATCTCTACAACTGATATTTAATATGTCTAGAATGGTACAATGCTATGTTGATTGTGGAGGTTGGTATAAACTTGGGAGCATGCCAAGATAATAGTGGAAATTATAGTGAGGTTCAACAAGGTAGTCATGTAGAATTGAATCAATCATTGGGAGCCCAA
The DNA here is from genome assembly GCA_007258455.2 of Sequoia sempervirens. Taxonomy (NCBI): domain Eukaryota; kingdom Viridiplantae; phylum Streptophyta; class Pinopsida; order Cupressales; family Cupressaceae; genus Sequoia; species Sequoia sempervirens. The sequence goes on from VDFB02105785.1 coordinate 448,645,986, forward strand.
ACTAACTCAAAAATTAACCAATTCCTTAAACTTCCTATTCACATTGTCAAGGAAAGGGCAAAGAATGTAGGGGAAATGGAATTTGATTGAGCTAACAATCTCAAATTATAAAGAAAAATATTACATGAACCTTTTGATGGAGAAATAGCACATGAATAAAGAAATTGAAGAGTTGAAAGTGAGAAATAGAGAAAAAATAGAAGAGAGCAAGGAAAAATTAATTGTTGCAACAAAAAGGAAGGAGCAATAAAAGTTAGATGTAGACCTTTATCGATAAGAAAGAGAAAAAAATAATTATAGAAAGGAAATAAAATGAATATCAAAATGAGAAAGAGATGATCCAAAGGGAGAAAGACAGAAGGGAAAAAGAACTTGATTTGAAAAAGAAGGATTTAAATACATTTATAGGTTTTGAGCAATCTATTGACCCCTTTAACTAAAAAACATGCATTGTTTAGGGAGATAATAAACATTCATTTCCATCAATATTCCACTTCAATAAATTGCAAGTCTTACCTATTTTCATATAACTACCACTCCAACTTCACTAATAAGGGAGGAGAACATGATTGGGATAACTTTGTCTAGCAATTAGACAACATGAAGCTTGATGACTTTAGCTCTATTATCTTTTTTTTTTAACAAAAGAGGGTAAAAACTTTATTTCATCAAAAGAATAATACAAGTAGAGAATACAACCAAAATAAACCAAGCCCAAGGCCAACAAAACCCATCAAGTAATCCCAATATACAATCTCATATCAATAGTAATAAGCTCCTCCAACTCTTGAGACGAAAACTTAGATAAATCCCCCCAATCATCCACCTTCTAATCACCACCTTGATCCGACACCCACTTGGCCAAACCATCAACCACCTTATTCCACTCTCGAGGGATATGGAAAAAGGTAATAGAATCCATCAATCTCCCAAAAGAAATGATCTTCCTGATCACCACAACCAACTGCCAACTCACCCCCTCCAGTTGGTTGTTATTCAACAAGTCAACAACCACTTGGGAATCAGACTCACAAATAACTCTTCTCCACCCAAGAGCATAAGCCCTTTTGACAACCACAAGAATAGCCAAAGCCTCCATGAGATTGTTAGACTGTTATCCAAATAATCCTGAAAAGAAGAACTCCACAATCCCATCACTATATCTTCATATAACCCGCTGCACCAGCATGACCAGGCTTACCCCTAGAAGACCCATCAATATTAATCTTTAGAAATCCAGAGGGAGGGGGCTTCCAATTCCCTTCATGCACCATATTTCCTCTAACATTCTATCTCCAATTACCACCCAGTCCACTCTTATCTCAACCTAAGAGCCCCAAATTCTGAAGAATTCCCATATCTCTTGGAGAAATGGGACCTGAAAGATCACACTTAGCCCTAATAGTCGCTTGAAGAACACCTAGGATTCTCAACCACACTTGGCCCACTTGCAACCTCTTACCTAGAAAGATCATGCAGTTATGTTCTAACCAAACCTAGCAGATAATTAAGGTAGGTCTAATAGCCCACACAATATGGAGAGAGGGAGCCTTAGTAGAAGGGCCCCCCAACTGCAACCAAAATTCCTCCAAAGAAGAAACATGCCTGCATGGATGATTCCAAGAATTCCACTGGTAATGCAAAATCTCTCTAACAAAAGAGCACTGAAAAAAAGGCGAGGCACATTCTCATCACTGTTAGAGCACATCACACACATAGAGGGGCCTTAAAACCCTCGCTTCCAAAGGTTCTCCTAGGTCAGACATCTACCATGCATCACAAGGCAAGAGAATAAGTTGCTCTTGGGCCAAGAAACATTATTCCAAATTTGCTTCCACCAAGTAACCCTCGAACTTCCATACAACTGCTCGTCGAGCACCTGATACCCAGCTGCAACAAAGTACTTACCTTTCTTATTCAGACCCCAAGCCAAAACATCCTTGTTTGAGAGAGAGTTACACAATCTACTCTCAAGAATCCTGACAAGCTCCTAATGTTCCTCTCTTAATCCCCCATGAGGCCATTCCTGCAAGTCCTTCTGTTTAAAAACAGTAACCTGGTCCAAAAGCTGAGGGAATTTATAATCCATTACATACCTCCAACTTGCCTCCAGAAATTTTTTACATAAATCCTAAAGATGAGGATGAGTCACCAAAATTGGAGGATGCCCATCCCAAGAATCGATCCAAAAAAGAGCCTCTGAACCTTTATTACAAATCCAAAATAACCATTTCTTAATCAACTTTGCTCCCCTTTTTAGTGTGCTCCAAACCATTAAGCCTTTGCTCAGAAGACTGAATCAAGGAACTTGTCCACCATCAACCCCACCTAGATATTTAAAAGTGAGGATCCTAGCCCGAGTATGTTGTTGCTAAGTACACCACCGCCTATAAAGTTTTGCAGCCAAATCCTGTCCATTTAGATCACCCCATTGCAACCCAAGACCCCCTTCTTGCTTCGGGTGACACACATCCTCCCACTTCACTAGGCTCCATTTCTATGAAAGGAGATTGTGTTAGAGTAATAGGTTAATTACTTAATTAATTTAATCAAGTTGATTAATTAATTAAGTCACCTTTACTTTATTTTTCACTTAAGCTAAACTTAGGCCTAGTAATTATTAATTATTAATTACTCACCTTTAGAGTTTTGATCTCCTTTCATAATGATTGATCTCTTTGTAATTATTCAATTCTTGTTTTATGCATTTTTGCTTCATAGTAAGTAGAGCACTATTCTATCATTTTGTTATCTCTTCTACGTGACAGGTTATTTGCTTGCAAGTGTTCACTAGGTTCTATGAGGTTATATTTCTTAACTTCAACATGGTATCAGAGCTTCAAATCTGTCACTTCCTATTCATTTTTTGAGGGATCTTGTCTTGAAAGTGACATTTTTGTGCATTTTGAGTCAAATTGGACCTCACCATTGCATCTAGAATGCTCAAATCAGTTAAGATTGACCTTTGTTTCGCCAAATTTGGATTCATGGTGTTAGATTTGTGAGGGTTTTAAGAAACAACAATTTTTTTTGCCAGATTTGGATGTGGGCAAAAAATCTAGGCATTTTCAACAAAAATGGACAGTACAATTACGTCCGGAGTGGCCAAAAATATAAATATTGACTATTGTTTCACGAAAATATGAGAAATAAATTTTGGAGGCGAATTTTTTATAGGCACAATTTATTAGGTTAAAAATCCATACAATAGTACATAATCTGTACCGCATATAGATCTGTACTAGTGCCATTGATTTTTGGTTCAAAAAAAATTCACATTTGGTTTAAAAAGAATTTGTTCAAGTTTAAAAATACATTTTCATGCCTTTGATTTTTTGAAAGATTTTTTAAATCAAAAAACTTGTTGCACTTTTTATGATATGACAACAACATATTCCATAGAATATACCAAGCTCCAACCCCCAAATCCAAAAACTAGGCACCCATATGTCCATGGGCCAAAATTTTAAGCCCTCTGTTTGGTTTTAGAAGGCTAATTATGCACCTTTCACAAAATTAGGTATATCTTGGGCATACGAACTCCGTTTTTTGAAAACTTTATATCGTCGGAAAGTTGGTTCCGAGCTCGTTCCAGATCTAGAGGCTATTTTTTTAATTTTTTATTAGAAAAATTCTACAATCAGTTGAATACAACTCTTCTATTTTTCCCCCGAAATATTAGGCTACCCCTCGTGTGGGGGCATCTTCTTCCTTTTGAATTCCATGATGAAGTGAACATCTTTCAAAAAGATTCCTTGATGATGAATCAATTCAAGAAAGAAAAAACCTACTTTCAAATAGTGTGTCCCTTGAGTGGATCCCTTCTTCACACCGGGTTCCCAAGGGACCCCTTTGAAAGTCTTCCAACTTGTTGATAGTATGCATGATTGTCCGCTTACTTGCCTGTGTGGCCATTTTTTGACATGTTCTATTTGTGGGTAAACATGTTGCTTTACAGGTGCACCTGTGAAGCTGCTTTTCAACTCTACAAAGTCCCCTTCCTTTGGTTTCCTCCATGTGAGAGATCTTGGGGGATACCTCCCTATAGGTCTGCAGGCCTATAGGGCGCTTCCTTTGAGCTTCCTCCATTCGAGAGATCTTGGGGGTGGCTCCCTTGTAGGTTGGTGGGTCTGTAGGGCACTTTTCTTTTGGTTTCCTTCATGCGAGAGATCTTGAATGACACCTTCCCTGCAAGTCTACGGGTTTGTAGGGTGCTTTCCTGACTTCCTCCATGTGAGAGATCTTGGGGGACACTTCCTTGCAGGTCTGAGGGTCTGTAAGGTGCTTTTATGGGTATCCTCCATGTGAGAGATCTTGGGGGACACCTTCCTTGTAGGTTTGCGAGCCTATGAGGCGCTTGCTTCTCAGAGCTTCTTTCATGTGAGAGATCTTAGGGGTTGCCTCCTTGCAGGTTCGTGGCCTTGTAAGGTGCTTTCATTCTTCAGCTTCATAGTTTTGTGGGGCTATGAAGCCCTCTACTTGTCCTATGCTCTCGAGTTCGCTAGATCATGGTCTGCTTCCTCGATGGTTCAAGTATACATTTCTAACTCTACTACTTCTTTGATCTACTTTACTGAAGCACTCATCAGTATTGTGCTCGCTACAGTGGGGGAAAAAGGTATAAGAGCGAATTTGCACCCCTTACACAAATTCCCCCTTTCCCTTCCTCACTTTAGAAAACCAAATTCAAAGGCTAAATTCCACTTAAGCCTGCTACCTTTGTTCTGCTTGGTGTCCATTTTGTGTGTCGGTAAGGGAATAAATGTTGGGGATGCCCGTGCGGCACATAGATGTCCGTGCAACACGCTTATGTCCCTGGTAGATCCTTGTGTCTGGAGCTTGCAGAGGTGTCACACTTCCCATTGGAGGTCAATTTGTAACACCTTCTTCGACCAACCGACCTGAATATGGCCATTTCTTTCATTCTCCCTTCAAATTCACTCTTCATTCTTCCATTTCATCCTCTAAGCACTCAACTTGATCACTCTCCAAGCATTCTAGCATTCACTCCTTGCATTCTAAGTCTTTTAGCAACACTTTGACACTCCATAGCAACAACAACAACACTCCGTCAACTCCGTAGAGCAAGTGTGGAACCAACACCATTGTAGCATGGGCTTGAGTCCTCTCATTTTCTCCTCCATTAGCTAGTGAGCTCTTGGTGGAGGTGGTAAGCTTTCTACTTCTCTCTATGATTTGGTTGAGTAGCACATTATTGTTTGGTAGTGCTTTTGCATTCTTTACTCCATTTCCTTCGTTATCATATATTTCTCCATTGTTACAAACTTGGCTATCTGTGGAGGTGGAAACACCAGAACAGGGGTCTGACTAAGGTAGGCCCCTATATAGTCACCCAAAAAATTTCCTCTTTCTTGTGTGTGGGTGGAAGTATTCTTGGAGCTAGTTGGTGAACAAGTACCTTTGTGAGATCATTCTTGCCACCCTAACTCATATATTTAGTTTATCATATTCGTTCATATCTTACCTACTTCATAGCTTTGTTTTGGCCCTTTGGAAGTAATTAGCTAGGCTGTTAGTATGTTTTCTTGTGTTTAACCTTGTCTTTTTGGTCCTCTAGTCGCATGGACGCTGACACACTTGAGAGACGTTAGCGCACGACACTGTCGTCTTGGAACCGCGCTTTCATCCTTGGGCAGAGAGCTACCTGAGATATAGTGTTGAACCTAAAAACTGGCTCACCTAGCTCCATTATGAGTTTCAAGTCTATAGAGTGATCAAAGGACCTCATAGTCCTCATCATTCTCGTCTCTCATTTCAAAACACCCCTTTAAGTTGAGGTAAGTTAGGGTAGCCTTCCGCTCTTGGCTCTCCATGACCCAGGGCCTTGAACGTGGCTGGTCCCCCTCTCTTACACAATCTAAATTTACAAATAAAGATAATATCATCATTAATAATTTTGTAATTAGCAATGAAGATTGCTTAAAAAAATGATGAAGCATTTGTAGAAATTCATAATCATCATTTAAATATCCAAATTATCATCATGTAAAGTAGTTAATTTTCATCAATATGATTATCTAATAAATCATCATTATCAATCCACAAGTGATGCTTTCATAGAAGATGAAATTTGCAATTATAAATATGTTCATAAATAAAAACTATATGGAGTGTAGACTTGTATTACATTGAATTACATTTCATAGGTGTTTTTTGGGTCTATTCTAAAAATTGTATTCATTATAAACATGTTTCAAAAAACAAAAATGAGGAACAAAAAATGGGTTTACACACACAAGGAGCAACAAGGACAAACTTTAATTGTCAAACTAGAATGGTTTGATATTTTAGAAAATGTAGGGTTTAAGAAATGGTTTCCAACCTTGCTAAAACCATGATTGCATAATGTGAAATAAATTAGTACACTTCAACTAATATAGAAACCTTTAGTAGGATTTTAAGATAATCAATAGTGAATCCAATTTTATAAAGTTTTCATAAATAATAAAATTTTGATTATCCATTTTGATAAAATGGATCAATATAATTCAACAATTGAAATAATTGAATATTTAATTTTATACATAGTTTGATAGGCCACAATGATGGTTAAATAGAAGATTTAAATTTCCATATGTAATTAATGTGTATCAAAACACAAAGGAGGGCATACACAAATATAATATTTTTCTTCTAGATATTTTGTTTTGCATATACACTAAGAAATTAACTAACTACAAAAGGAAAAATAAAAAAACTAGATATGTATTCAAGAAAATGCAAATAAAATAACCATTCAATTTAGGTAGAGGTTGATGAAATAAATATTGTCTTATTGAGGTATGATGATCCCACCTTCCATTTATAACTAGATAGGGGAATGAAATGAAAAATAAACTTCTTAAAAACTAAACAAAAAAAATATAAATGGTCAAAATAATACATGATAGAGAAGAAATGAGGCAACATGACATACATAAGGCCATGCGAACCCCAAAATTTAGAATGCACCACTGTTAGGCCCCTTAAACCTTAAACCCTAAACACCCATATAAACACTAACATAAACAATGCTCTTGATAGATGGAAAACAAGAAAAAAGTTCGAGTGGGTCACTGCCTTAGTGAGGTATTGGCATTTGAAATGTGCATGCTAACATGAAGATGTCACACAGTTATGAAGTTCGTTGAGCAGCCAAAGCATCCTCAAGAAAAGAAGACTAAGGACAAATTTAAGATTGTTAGTTTGAAAGTTAAGGAAGGGATCGAGTACACTGCAGAATTGGTAGACATTGAACTTTCGTTGATTGAGTATTAAGCTTTTGATGCTAGTTTTGGATCATTCATCTTATCTTTTCAAAATTAATATGCTATTGTTGTTTTGTTTTACCTCAAAAAAAAATTCCATGCAATCTATCCTACAAAATGATCAAGTTTGAGGAGCATAAGGAACTCGTGACTGTTGAAAGAGTTTTGCAAGTAGTGTTTTTGGATCCACAACGCCCTTGTCTGGTAAGATGGAATTTGATGGTATTTTCAATATTTCCAATCTTTCATGCTGACTATTCACACTTTTTGCTTTTGTTTTAATTTTTTTGGGACTAAAAAGTTTCAAGAGGTATGTAATTCAAGGACTTGGATTTCTTGTACAAATCAGAGGCACTTGTGCTGTAAGGGGGGGAATATTTCAATTTATCTTCTATGTGTGATTTTATCTATACCTACTCAAAGCCCTACTTTATTTGTATGAATCAGGAGCTTTTAGAGGGTTAAGAGGAATAGAAGACAGTCAACTGTAACTATAGTTGCAGGGTGTTATCCTGCTCAAATATTCCATGTAAATCGATTGTCTTCTAGAAATTTGGGTGTAAATACAGGTCCCTGATCCCACCCAACGTTTATTGTAATAAAAGATATTATTAGTGAAGCATATATTTGGGCATGCATTGCTTATGATTTTTGTAGTGTTTGGCGAGTTTAGCAGGCATAGAGATTTGTTTGTGTTCAATAGAGTTGCATGAGTTTTATATTGTATGTTTTCAGAGGGTGAAGTTCAGCATAAGATGCTATTTGGCATCTCCCGATAATTTTCTGTACTTTTAACCAACATGAGAGGATTGCCAGGATGGTGGTTGTATTTTTTTTTTGAAAATCAATTTTAGTTCATTTGGATTTGTTTGTAGCCATTTAATAGCAAGCTCATTTCTAGTAATAGATAGAAACATCATACCATCAAAAGAAGACAAGATGGAACCTTTTATAACCTATGAGTTGAATTAAAGGCGGAGCATATACATGAAGTTTCCCAAGAGTTTATCTGTGTATCTGTGGATGATTTAGAATTTGGTAGCCTAAAGTGGTTTATATCTTTAAAAGTTGTACATTCTAAAGTAACTGCTATTTGTTTAACATAATTTATGTAGTCATACATCCCTTTTTGTAGTTTTCCCTGAGCAGGACTACCCCACATGCAAAGTGTATGGCTTGCCTCTCTACTTATGTTGTTATGGGCTCTAGGAAAATTCCATGACAAATTCATTTCAAGGAGAATTCACCACCAGCAATTCATCACTGTGGAAAATTCATCGCATTAAAAGTTTGTGATTAATTTTCTATAGTGGTGAATTTTCCTTGAGATGAATTTGTCATGGTGGTGAATTTTCTTGCGGTGAACAGTTGACGGTGAATTTTCCAGCAGTAAATTTGCTTGATGCCATTGTTATGATGTTATTCATAGCTTGTAACTCTACTCCCTGAAAGGTATGCTTATATTTTCTTAGAGAGAAATCTCTGATCAAAGAATAAGAGGAAACTTAGTGTACTGCAGCAAATCCTGCATGATTTCATAGGCATTCTTTACAATATGCCTGATATCTTAGCTTCTTTATTTTAGGTTTTCAGTTGCCAAGATGGCAATTTTCTGTTTTCTGCTTTTATTCTCCATAAAACGGTTATATCTGGCAAATCAAATGTTTAGTTTGTTAATTGCAATTCAATATTGTCAGACCGTGTATTAGATCAACCAACTATCATCTGCCACAAAAAAGAAAAACCATTTTATGACAATCAATCCATTTTATTCTTTTAGGCTCTGTAAATTGGGTTCAGGTTCAGTCCGTCGCATGAGATTAGATGTATTCTACTGCAGTATTTTGAATGCTTATTAAACATCGGTAACAGATTTATTATTTTTCATTAAAATAACAGAGGTATTAGGTATTTCCCATACATTGTCACTAATGCTGACCTCTGAAATCCAGCAAACGTGTTTTGAGCATTAAATAGAACTGTTTGATTATTTCTTGATCCTAAGATTTTACATTTGACTTATCCATTATCCATATGGATTTTATGGGACAGTGACTAGAGTAAGACTTTAAATAAGAAGTTTGATTCCCAGATTTGAATAGCTGATTTTATTTATTTATTTATGAATAAGCTTATTTAATTCTAAATGGCCTTGAGAAATTATACATCCAATTCCACGTTTTTTGAGCTCTAGTGCAAAACCAAAAAATATGCTTGAGAGTCTCTAAATGACTACAAAATAGACAACATAGATTATGAACTCCTAAATACATTAAGCCAAAACCAAGTAGAAGACCTCAATAAAAAAATACACTTAACAAAATGAACCAACTTAGGCTAAAAATAGCTGACTTGAAAGCTTGGAATCTAAGATGTCAAGTTATCATAGAAGACTAAAGCTGCTAGTAATGGTATAGTTGCCAACCATAAGAAGATGAGGAGAAAGCTGCAAATATTCTTTGTGAGGCTTATAATTATGAAACGGTGTACCAGAATGCCATATCCTTTAACCAAAGCTTGAATGATTTGATCCTAATTTCGTGAATCATTTGAAGAAGAATAACATCAATAACAAGGTTCCGTGATTCTTGGTTAGACAACTTGAATTTTCTTTTAATCTCTGCCAAGAAAGAAAATTCTTGTGAATGAGATATAAAAAATTTCTAATGCATTGCTTCAAAAATTTTGAGGTGTGAATCGGTGGCACTTTGGCTAGAAGGTGGTCTTGTCAAAGTGGTTGCTGGTTAATTGAAAGGTAATTGTGGAAATCATATCCCGCCTAGAGATTGCTTTTATTTCCTGGAGGTTGGGAGTAGACAGATATTTAGGTACCAAATGTTGATGTCATGAGACCAAGTTCATCCAACAAGAAGGATTTATAAGCATTTAATGCCAATGTTTAGTCCAGCGGTAGGAAGGACGACGACTGCTGGTCAAGCGTAGAGATGGGAGACTTACGTGTACCTAGTTCCTATTTACACCATCAATATAGGAGGAACACTTGCTAGTCTCTTTTTGAAAAATCCCTTGGAGTCATGATAGTCGCCATGTGGCCTGTTAAAGTAGAAACTTCTTTTTTCTGTGAGGGGATTTCTTTCTCCCTTCTTTTCCACCTTTGTTCAGTTTCTGACACAACCGCGGTCTAGATTTTTCAAACTGGCAAGACTTTTGGGGAGTCTTTTGAATCTGTTTTTGGGCCTACCATTTACAGTGGGTATATCAAGGGTGTCCTGGTCACGAGGATGACTTCATTTACTGCGCAAATAAGAAGGAAGCGCATATCCAGGATTCCACACCTATGATGGAATGGTCCATATACGACCACCCTTAAAAAAACCCTCAAAGCGTGTATTGATCATTTGATCAACTGATGTCGATGCATAGGTTGTAAAGTGATGCAGACACCCCCATATCTCCGACCTGTAAGCTGTTGTATCTTGCAGATAAGGAGGAGGTACAATAGTGGGGTTCTATATTTGGTTTAGAAGTTGATTAGGTGGGACCTACCAATAAATAGTTGATAAATAATTTTTTTTGTTCCATTAGAAAAGGATGTGTAAAGATCATATTTTGTAGTCAATGGGTACAATCAGTGTTCACATTGAAAATGTTTATTAAATAGTAATTGGTTTATCATGATAGGTAGGGAGTTGACACATATAAATCTTATTGTCAATGTTTTGAACTCATATGAATTCTATACAATCTTTGTCTAGAAGATATGAGAGTTTATATTCCAATATAAAGTCTATGTGACTTTTTCAGCTCAGAGCATCTTCCCTACTATGGAGTTCATCAACAACGATCGCTGCACTTTGGAGTGACCCTGCCTGGCATTATTGGAGGAGGAGAGTGTTTCTGTGTGATTGGAAGTTGTTCTCGTGCAAATATGTATGCAAGGTTTATGAAAGCAACAGTAGCACATGCTGTTTCTGATTGTATCTTTGCAACTTTCAGCTGGTTCTAGCACCATTTTGCTGCTTTTTTTTTATGCTATTTTGCAGCAGCCTGTAGCTGTTTTTCTCTGGACTTCTCTACTGCTGTTCTTTAACATCATTGCTGATGGGTTCTCTACTGATGTTCCTTAACAACATTGTTGTTGTACATTAATAACATTATTGCTGCTTTGTTGTATTTCTGATTTTCTTAATCTAATACAAAAAAATTTTTTGTACCAAATACGTATGTAAATATAAAGAAGTTTTATATTAATTGTCTCAAATAAAAAAAGATTGTGATACAAATATATAATCCTTTGATAACAAAATGGATTATTAGTTGTTCCATCAAATAAAAATAAATGTTCCATATCTCCTCATGAACACAATATCTTCAAGTCATATTTCCCCAACAATTGGTGATTTCTATCATGAATGTCTTCGAGCATTACATCAAATTTTTAAGGATCATCTATCAAGTTACCAAAACAATTTGAAAAGACAATCAACAAAATAAAGAAATGCATTCAAATTAGAGACCATAAATCAAAGATTTTAAAATCCATAAAATTCATTGTTCACTCATATATCTTACATGCTTCCATCCTAACAATTGAATATTATCTAATCACATGAAGGTGTACATAACACCAACAATTACATGGCTATTAATGTATAATTTTCTCTACTAGATTTTTTATGCAAAACTATTCAGAGAATTTCTACGAAATTCAAGTTATATTATATTTTTTAGTTTGCTATCTACCACATCATTATCAGCAAGTTGCTATAGCATTTTCAATGTATTATCTACCACTTTAAGTTCATATTATATTTGTCACAACATTATCAACTTGAAGTTCAAATTATACTAGTCATCCATTTCCTTCGGCTTACATTTCCATAATTTCATGTTCATAGTTGCTTGTAAATGCTATATATATTATAAATTTAGATTATATTATATTGTAAATCCTATATATACTATAAGTTTAGATTATAACATATATTTTATAAATTTATAATATATTTAGACTATATATTATGTTATTGTTAGTTTAGATTATTTATTGATTTTCTTGTAAACATGAAACAAATCACATAAGTATGCTAGATATCAAATATGTAACTTTATCTATTCAAACTCCAATAAATATCAAACAAAAAATGAAACTAGTAGACAACCAGACAACACTACTATAACACTTGACTACATTAGTATAACAAGTGAAAGTAAAGTTATTAACTATTTTTTGTATTCATAGTCATGTATTGACCTTGACCAATCCTTTTTTTCATGAACTACTATGAATTATCAAAGTCAAGTAATAAACTCCAATTCAAATTCATAGTCACATATTCTTATATTTTTTTTGTATTAGATTATTGTTTGAATGGTAACCAAAAGTTTAATTATTGAAGAAAGATACTATTAAGTAGTTTTTATTGTTTTTTATCTTCAAAATGTTTAAACCAAATACTAGTCCATCTCTTCACTCACTATGCAAAAAAAAAGAGAGTTTCATTAGACCTTAGTTGAATACACTTGAACAAAATATTTAAATTGTTCGCAACCTCACTTACATGACAACACAATTGTTTGGTGCTAACATGGAATTTACAAGGCCATGCCAAACCTTCAAGTTAGGATGTGCCACTCTTACCTATCCTCTCTCCTAATCAACACTTTGACTATTTATCATAATTATAGTAAAGTTGGATTTACTTGTGATTATCTTGAAATCCACAATAATGGTTGCTACAATAAATGTGTTTTCAACATTAAACATAATTGTTTGATTATTTCTTGATCCTAAGATTTTACATTTGACTTATACATTATCCATATGGATTTTATGAGACAATGACTAGAGTAAGACTTTAAATAAGAAATTTAATTCCCAAATCTCAAAAAAAGAAATTGATTTTATTTATTTATTTATTTATGAATAAGCTTATTTAATTTTTAATTGAAATAAAAAAATAAAAGTAGAATATTCACATAAGAAAAAGGGTGGATAGTAAAAAGGTATATCCTCAAGTCTAGATAGAAACAAGTTCAAATGAGAGATAACAAGCAGTGTTCCACAGGGATGCATCCCCCCCAAGGAAAAAACCATGTTTCCTAAACATCCCCATCTCGGAGACTTGGGGCTAGGGGGATGCCCCCCCACCAACCCACCACCATTGCCACCATCCCACCACCAATGTTGTAGTCTCCAAGATGCTGCTAGGACTTTGAGGACATTGGAGTGTCCTCAAGATGTCTAGGGGACTCCTAGTTGTTGTAAGATGGTGTGTCCCTTAGTCTCCTTGGTGCAACGTGGCACTTGGGTTCATAACATGGCAAGTAACTTCCTCCCATGGATCTTGTATAAATCTGGCAGTTGTATCAGGCATTAAGAGGTCAATATTTTGGTGCAAGGAAAACCACCAATGTAATAATTGGTATCAGAGTTAAGATCATGGGTTTGAACCCCTCGCTTGTGCTTGGGGGATTGTTGCAAGATGGTGTACCCTTGGTCTCCTTGGTGCAACACGACACTTGGGTTCATGACATGGTTTAATCGTCTCTTGTGGATCTTGTATAAATCTGGCGATTGTATCAAGCATTAAGAGGTTGATATTTTGGTGCAACAACAACCACCAATGTAACACTAGTTGTCTCCAAGATGTAAAATTCTTATACTTATACATATTTTTATAAATTTTTTCAAGTATAATATGTATTTCATCACCTTGTCACCACCTCCTCGTCATCCCCAAACTTAGGCCCTTGGTCCCCTTGTCCCTAAAACTCATCCTCACATCCCCTCGACAGGACACTCCGTGGAACTATGATAACAAGTCAAAGGGCCAAGCTTGAACATAACATAAAAACCTAAATAGCTAAAGCAATTCCAAGAAGAGGGGGTTCTTTATCATTAGGTTTCCCCCAAACATCAGTAGGGGTAGGATTATTATCAACTTGCTTCTAGACAATGAGTGCACCCTCTTCCTTAGGAGTATCTTCCAAAGGTTATCTAGCATGCCCTAGATAAATTCCTAGCACTAGCCATGAAACCTTTTCCAAAGTTTGACCAACCAAAAGCACCATACTTGTTAGAGGAGGAAAAAGGGGGCTGCAAGGGCTAGGACCAAATGTAAGCAACATTATCCCTATTTTCCTCAAAAGAGGGGAAGTGGAGGGAGGTGAAACTCTGCCAACAGTGCAAAGATTGTTGCCCCAAGAGTCCAAAAGCTTTTGCAAATGAGCTACTTCAAGTGCAACTTTGCTAGCTTCCATTTGAATTCATATAATAACATTAGATAAATTCAAAGTTTTAATGTCAAGAGAGAAATGAAATTAATCGAACATGTTGAAAAACTAATGAAATTTCATCTTTTCGAATTTTGAAGAGAATCTCCACTTTGAAAGCATGCCAAATCTGAATATACTTGGAAGGAAGACAAGGTCATTTCCTTAACAAAACCATATTCCATGAAAAAAGAGTAGATATAAATGGCCTGAAAAAATCATACATCCAACTCTAAGTATTTTGAGCTCTAGTGCAAAACCAAAAAAGATGCTTGAGTGTCTCTAAATGTCTACAAAATGGACAACACATATTATGAACTCCTAAATGCACTAAGCCAAAACCAAGCAAAAGACCCTGATAAAAAATACACTAGGCAAAATGAGCCAACTTAGGCTCAAGAATAACTCCCTTGAAAGCTTGGAATCTAAGATGTCAAGTTATCATAAAAGACTAAAGTTGTTAGTAATGGTTTAGTTGCCAACCATAAAAAGATAGGAAATCCGCAAATATCTTTTGTGAAGCTTATAATTATGAATTTTTGTATCAGAATACCATTTCCAATCCTTTTAACCAAAGCTTAAATGATTTGAAATGACATCAATAACTACTTGAAAGGTTACTTGATTCTTGGTTACACAACTTGAAGTTTCTTTTAATCTCCGACCAAGAAAGACCAAGAAAGAAAATTCTTGATGATTGTGTGAATGAGATATAATTTTTTTCTAATGCATTGCTTTGTAGGTTTTTAAGGTGTGGATCAATGGCACTTTGTCTAGAAAGTGGTCTTGACAAGACCACCAAATTGGTTCCTCGTTGATTGAAAGGTAATTGTGGAAATCATTTACCGCCTAGAGATTTCTTTCATTGCTTGCAAGTTGGAAGTGGACAAATATTTAGGTACCGAATGTTGATGTCATGAGACCAAGTTCATATGATATCAAGGATTTATAAACATTTAATGTCAATGTTTAGTCCAATGGTAGGAAGGAGGACAACTGCTGGTCAAGCGTAGAGATGGGAGACTTAACGTGCACCTTATTCCTATTTACACCATCAATATAGGAGGAACACTTGCTAGTCTCTTTTTGAAAAACCCCTTGGTGTAATGATAGTCGCCATGTGGCCTGTTAATGTAGAAACTTCTTTTTTTTCTGTGAGGGGGTTTCTTTCAAGCAAGGTTGCCTACTCTCCCCAACGCTATTTGGGCTTTACATTGATAAGATGGAAGAATGGATTGACAAGGTTGGTGGGGAAGACATTCATTTGGCCAACTTTGTAATAAAATCACTCTTATATGCTGATGAGCTCATATTAATTGCTAAAACTGCACTTGATTTGAGAAAACATTTGAAGGCCCTTGAAACGTTTTGTCAAGAGGTCAGGATGCAAGTGAACACTACCAAAACCAAAATAATGATCTTCTCGTTGTGAAGAAAAAAATAACAGATTGAATTTCTCTTTGAAGGAAAGCCACTAGAAATAGTGGACGAGTACAAGTACCTTGGGCTTGATTTTCACAACAAACTTAGCTGGGAAACATGTAGAGAAAAAAGAATTCAGGGAGGTTGGAAAGCACTGTACTCTTTGCAAAATAGATGTAGAAATGCAGAATTATGGGATTGGAAAACTAAAAGAACGCTTTTTGGTCTACTTGTCACTCTGGTAATTCTCTATGGGTGTGAAATTTGGGGCAGCAACATGTCATATCAGAAATGGAGAGAAGTGGAAAGGATACAAAAACATCTAATTATATGCTTAAGACTGCAGTGCCTTATGGAATTTTATTGGCTGAGACCGGTACTTTTCCCTTGGAGGCCTCAGCGATGACCCAGTTATTAAGCTACCTAAAGAAGGTCCAGAATATGGAGGATCATTGATGGCCTAAGCTAATTGTGAAGGAAGAGCTAACTAGAAGAAAGAACACATGGATGAAACTTAATATCAAATGGATGAAAAAATGGGATGTTGTGATGCATGAGTGTCCAAACACAAATGGAGAAATAAAAAAATATATGAGAGAAAATTTTAAATATGCTATATGGACAAAAAAAATAGGGCGTAAAAAGGATTATTATATCAAAGAATTCAATCCCACGAGGGACCATGAAGAACAGGCCTATATAGGAGCGAATATCAAATGGAAGAAAAAATGTTGATAGCTCAATTGTGAACTAGTTCACATCATCTTAGGTGTGAAACAGGTAGGTGGGTGGTTCCTAAAGAGGAGTGGGAAAATAGATTATGCCGATTCTATAACAAGGGTATGGTGGAGACAGAATGACACTTTATCATAGAATGCTTAGCATATAAAGACATTTGGGTCAGCTATGGGGATACTATGCAGGTTGATAATTTAAATACCTTGTTTGAAGAATCAAGACTGGACAAAACTACAAACTTCATCATCAAAATTCACTGCAGAAGGGTTGATCTTGAACGGAGTCTACAAATTGTCTAGGGATTTTCTGTGGGAGGTCCCAGTGCTGCTCTTGGGTCCCATAGGCTTCTTTGGCCTCGTGGATGTCATTAAAATATTTCATTTCTTCCTTCTTTTCCACCTTTGGTCGGTTTTGACACAATCATGGTCTAGGTTTTTCAAACAGATAAGACTTTTGGGGAGTCTTTTGAATTTGTTTTGGGCCTACCATTTACAGTGGGTATATCAAGGGTGTCTTGGTCACTAGGATGACTTCATTGACTCAACAAATAAGAAGGAAGCAAGTATCCAGGATTCCACGCCTATGATGGAATGGATTGGTCCATACACGACCAACCTTAGTAAATTAAAAAAGCCTGAAAGCGTGTATTGATCATTTGATCAACAAATGTGGATGCTTGGATCTGATGCATAGGCCCTAAAAATGGTTGTACAGTTATGTAGACACTCCCATATCTCTGACTTGTAAGTTATTGTATCTTGCACATAAAGGGAGGCCCACTAGTGGGGTCCTATGTTTGGTATAGAAGTTGATTAGGTGGACCTACTGATAAACAATTAATAAATCATAAAAAAATATTCCATTAGAAAAGGATGTGTAAAGATCACATTTTGTAGTCAATGGATACAATCAATGTTCATATTTAAAATGTTTATTAAATAGTAAATGTTTTAGCTTTGATTCAATATTAAAAATAAATAGTAAATGTTCTATCAAGATAGATAGGGAGTTGACACATATAAATCTCATCGTCAAATTTTTAAACTTCATAAATTCTACACATTCTTTGTCTAGAAGATATGAGAATTCATATTCTAATATCAAGTTTATATTAAGAAATATGCATATTAATGATTTCAACTACATATGTAAATATAAAGAAGTTTTATATTAATTTTCCCAAATAAAAAAGATTGTAATACAAATATATAATCCTTTTATAACAAAATGGATTATTAGTGGTTCCATCAAACAAAAATAAATGTTCCATATCTATATTAATTGTCTCAAATGAAAAAAGATTGTAATACAAATATATAATCCTTCGATAACAAAATAGATTATCAATGTTCCATCAAACAAATTTAAATGTTGCATATCTTCTCATGAACATAATATCTTCAATTCATATTTTCCCAACAATTAGTGATTTCTACCATGAATGTTTCCCAACATTACATCAAATTTGTAAGGATCACCTATCAAGTTGTCAAAACAATTTGAAAATACAAAACCAACAAAAATAAAGAAATGCATTCAA
This sequence comes from Sequoia sempervirens, assembly GCA_007258455.2. Taxonomy (NCBI): domain Eukaryota; kingdom Viridiplantae; phylum Streptophyta; class Pinopsida; order Cupressales; family Cupressaceae; genus Sequoia; species Sequoia sempervirens. The sequence continues at coordinate 448,664,190 of VDFB02105785.1, forward strand.
ATTAGAGACCATAATTTAAAGATTTTGAAATCCATAAAATCCATGTGGTCACTCCTATATCTTACATGCTTCAATCCTAACAATTGAATATTATCTAATCAAATGAAGGTGTACATAACACCAACAATTACATGGCTAAAAATGCATAATTTTCTTTACTAGATTTCTTTATGAATTTTTTTTTAGAAATTTTCTACGAAATTCAAATTATATCATAGTTTTTAGTTTGCTATCTATCACATCATTATCAACAAGTTGCTATAGTATTTTCAATGTATTATCTACCAAGTTATAAGTTCATATTATATTTGTCACAACATTATCAACTTGAAGTTTAGATTATAGTAGTCATCATTTTCCTTTGGCTTACATTTCCATCATTTCATGTCCATAGTTGCTTGTAAATGTTGTATATTCTAGCTTATCTATCTTATTACATAATCTATATAGGAAACACTGAGATATATCAACTTGTTTGAATCCATTTTAGAAATTTGATTGTTGTGTGTTTATCATAATGGATTATTTAGTTGGACAATAATATAATATCATTGGCTTATCTTCTAGGAATGTATAACACTGCGACATGTGTATGAAAGGAGAATGAATTTTGTCTAAACATGAAGACATTATATTGAATGGATAAGTATATAATTTACATTAGTTGTATTATAAGGCTTGTAGCCTATGATTTATCTTAGAACCCTAACCCTAACCCTACCCCTATTGAAATTCAATCCTAATTGAACTATATCCCTAACAGTAACCCTAACCTATTGAAGTTCAACCCTAATTGAACCTAAACACTAACCCTAACATTAATTCTAACTGTAACCCTAATTAAACCCTAACCTTAACCCTAATTGAACCCTAACCCTAAACTAACTTTAATCCTAACTATAGTTGAATCCCAATCCTAACCTTAGTGGGTGCTGGCAAGAAGTTGAGTCCACTTTTTGGCCAAAAAGTGGAAGTGTTTTCCCCGATTTTCATAATTTGACAGATTTGACCTTAAAATTTGAAGCACTTAGAGATGGAATCTTCAAAAAAGTCACTGATCATAAAATGTAGTATTCAGAGTCTAGTTTCCAAATATGTAATTTATTTCAATACCCAAATGGTACAAATTGAGTTTCAATAGGCGTTTCTAAAAACCACCGTTTAAAAGTCACTATTTTTTACCATACCATGCACATGTACGTCATCCATATTTTGATCTAAATTATCATATTTTTCTCAATCATTTTGGGAAAACATTTGTGACTCACTAAAGCACGTTTTTGATATTTTTTTGTAATTTTTTATTGAATTTTTTTTTGATAAATTTTTATTAGCCTCATTTGTCATTTTGAAAAATCGTCATGTACGCCATGCATAAGATGACTTAAACTTATCATTTTTTAATTTTTATTTTAAATTAAAAAGAATTGTTTGAAGTACGTTCTCGTGCAATCCGTTCGTGAAAATGTTATGTTGATAAAAAGTTATTAAAATAGTAAAACACCTTGATATTTAAAGTTTATGGACCAGTTTCATCAGAAATTAATTGAAAAAAAGAAAAAGAATCCAATTGTTAAAAAAAATACACATTTGGAATCTACACTATCTCATCTATAATGGGTTTTAATTTCGTTGAAAGATTCTGCAAAAAAAGTCGTCAGCCATATGTCCAAACTTGGTATTTTTCTCTAACATTGTTAGAACCTTCAACTTGCAGGTCAAACTAGGTTGAAGGCCTAGGTTTGGATTCCTAATGCTTTTCCTGAACCAGAATACAAGCCAAAAACCTGACCACAAAGCAAATGGAATTTCAAATTTTTAGAAACGGGATCCTGTTTCTTAATATTAAATGCGGTGACCTTTGATAGGGAAATGAGATCATGTTTCTTTGTCAATGGTCCCCACATTTTAATATTGGGGAATGAGATCCTAATTATAAAATGGGATCATGTTTGTTTTTAACCATTTTTTTTAAATTTACTGAAAAAGTTTACTGTGAAGTCTGCAACTTCACATGTATGGCCGACTGTGACATATTGGGCTATTTTTCATCAACTTTTGTCTTTACAGGTGGTGAACTTGCATTTTGGATTGATTTTTTCAAAGGAGGCATCATGTAAACCATTTTTGAAGTGGAATTTTGTTAGTTTTGTACTCATTTGGAGGAACAAAAGGTCTTCAACTTGCAATATGGATTGAATTTTTGAAAGGAGGCATGAAGAAAACATTTTTTTAAGTGGAATTGTGCTAGTTTTGTACTTGTTTTGAGGAACATAAGAGGAATAATTTTATCCTTATAGGTCTTCAACTTGCAATTTGGATTGAATTTTTTGAAAAAAATCACTATTGACATTCATTTGTGCTTGATAATTTTATAATCATGGGTTCACAAGCTCATAATAAGAGGAAAGATAGGAATCTACATTGACTCCTAAAGAAATTGAAGCAAAGAGAGAGAAGGAGAAACAAAGACAAAGAGAAAGAAGAATGAGAATTAAATCAATGAATGATGGTGGAGCATCCAATTCTATAACTATCGAAGATGAAAATATTGAGGAGACCATGGTTGTAGATGAAGCTAATTTGCAAGAAGTCAATTTGGAAAAGAATATGATTATACAAGCAAGTTCTACTATGTCTTCAAATCCCTCTTTCAATGCTATGGAGAATGTTTCAATATGCACAAATCCAGGCACATCTTCAAATCCACATTTTAGTGAAATGGTAAATTCATATGTATAAGTTTTACAAGATGTTGGACTTAACAATGTTGACATTGATAATATTTGAAGCTCGATGAAACTTTTATAGAATTTGTTGAAAATGAAAAATCTTTTGTTGAAAATGAAAATGAGAATAAAAAATATTTTGTTGAAAATGAAAATGAGAATGATCCTTTTGTTGAAAATGTAAATCGTTTTGAAGTTGAAAGTGAAAATGAAAATCTAGAATGTGATGTTGAATTTAATGAAAATACTTTTTTAAAATTAAAGTGATGTTTTGGATAATCTTCCTGGTCAGATTTCTTGGAGGCAAATAAGAACACATGCGAATAAAATATACAAAAAATTCTTTTATCATAAAAAACTTGCATTTCAATGTCAACTAATGATGCAATTGATGATAATGCAAAAAATGAGGAAAATAATGAAAAGGTTAGGCTTTTTTGTTAAACCAAAAAGAAAAGATCAATCATTAAAACATGTTATGTCTACTGTTGCTAGTGCCATTCAATCTATTGGGAAAAATAGTCAATCTAAAGATAAAAATGCAGCAAGAAGAGCTATTACAACTACTATAGTTAATAAAGCAACTTTGAATAAAAGAATGGTAAGCAATATTAGTGAAGTTTTAAACATATAGTTTTAGTTTTATATTGTCCTTTTAAATAGATTAAATACATGTTTCGATATTGGTCAAATGTGTTAATAGTTGAAATTGATTTAAATTGTCCTTTTATAGATCCTTAAGCCATAATCACAAAAAAGATCTAGTCCATGTAGATTCAACCTAGAGAACATGGAATACTTGGTAAAAAAGGTAATTATTAGTTAAATTATATTTAAATACATGTTTTGATTATATATTAATATTGCTTGTACATTAATAGTTAAAATTGATTTATTATCCTTTTTTGTATCCTTAAGCCATCATTTCATTGATCTCATACTTTGAAACAAAAAGGAAAGGATGCCTGGATTCAACCTACACACATGTGTGGAATACTTTTAAATGTAGGTACTTGAGTTGTGTACATATAGATAGTTTTATATAAATTAAAATATGTATGTTTTGCTGATTTCATTGATATTGCTTGTACCTTTTTGATATCAAGTGGTGTGAATACCTACTACATTCTAGGAACAAGTTTGAGATGTTCTTGAGATGGCATATCCAAATTTTGTAAACATTGTTTTGAGATGATATATATGTACATACATACGTACACAATTAAACATTTTGTACAAAACAAAAATACATGTACATACACAATTATGTACTCTATGTACTTCTATGTATTAAAATCAATATTCTATATATTTTGTTTGTTAAATGTGCATGTTTTCCTACTTTGAAACTTTATATTTGATTGTATAATCACTAAATATCATGCATAAATTATTGTTAAATCAATTATATGCTTAAGAAGTTGTATTACAACCCCTTAAGACATCCCCTTAAGATGTGAAGGTGGATTCACATATCCTAAATATTATACTTAATTATATAATTTGTTATGATGACTCACCCTAAAACTTATAATACTTGTTTATATCACTTAATATTTATACTTAATTATACTCTTCTTTGTCCCCTTAAGACGTCGTATTAGGACCCCTTAAGACATCCCCTTAAAACGAGTCATATTAGCACATATCCTAAATATTATATTTAATTATATCATTTGTTATGATGACTCACCCTAAAGTATAATACTTGTTTATATCAGTTAATATTCATACTTAATTATACTCTCCTTTGATCCCCTTAAGATGTTGTATTAGGACCCCTTAAGACATCCCTTTAAGACAACCTATAAATTAGTGTTGGATGCTATTATTTGTTTTGACAACTTATAAATTAGTATTGGATGCTATTATTTGTTTTGACAACTTATAAATTAGTATTGGATGCAATTATTTATTTTGACAACTTATAAATTAGTATTGGATGCCATTATTTGTTTTGACAACTTATAAATTAGTATTGGATATTATTATTTATTTTGACAACTTATAAATTAGTATTGGATGCTATTATTTGTTTTGACAACTTATAAATTAGTGTTGGATGCTATTATTCATAGAATTTATTAATGCTTTTGTTCTCTAATCTTGTATGGTATTGTTTATTTCTTAAAATTTCATCCTTTGTGGTATATAAATGGATTGCTTTTGTTTGTAAATTATGATTTGTTGACTAATTATTGATTGACGTGAATTGAATAAGTTCATTGAATAATTATCACTTATTATTGGATGTACATATCATGTATATCATGTATGGGATCACTAAATTTGTAAAGAACAAATATTAAAATGTCCTATTAATTTCAACTTTAATTTCACATTAATGTCCTATATTAAAATGTCTTGACTATGAACATAAAATGCATAAATGTACATGTGTAAATTAAAATTCAAACAATAATAAAGTCCATAATTTACAACATATAAAGTGCATGAAACCAATATATTAAGTGCATGAAATAAAGTCCATTAGAGTACAACCAATGAACTAAAGTCCAACTAAGTACTTGAGCCATGAAATATAAAGTCCAATAGAGTAAATGAGAAACAAAATATGTAGTCCATGAAATAAACAAATATAACCCATAAAATCATGTTTCTAGGTCATGTATTGTCTCTATAATCAAGAGACCTCTTCACACCATGCATACTATGCAGATGACCTGAAACACTCTGTACAAGAGAAAGATGAAATTAGATGTAAGACAATGAAAAATGACTTAAAGACAATTTAATTTATAATTCATCATAAAATTAAATTAACATCATATTTGGGTCTAGATGCTCTGGTGCACTTGAACCAACCTCTAAATTCTCTGAATTAATCTACATAAACAAGACAAAGAAAGTTGAAATTAGATGTAAGTCTACAATTAAAAATGATTTAATTCAACTTAATTTATAATTTATCATATTTTAATTGTATCGTATTATGAGGTTGTGCACCCTCTTCTCCAGGACCTGTTTGTACATGCTCAAGTACAAGATGTGTCTCATGCTATAAAAGAAAAAGAATTTAAAACATGTATTAGCTCATATTATATATATTCAATTTAAAATTTAAAATTAAAGTTATTCAAAATATATAATTTTTAATTTAATTTAAATATAATAAAAAATTTAAATTACCATGATATTTGGAGCCTACTATGCATGTCCTCCTGGAGGTGTAACTATGACTAGGTCATGGTAGAAATTCGTACTAACAAAGTCCTACAAGATCAAATTTAAAGCATGTATACTTGAACTAGGTTAAAATATATACATTTAAGTTTGCACATTTTGTGTAGAAATTATTTTAAACAACCTAAAAATCAGAGGCCTCACGAGTAGCCGCAACATCTAATGTTTGCCTGATGCCCATTCTCATTGTGGTATCAACCTAGACATACATGTAGACATTTAACGCTTATAATATTTACAAGTGTACATGCACATTTGATATATATTGAATTCAAAATTCATAATTGCAACTATACTAATGTAAGTTAAACAATTTACAATATAAATGTACCTGCCCCTGATTTACGACGCCCAATAGTGGAGGAGTGCTCGACAACCCCTCAGGTGGAATTGACGTGGAAGCCAATTCACTCCCCTAAACCAACATAAATATTTTAAACATATGTTCATGATTCAATTATAAATTTAAAACTCAAGTTAAAAATAATTCCATATATAATTTAAAAAATTGAAATCAAAATACCCCATAAGGGTTGCTAACTAGGACTGGTGTCGATGTATGTACTCACAGAGCGAATGATTGCCCCATCATTACTATCATCTGTACACCAAACAGTTTGATTGTTAAAATGTATTGTAAACTTTTCTTTGATATATACATTCATTAAAATTCTTATAAAATGAACATGTAGATGCATATTTATACTTGTGTCGCAGTGTCTTCGGGGTGATGGTCTGTTGTAAGAAATTCTACAAATGGACTGAGGCAACCAGATGAACCACCAGAATCTCCACATCCACCCAAACTAGGTGTGGCCTGATAAGGTCCATAACATAATTGATGGCAACTAGTACATACATGTGGGACCCTCGACACTCTTGGAGTGGTACTCAGACCAACTCCATAAAATACTCCTCCATCATTGTCGTCTCTATGCTCCGTACTTGCTATGGTAGAAGCATGTTGATCATGGTCTCCTGCGAGCGTGCTAAGGGATCCTAATGTCGAGACCACCGCACGACGATGGATAGGTGTGGGAATGGCAAGACTAAGAGGAGCAACAAGGGGTTGTGCATGCATGGGGCATTGGGGATCAACCCTTTCCCCTAACCTCTATTGTGGCATGCCGCCACCAACACCCTAAAATGATTTAAAATCAAAATAATTAGGTTTTTTCCCCATAACAAACTCTACATATAGATTCCTCAAAAAATACGATGGGAACTCCCAATTAGTGTGTGGTGGACTGTCAAATACCATAAACCATCAATCCCAAAAATTTACACTCATCTGTGGATGTATACACCACCTCATGGATATTCTAGATTTATTGGGAGGAATGGGCTGTCGAGTAACAAGGTCGAGAAAGTAAGGGGCTAGGTGGGATTTTGTTATTTTAAGGTCTAAAATTTATTTATAGGAGAGACTGTCTGCATAAAATTGTCTCATCTGCTCTCTCTCTTGTCGATCACTATCTAGATCAGAATTAATAGTCCTGATGGAATCCACAACATTTTGCATTGTAGAAGCAAAATATCTCACGCGTGGTGGAATCAATTCTTGATTCTACATAGCATTGATTTGATTTTGAATGGATGCAACTTGATCATTTATGTGTGCTCGCAAGCGAGCCTCATTAGATGCAACGAGTGTTGGAGGTGGGATATTAGGTTGAGGGGGTGGAGGGGGGGTGGATGGGGAGGTGGAGGGAGAGGTGGAGGTGTCTGAGGTGCTAGATTGATGATATCATCAATGTTAAATTGATCCATGATATCAGATATAAGTGCACCTACATTAAATTATACAAAATTAACATACAAACTTACAAAATTACAAGAAATAGTTAAATTTGAAACACACATCCAAATTTGTTTAAATAGGATGTGCATACATATGCATACACATACATATACATTGATTGAACTTGAACATGTGCATACAAAATTCAAAATGTAACATGTACATACATTTAAAATAAAAAATACGATGCATAATTTGCATACATATATCATTCAACTAAACTATGTACATACATACAAATTTCAAAATTTAAGATCTAGAACTATGTAATTTTAATGCATGTACATTATAAAAAATAAACTTGAAACATTCACAAAAAGCTCATTTTATGTCTAATGCATAGATATTACATTTTTCCAACATGAGAAATCATGATCTAGTATATAGTCATAAAATATATACTATTAAAAATTCAACATTATAAGTTCATAAATTCATGTCACTAAAAATATCCATTTGAAACCAAAATCATAAATTCACGTCACTAAAAATATTCATCCAACCAAATTTATAAATTCATCACACAAAATATCCATCGAACCAAATTCATAGATTCATAACTATAAGATCATTGTCTTAATTTAGAAATTGTTGTGGCTCTCTACTGCATCTCTCCATTTCTTTGTGTTTTCCTTTTTAGAATAGGAAGTTCTCCTCTCCTCTAGCCATTGTCGATGCTCATCTAAGATCCCATCCATATCCCTAACAACATCAACAACGGTTTGCATCCTAGTTGCAAACATCCTCACAGGTGGTGCGACACATTCTTCATTTTGAAAAATGTTGATTTGATCTTGGATGGTTCTAACATTGGCATTGATTCGTGCTTGCAAACGAACACCATCAATTTCAAGTGGTGGAGGTGGGGGTTATGAGGTGGAGTGGGTGGAGGTGGAGGTGAAGGTGGTGGAGATGGATGGCGTGGAGGTGGATTGTGAATATTATTGAATCGATCCATGTGATCTCTAAGATATAAGTGAACCTACATTAGATTTCTAATTTCAAAATGTAAGATACATGTTTAGGAAATACCCTTAAACCATTCAATATAAATGGCTTAATTGAATACAAATGATAAAATATGTAAGCCTCATTTATGTCTAATGCATGTTACTTGAATGAAAAAACAATTAGCTATTAATATAGGACAATTTATGCATGTTATAGGGTTTACGGTTTAGAGTTTAGGATTTAGGTTTTAGGGTAATAGGATGGCTTAAGGGGATCTATGTAGTAAGTTCCTAGTACAAAATGACATGGCTTTTAAGTGAATAAAATTTGGTGAAGATTCCCAAGGAAACCAAATTTCATTAAGGCCTGAGGCAACTTCACCAAATTTTATTCAATTGAGCCATGCCATTTTGACCTAGGAACTTACTAGACATAGATCCCCTTAAGCCATCCTATCACCTTAAATCGTAAATTGATCAACCTAGATCATGAAATCTCATTCATATTATAATCTTGCATGATCTTATTATTGTTAAATTTGGTTACTTTGGGAAACTTCACCAAATTTTGAGAACTTATTTGATCCCCTTAAGAAATGTCATATTAGGACCCCTTAAGACATCCTAAAGTATGGCTTAAGGGGATCTATGTAGTAAGGTCCTAGTACAAAATGGCATGGCTTAAGTGAATAAAATTTGGTGAAGATGCCTAAGGAAACCAAATTTCATTAAGGTCCTCGACAACTTCACCAAATTTTATTCACTTGAGCCATGTTAGTTTGTCCTAGGACCTTACTAGACATAGATCCCCTTAAGCCATCCTATCACCCTAAACTTTAAATCGATCAACCTAGATCATGATTTATCCCATTCATATTATAATCTTGCATGATCTTATTATTGTTAAATTTGGTTGCCTTGGAAAAATTCACCAAATTTTGAGAACTTAAGAAATGTCATATTAGGACCCCTTAAGACATCGATTTATGGTTTAGGGTGATAGGATGGCTTAAGGGGATCTATGTCTAGTGAGGTCCTAGGAAAAAATTACATGGATCAAGTGAATAAAATTTGGTGAAGTTTCCCAAGGCAACCAAATTTCATCAAGGGCCTAAGAAAAAATGATGGCTTTAGGGTTTAGGGTTTAGAGTTTAGAGTTTAGGGTTTAGGGTAATAGGGTGGCTTAAGGGGATCTATGTAGTAAGGCCCTATGAAAAAATTACATGGCTTAAGGGAATAAAATTTGGTGGAGTTACCTAAGGCAACCAAATTTCATTTTAAGGTCCTAGGACAAAATGAATGCTTTAGTGTTTAGGGTTTAGAGTTTAGGGAACTTAGGGTGAAGTTTTGGTGCCCCTTGGAATAATGGACTTGAAAGTTAGTGAACACCATTTTATTGTGGAGCAGTTGATTGAGATAGCTCTTGTTTCAACTGACCAACCTAGATCATGAAATCTCATTCATATTATAATCTTGCACGATCTTATTATTGTTAAATTTGGTTGCCATGGGCAACTTCACAGAATACGAAATTATTACAGTGTCCTTAAATGTCATATTAGGACCCCTTAAGACACTTGATTTATGGTTTAGGGTGATAGGATGACAGGGGATCTATGTCTAGTGGTCCTAGGAAAAAATGGCACAGCTCAAGTGAATAAATTTTTTTGAAGTTTCCCAAGGCAACCAAATTTCATTAAGAGCCTAAGAAAAAATGATGGCTCTAGGGTTTAGGGTTTAGGGTAATAGGATAGCTTAAGGGGATCTATGTAGTAAGGTCCTATGACAAATTACATGGCTTAAGGGAATAAAGTTTGGAGTTGACTAAGGAAACCAAATTTCATTTTAAGGTCCTAGGACAAAATGAATTCTTTAGTGTTAAGGGTTTAGATTTTAGAGTTTTAGAGTTTAGGTTTAGGGTTTAGGGTTAGGAACTTAAGTTGAAGTTTGGGTGGCCATTGGAATAATGGACTTGCAAGTTAGTGACTAGTTTATAAATATTTTTGATTTTATAGATAGATTGACTATTTCTATAATAGAAACACATAATTGTGTATTATTAAGATTGAGTTTGATGTATATTTTAACTAGATATTTTTTTAATTGAATATAAGATTATTTTATTTAACATTTTTTCATTAATATTCCCCACTTAAATGAATTTTATTATATAAAATGTATAATATAAAATTAATTAATATTTAGATCAAGTATTTTATTTTGGATTGTTTGGAATTGAAAGAACCTAAAAGAAAGAAAAGAAAAATATTTAGATTCTTTTAGTGTCTAGGTGACTAGTGCAAATTGAGATTTTATACTAAACTAGAAACCTAATTAACAACTAATTGACTAGAATGAGGGTTAAGATTGTCAAAAGACAAGAGACAACACATGCAAATAAGAAATGGAAACAAGGCATGACCAAGAGAGATAAAAACATAAAATAGAAATGAATGAAAATATTATCTAATTAAGTGACAATTGGAAATGGATTGTACAACGATTTAGGAATTTGCTAACTAACTTTGAAAACAAACATTGATAAAATTTATGAATTGTAACTATTCTTTAACATATTGTTTTCTAATCTAATTATAATTTAACATTGAAAGTAAAGTTTAACATATTGTTTTCTCCATACAATGTAAATGAATTTTTTCCATTATCAAGTATTCTTGAGCTCAAAATTAGGGTTTTCAAATGCAAAATGATTTGTTTGATTAAAATTTAGGGTTTAGCAATTTTTTTTTGTTTCAATTCAATTTAGGGTTTCAATATAAGCAATTAGGGTTTTTAATGCAATTTTTTGTTTCATTTCAAACTAGGGTTTTCAAATCCATTTTTTTTGTTTGATTTGAATTCAGGGTTTCAAAAAGCTTGATTAGGGTTTCCAAATGCAATTTTTTTATTTCATTTCAATTTCTAGGGTTTTGATATGTTAATTTTTGTTCCTTTCAATTAGGGTTTTCAAATGCAATTTTTTTGGTTTGATTGAACAGTTTAGGTTTTAATAGCTAAATTTTGTTTTTGAAATAAAATTTAAGGTTCATTTTTTCCTTTCTATTGAATATCTTCAAGTTTCATTGCATTTTTTCATCTATTTCTGCAAATCACCATTTCTACTGTTACACGAAAAAAAATGATTAAAATGCCAAATAAATTAGAAAAAAAAAGTAAAATCTATTCTTCTATTAAAAAATTCAATAAAAAATGGAAAAAAGCAAAAAAGTGGGGGTGGAGGCATACCCAAAGGTCATTTTTAACAGTCGCTATTGCCCACCAAATTGGGATCCCATGCAGAGCAAAATGAAGTTTTGTTTGTGTTTTAAAAAATAAATACCATCTTAAAATGGGATCCTGATTATTATGAAACATCCCGATTTTTAATAATTAGGATCTCGTTCCACGTCCGTTGGTTCGAGACCCTTTAACAAACGGGATCCTGTTTGGAATTTAGGATAAGGATCCCAAAGCTAAATGGGATCTCAATTTTTAAAAATCGAGATTCCGTTTATAAAAATTGAGATCCTGTTTTTGTAATACTGATTTCATTTTTTTGGCTAAGGAAAAAAATTCCATGTTTTGTGGACTCAACTTTGTGCACTTACCCTAGTTGAACCTTGACCCTAATTGAATATGAACTATAACCATAACTCTAATTGAATATCTTAACCCTAATTACATATGAATCCTAACCATAACCCTAATTAAGTCCTAATTGAATCTTAACTCTTATAGTAATTGTAAGCCTAACCCTAATCCTAGTTGAATTCTAACCTGAATCCTAACCCTAACCCTAAAATTTATCCTAAAACCCTTACCCAAATTGAACATCAGTTGAACCCTAGCCCTAAATCTAATTGAATCTTAACCCAAATTAG
>VDFB02105785.1:448676854-448691989 GCA_007258455.2 Sequoia sempervirens
GAGACATCAGAGACGAGGCCGAAGAGAGGGTCGGCAGTAGGAGAGGGGGCAGGCACAGAGAGCTCAGGGGGAGCAGAGGGTGGACAGAGAGGGTCGGCAGTAGGAGAGGGGGTAGCCACAGAGAGCCCAGGGGGAGTAGAGGATGGAGGAGGTGATGGATGTGGATGATATGGCGAATGTGGAGGTGGTAGGTGCGAGGGATGCGGCAGAGGAGGGGAGAAGACAGTTTGTGGTAGGACGACATGGGAAGCCACGGCGGTTGCGGGTGCGGCCGACTGTAGAGAGTCATGAGGCTCATCAGGAGCCGGAGAGCAGAGAGGAGGAGGAGGTGAGGGCAGCACCAAGAGAGGAGAGGAGGTCACCACGACATCAATTCATGGTTGAGAGACAGGGAGAGGCGAGATGATTTGAGGTTCGTCGGATTATGGAGGACCAGGAGGAGGGATAGGAGTAGGGGGATAGGGAGCAGCCAGCAGGTGGGGAAGATAAGATAGAGCTAGTGGTTAGGGAGGAGGAGACAGAGCAGGTGGTTGGGGAGGAGGATGCGATGGATGTGGATAGGGATGCGGTGGCGGAGGCTGTTGCAGCAGCAGAGTCATTAGCTTTAGTTCCTTATGTACCAGAGGATCCCCTTGTGCAGGCGAGAGGAGTAGAGGCGAGAGTACGGATGGCGGAGCAGAGAGTGAGGGCTCTTGAGGCTGAGCTGGCCAGAGTAGAGCAGGAGTCATTGAGAGATTATGAGGACATGGTTTTCGAGCTGGGGGGAGCGGTGGAGGAGAGAGACATGGCACAGTCAGAGGTGTAGAGGATACAGGGGGAGTTGACTAGTATGACATGGGACCGCGACAAATTGTAGGTAGAGGTCGTGGTTTTACAGGCCAGGGGAGCCAGAGGGGAGGACATAGCAGGGAGCTGATCAGGGAGCAGGATGTACTAGTCAGCAGTCGGGAGATCTCCAGCGGGACTAGGACGAGCTTCAGGATAGGGTACATTGTCTTGAGCAGACACTTGGAGATATGGGGTTGATGTAGGAGAGGGAGGCCGTGGCAGTAGAGCAAGCACAGATTATGCGGGTTGAGAGGGACGCAGCACAGGCACAGGTATAGGTGATGGAGGCAGAGAGGGATGTGGCACAGGCGCACATTCAGAGTGAGAGGGCGGTAGCAGAGACAGAGATACAGACATTGTAGAGGGGGAGAGACGAGGCAATAGCAGAGGTAGTGACTCTCCGGAGAGAGAGGGATTTGGCAGAGTTGTAGGCATAGGCTCTCCAGAGGGATAGAGATGTAGCAGTGACTCGGGCACAAGGGGATGAGAGGGAGAGAGACGCAGCAGAGATGCGGATGCAGACCTTATAGGCAGAGAGGGATGCTGCGATGGCTTGTGTTTCGACAGGTCAGGGTGTGGGTGGGATGCCAGGAGCAGATGTGCAGATTATGGAGAGAGAGAGGGATGTAGCGGTGGCACGGGCGGCGGCTGAGGAGGAGATGAGGGATAGATTACAGGCAGAGTTGGCACAGCGTCGGTTGACGCAGGAGGCATGAGAGTAGGAGAGGAGAGCTATCACCAGGGACCGAGATAGGTATTGACATGAGCGAAATTCCACTCGGGTTCAGGTTGCGGAGAGAGAGGATAGCATGAGAGAGGCAGGTTTTTGGATGGTTGCATATTATGATGCAGTTCCTGATCCGGCACAGCGGAGATTCTGTTATACCAGGCAGACACCTCAGATGCCTGTGCCATCTCAGTCATTGGGGACACGGATCCATGGTTACAGTGATTCACCAGGTGTTTCACCAGGCAGAGGAGCAAGACCCGAGTCTCCACAAAGATCAGATGTGGGGAGTTCATTTGGGAGGTGACAGTCTACTGAGTTTTTGACAGATGAAGGATAGAGCATGTAGGGTTTATTGACAGAGATGTTTCATATCTTTGGATTTTATATTTTATCATGTGATGTATGATGGACATGTGGCAGATATTATATTATTTTGATATGGGACAGTTCTTATTGACACCATGTAGTATGTTTCCTTTTATGATGGGTGATTATATGCATGTGTATATGGTATTATATGTTTATGTGGATGGATGCATTGGTTTATTTATGCTCATGTGTTGGTTTATTTATGCTCATGTTCATGATATGAGATGTTCACATGGATGATTGGAATACGAATAATTTTATATGAATAATCGTGCTTATGTTTATTTATGCTTATGCATTGGTTTATTGAGATGTTTATGTGGATGATTGGATATATGTACTTATAGAATATGAATAGTTTTATTGATGCATGGTGATATGGTGATATGTTATGTGTACCTATGGGATCTATGATGATTTATATATATGGGTGCCTAGTGGACGTATTTGTCATGTATGTGTATGATGGATTTTGTATGAATATTTTATATATGCAGGATGTGATGTATTATGCGTTTAACACTTTGTGATGCAGGTGGCGGTGTATGTATGGACCTAACATGTGGTGGTGCAGGTGACGATAGATGTATGGACCTAACACGTAGTGCAGGTGATGATAGATGTATGGATAATACTTTTGTAATTCTAGAGGAAATAACACACGACCATAAGTGCCAATAAGATCTGACATGATAATGGGAGGTGGGTATGTAGTGATGGTGAAGATGGATGTCATTTGGCATCTGTCAAAAAGTATCAGTATCCTGAGGAGAGTGGAAAAGAATGGGGGAAAGTATTTGCACAACCAAAACCATAGGGTGAGTGTAATGCAATGATTATGAAAATGCAATCCTAATTCAATTTTCCATCTTTGGAGCACTGGTTTTTGCTATAGCATAAGACACGATACACCAAGGTATGGAGGACCAAGGTAGATTAGTGTCTAATGCATGAGACAAACACGCCAGACAAGAAAGCTATCCCAATACCCCAAAGTCACGAAAACCTTGTTCGGGTCCGGTATTGAGATAACCACAAGCACAAAAGGATGCCCCAACATAAGAAAAGACCTCGAGGATCTTGGTGGGTACTATGTGGGACAACCAAAAAGACACAATCAAAGAAAAGATCAAGATATGCCCCTATGTGGACCAATCAAAACACGCCATAATATGATGGATTATGGCGGCCTTGATAAGTGATGATAGGGAGCCTAAATGATAAACAAAACCAAAAGAATCAAAAGATCGCAATCAATTTCAAATGTCCATTGCCATAGGATCAAGGGGATAGATGGAATTGATGAGGTCTGTTAGGAAGGATGTGTCCTGTTAAGACCTATGATGGATACTAAGCGAAAAGATCGATATGATATAGGATATTCGAAATTGATTCGATTCGTGGGTACAGATGGGTCTTGTTTGTTAAGGACCAGCTAGATAAAGGCATAGCTTGATGACACAACACAAGGGAGACAAGACACCACCTAAAGACCTAGGGGCTCGGGGGCCGATCAAAGATTACCCTTGCCTACGTGAAAGCGCAGAGCCCTCGTAGTTCATGGAAAAGGACTATGGATAAAGCGGAAAGAAGACAATGGTGACCGATGATGAAGGACTCAACACGCGACAGACAAATGCCCCAGGGGGAGGATCAAATGACCAACCTTGACTACGTGAAAGCGCAGGGGCAACGTAGTTTGATAAAGGATGAAAGCGACGTGGGAGGATGAGATCAAGGTGGAGACCGACATGATGGATGAGCTTATGTGACAACACAGACCGACCGAAAAAGGGAATGAAAGACATAAGCTCAAAGTGGGATATGAAAAAGCTTAGGATGAGGGATAGGTAAGGTGGGTTGTCCAGTGCTCAATCAACAAATACCAAGCGGCCTGGGCTGATGTGGGTAGGGATGATAGTGTGGATGAAAGCACAAAATAACTAGGATGTCAGGTAGATAATGATTAAGCCCTCTATGGATGACGCCTGTTGACAGGTTTTCACCATCCATACTTATCCAAGGTGCCACCGAGAGGTGGTTTTCACCATAGGACAGATTTATTTTTCTTTACTATTTTTTGGATTTTTTAATACTTTTTTGATTTTTTTTATTTTTTATTTTTTATTTTATTTTATTTTATTTTATTTTTCGATTTTTGGATTTTTTTGACTTTTTTGATAGGGTAGATCAAGCGGACTTATGCGTAGAATCTTTTCAGATGGAGAATATTGACAAGTTCGTCAAGGGGATCTCCTTCCAGAGTAGTCAACCTGTAGGCTCCAGATCTATATTTGGCAGTTATGATATACGGCCCTAGCCAGTTTGCCTCAAATTTTCTTTTCTTGTCACGGTCCGGTTGAGTGCGTTGGTTTTCTTTGAGGACAAGCTCACCAACCTGGAATTTCCTAGGACGGACCTTTTTATTGTAATGACGCTTGAGATGATTTTGGTATGCTTGTAGGTGATCATATGCTCTTATTCTCCGCTCATCCAGTAACTCGAGCTGTGCCAACCATGCAACACGAGCGTCTTCTTCGTTGATAAGGTTCTTCAAAGAAATTCTTAATGAGGGGAGCTAAACTTTGATTGGCAAGACGACTTCAGCACAGTATACTAAAGAGTAGGGGGTGGCGCCTATCGGGGTGCGGATGGATGTGCGATATGCCCAGAGGGCAACATGAATATGGAGGTGCCAATCTCGTCCAGTGTTATTGACAACCTTTTTGAGAATGCGGATGAGGGTCTTGTTGGTTGCTTCTGCCTGACCATTACCTTGAGGGTAATAAGGCGTCGACCCATGATGCTGGATATGGAAGGTGTTGCAGAGGTGTTTCATGGCTTGGTTTTTAAAAGGTTTTTCGTTATCAGAAATGATGGTGGATGGGATACCATATCTACAGAGAATATGGTAGAGGATGAACTTGGAAATATGAGTACTAGTGATTTGTGAGAGTGGCATTGCTTCCACCCATTTGGTGAAGTACTCAGTTGCAGTGATGATAAATGAATGGCCATCGGATGAGGGTGGGTAGATCTTTCCAATCAAGTCGAAACCCCATTGAGAAAATGGCCACGATGCTAGGAGAGGCTGATGATCTTGTGCTGGAGCGTGGATCAAATCCGCATGCTATTGACATGGAAGGAATTTCTTCACAAATTCACAAGCATCGTGTTCCAGTGTAGGCCAATAATATCCAGCCCGTAAGATCTTTTTGGCTAGAGCCATACCATTTGAGTGAGCCTCACAAATACCACCATGTACTTCCGTCAGTACCGTCTGGGCCTCGGTCTCATTCAGACATCTAAGGAGGATTCCATCATACCTGCGACGATAAAGTGTATCACCAACAATGATGTATCGGGACGAATGATGGATAAAGGATTTACATTGGTTGTGTGTAAGTTCTGGGGGTATGATGTTATCATGGAGGTAAGTGTATGTCTTGGTACCATGGGGAGATGGGACCTACAATATCGCACACCATGTCAGTCTCAGGAACATCATATGCAGGGATTAAAAGTTGTTCAACAAGAAACTCACACTCTGTTCGATCCTTGGGCATGTCAATCAAAGAACCAATAGTGGCCATGGCATCTGCTGCTTTATTCTGTACCCGCGAGATTTGGTCAAACTGTATGGAGGTGAAATATTTCTTGAAATCATCCACCATGTGTTTATAGGGTAATAGTTTATCATCTTTTGTGAGGAATTCATCATTAACTTGTCTAATAACCAGCAAAGAATCACCAAAGACTTTCAAATGGGTTATGCGCCACTGTTTTGCAATTTTGAGGCCGGTGAGGAGAGCTTTGTATTCTGCCATATTGTTGGTACATGGAAATGCTATCCTGAATGATTTTGGGATGTAGTCACCTTGAGGAGTGACTAATAGAATTCCTACCCCAGATCCATTATGAGTGTATGAGCCATCAAAATATAACATCCAAGTTGGTGCTTCTGTCACTGTGTAGATTTCTTCATCCGGGAATTCAATGTCTAAGGGGTAAGCATCTACTAATGGTGCTTCAGCCAATTGATCAGCAATAACCTGTCCTTTTATAGCTTTTAGCTCTACACACTCTATGTCAAATTCACTGAGGAGCATGACCCATTTGGCCATGCAGCCAATCAAAGTGGTTCTAGATAACAGATACTTCAAGGGATCAATTTTAGCGATTAATTTGACCGGATGACTGAGCATGTAATGGCGGAGTTTCTATGTGTTGAAAACCAGTGCTAGGCAAGCTTTTTCCATAGGGGAGTAATTTAAATCATAGCCAACTAGTGTTCGGTTGATGTAGTAGATTTCCCTCTCTTTGAGTGACTCATCATGTTGCACCAATAATGCCCCCAGTGCGACTGAGGTAGCAGAGATATAAAGCAGGAGGGGTTTTCCTAGAATAGGCGGCATCAAAATTGATGGATGAGCTAAATATTCCTTAATTTTATCAAAACCCATTTGACACTGTGGGGTCCATCGGAAGGTGGAATCTTTCTTCAAAAGATGGGTAAATGGTTGACATTTATCTGTGAGCTGGGCTATGAACCGACGGATGGATTGCATCTTTCCCTAGAGGCTTCTTAACTGCTTTAGATTGCGTGGAGGTGGCATGTCCAGAATAGCCTTTACCTTGGCAGGATCAACTTCAATACCTCTAGGAGAGACTATGAAACCCAGCAATTTCCCTGACGTGACCCCAAAGACACACTTTTTCGGATTCAGCCGTAACTTATAATGCTCTAACTGCTCAAATATCTTTTTCAGGATGGCGGGATGTTCTGCTCATGTTCTAGATTTCCCTAATAGGTCATCAACATAGTCTTCCATGATGATATGGATGAGGTCATGGAAGATAACCGTCATGGCTCTCTGATACGTTGCCCCCACATTTTTGAGACCAAAGGGCATAACATTGTAACAAACAGTTCCCCAAGGAGTTGTGAAGGTGGTTTTGTGTTGGTCCTCAGGTGCGATTCAGATCTGGTTATACCCGGAGAAGCCATCCATAAGGGATAGCATCTCATGTCCTTCTGTTAGATCAACCAACATGTCAATGTTAGGAAGAGGGAAATCATCTTTTGGGAAGGATTTGTTAAGATCTCTAAAGTCCGTGCAGACTCAAATGTCTCCGTTTGGTTTGGCCACGGGGACTATATTGGAGATCCATTCAGAGTAGTCAATTGGTCTGATAAAACTCGCATCCAGTAACTTCTCCAATTCCTTTTTGACTAACAACACGACTTGCGGATGCATCTTGTGGAGTTTTTGCTTGACAGGTTTGGTGTCTGAGCAAATGTCTAAGTGATGAACCACTAAAGCAGGGTCTAAGCCTGGCATGTCTGAGTATGACCAGGAAAAGTTGATGATTCCTTCTTGGAGTAGCTACACAAATATCAGATACTCTTGTTCGGAGAGTGACTTGGCTACATAGGTGATCTTAGGACTTTCAGCAGTTCCCAAATTAACTTCTTGTGTCTCTTCGATCAGAATAGATGATCTAGCAGATAGCTGAGTTCCCATAAGGGGAAGATGAACATCTCCATCTTCCAGTGCCTCTTCAAGGTTTTCACCATCAGATGCGTCCTTTATTTTTACTTTTTCAAGGTCAGGAAGTGCCTCAGGGAGGTTTTCACTAGATGACGGCCTTTTACTTTTCTTACTTTTATTTTTGCGACTGGAGTGTTCATCCTCCCCCAATCCCATAAGGTTGACATATGTGTCCATAGACATATTGACATGTGTGGTATCGTGTAGGTCCCAATTGATAAGTTTAGGGTGACGAAGGGACAAGCTAATGGTGCAGACGGATAGGCATTCGAACATGGATGATAGGTCAGTATGATCGACATCATCATACGCATGTATGATAGATTCCTCCTTGGGTATGTCTTCTAATGAGCCATCATCCATGGTGATACTATTAGAAGTATTAGATGATGTTGTGGGGCTTTTCTGTTTCTTGTCATACCCAATGCCTACTTTCTTTGGTAACTTTGGTGTATCAATGGGTTGTAACCGCCCTTGTTCCTCTTTACCCAAGCCTCTACCTTGATAATTATGTTTTTCCACGAACTTTGTTGGCCAAGGGTACTTTTCCTGAAAATATTTCTTTAAAGGAGTCTCTAGTTCGGGCTCTTCTCGGTAGACCCACTGGCTTATATCCTCTTATGGTGCATCTATCTTGACACTCAAAGATCTGAAAATGGTAGTAGGGATGTTTTGTCCACTGAAGGTGATGGTCTTGTCTTCCTTTTGTGTAGCACGCGAAGGTTGACCGTACTCATGTGGTGACGGTGGCATTGTGGCTACATTGAGAGCTGTATGCATTTAATATTCACCACACCCTTTGTCGATGATCTGGACTTTGGTGACTGAAGGATTAGTGATGGAGGATGGAGAGGTTATTGTGGTGGATGGTGGATTGGAGGATGATGACTGGGATGCCCCCATTTCAACCCCAGGACAATAATGTAAATGGGGAAAAGATGTTTCTAAAGCGCGACAGTATTTGAACGGTTGGGGGTCGGCATAGATGGTGACCTCTTGTCCGTTGACTGGGAATTTGAGGCATTGATGGTATGTGGAGGGGACGGCTTGCATGGCATGGAGCCATGGGCGGCCAAGGAGGAGATTATACGGTAAGTCCAAATCAAGGACGTGACAGGTAGTATACTGAAGCACAGGTCCCACTTGGATAGGAAGACTGATAATTCCTTCTGAATTTCTTTCGGCATTGTCATAGGCCTTGATTGTAATGATCTGGTTGCTTAGGTCTGCTTGGGTATACCCCACCTATTTTATGAATTTCAAAGTACATAAATTGAGGGCAGAGCCATTATCTATCAAGACCCTTTTATTTTATGGCGAGTGACCACGACTTCGATGTGTAAAGGGCGATTATGATTGACATTGATGTTTGGCATATCATCTTGACTGAAGTGTAGGTGATGAGATGAAGCCAAGTGTCCCACCAAAGCTTGGAATTGTGTGGGGTCGATGTCATTTGGTACATGGGTTTCCTGTAGGGCTCTATTGAGGATTTCTTGATGTACCGGGGAAGACTTAAGCAAATCCAAAATGGATATATGAGTGGGGGTCTTCCTTAGATGATCAAGGATGTTGTACTGAGAGTTTACAGGAGACGGTTGGGTGGGTGCAGAGGCTGCTGGGACAGTGATGCGGGCTCATCGTGTAGTCACAGCACATTGAGGGTCTTTGGCTTTAACGTGTATCATGGATACTCGGGGTTCCACCTGCTCAATGTAATAAATAACACCTTCATAATTGAAGGGCACATTCTTGTAATTCACATTATTTGTGCTGTTGTTTTGGGGATTACTGTTGGAGGTGCTAGGGCCTTGGTTATGGTTTGGGAAGGCGTTTTGATAGATCTACAGTTGAGAATTGGACGACGAAGGTTGACTGGGGTCAACTTTGATATCTCCTCGATCAATGAGATCTTGGACATAGTTTTTCAAACCCTGACACTTATTTAAAGAGTGTCCCTTGATTTTATGAAAGTCACAATACTCATTTTCTTTAAACCATGCCGCTTGGGCTTGGACTCGTCAAATGGCTTGGTGACAGGATATGTGATGGGGTAATTGATTTGTAGCAATTTATTAAAAACAACACTCAAAGGTTCTCCTAATTGGGCATATTGACGTTTGGTGTTCCCCTGATTATTTTGGTTTGACTGTTGAGGGGGACGAGGTGCCCCCTGTGGTACAGATATGGCATTGGGTATAGACAGTTGTTGTTTTTGGGATGCATTAGCTACTTGGACATGTTTAGTGTCTGTCACACCGTCATTCACCGCATTCTTGTTCTTGTTCCAGAATCGTGGTTTATTGGCAAATGACCTCTCTTTATCATGACTGTATATTTTGATGTGCCCTTTGGCAATAAGGGCATGTTCCAGGATGGGTCCTTTTTCCACTATCTCCGCAAAGGTGGCGACACAATGTAACCTAAAATTATGGGCCATGTCAGGATGAGAGTTTTCCACGAAAAGAGTGACCATGTCTTTTTCTTTTAGAGGGGTCTTCATTCGACTTGCTAATGCACGCCACCGTTGTAGGTAGCTGGTAAAGGTTTCCCCCTCACACTGTTTCTCTTTGAGGAGATCTAAGGTGTCCGTATCCTTCTGCAAATTGAAAGAGAAGTAGGATACAAACTTTTCTGACAAGTCTGCAAAATTTTTTATGGACCCCTTTTCGAGAGTCATGAACCAATCTAAGGCGTGGCTTGCTAGGCTTCGTGGGAACAAGCGCAAGAGATAGTTATCATTGTACATGACTTCTTGACACTGGGAATAAAACTCCTGCAGGTGAGCCTTAGGGTCTTTGTCTCCCTTGTATTTGTCAAATTTTTGTATCTCGAAATGCTTAGGAAATGGGATCAATGAGATGGAGGGATCAAACGGATATGGGCATATATCTTCAAATTTGAATGATTTTTTTGTAGCCCCGGCTTGAAGATCCTTAAGTGTGGCTTTGATTTCCAACAAATCCGAGCTAGGTGGTGGTGGGTTGGGGGGATATTGATGATAGGATGATAAAGAATCCTACTGAAAGGGCGTCAGATTGTTGAAATATGGGTTTGGATGATTGGATGATGACATGGCTTGCTGGTAAGACGAGGGATTTTGTTAATACGGGGGCTGTTGCTGTGGGGTATAATATGGATTTGTTTGATAAAAATGCGGAGTAGGTTGTTGAAGAACTTGGATGGGATGTTGCGCGTTGGTTTGTTGGTATTGAGGGTATTGTTGTGATTGTTGGGAGGTCGCATAAAACGGTTGTTGGTGAAATTGTTGTTGATTGTGATAGTAGTAGTGTTGGGGCAGTTGTTGTTGTGACATCAAAGGTTGTGTGGGCCGAGATGGGATATTGTGTTGTGATTGACCCTTCGAACGCAAAATGGATGCGAGAAAGGGAGATATGGTCTGAGCAATAGGTCGAGAGGGATTGCCTTGTGATTGATAGGGTGGTTGTTGTTGTGAAGAGGCCAAAGTATTGTGTATAGGTTGTTGTTGATGAGATGGCGGAGGTAGTGTAGAAGTGTTTTGTAAGGGGGGTTGTTGGGTACCACTTGGAACGTTTAGTTGGGATATGCCTTGTTGAGGTAATTGAGGCAGAATGTTGGATTGGTTAAGCTGTTGAGGTGGTAGATTTGTGGTCCCAGGAGGTGTAAGCGATGTGGCAAAGGAGGTGCCCCCAATGTTGACTGGAGGAGGGGGTGCTGTTAATGTTAATGGCGGAGGTTGTGGAACATTTTGTGGCATACCATAGGAAAAAGGATTATTTGGATCAGGTACTTGAGATCCTCCTATAACTGAGATCGAGGCGTGTGGGGGATGGTTAACCTGATAAAGAACGAAATTTCCAAATTCAGGTTGATGCCAACCCTCAACTGGCGGAACATTGGGGAAGTATGAACCTTCTGGTGTATTTTGTGACTCTTGGAGTATGTTAGATGGGGCACCCCTATATTTGGACCAGTCAACATTTGGGGGGGGGTTTGACACCCTTCTCGATTAGATGGGCCAAGATTTCTTCCCCATGTTTTTCGAGCAAATGGTTGGTCATTTGCACATTAGCAGGATTACTAAAATGTTCCTCAAGTGTGAGCTCGGGTTGATTAACCATACTCTCTTCACCATGTGGTGAGTTGTTCTGATTCTCAGTGTTAGAATGCGATGAAGAACCATTATGAGGATCGTGAGAGACGTTGGTACCCTTGTTAGGATCTGATGAGATGTTGATTGTGTTTTTGGGATCTTGAGGGTTGTTTGATTGGGCATTTTGGGCTTGATGGTCGGCCATTTTCTTTGCCTGTGATCGGGTCTGAACGGGCATGCAAATGTGGGATGAGTAGATTAATGCTTTTGTCGAGTGATTTGATTGTGATTGGATGAGGTGTGGTTTTGATAGGATTTGGATGTTGATTAGATTTTGTTGGGATATATTGGATCGGATTGGATTTTGATTGGATTGGATTTGGATTGGGCAAGATTGGATTGGACTTGGCATAATTGGATTAGATTGGATTGGATTGGATTGGATTGGTTTGGTTTGGATTGGATTGGATTTGGATTTGGATTTGGCACAATTGGATTAGATTGGATTGGATTGGATTGGTTTGGATTGGATTTGGATTAGATTGGATTGGATTGGATTGGATTGGTTTGGATTATTTGGTTGATTGGACAATTTGATTGAATGATTGGTTTGGATAGATTTAGACTATTGGATGGGTACGGTTGGATGATGAGAGATGTGAGAGAGAGACCTTAAGCTTGATCAAAGGAAGTTAACCTTAGTGACCTAGAGCTTTGATTGATTAAGAGGATGATTATGGCACCGAATCCACCTTAAGATAGGGATGGATTGATTGGGCCGATGATGATAACTTACAACACCAAACTCACCTCAAGATGGACACGAATTGATTGGGGTTGAAGTTAAAGACTAATAATCAAACTCAAATGCTATGGTCAATTTGGGTAACCACTTTGTAAAGCAAGTTTAAGGACAGTTTGGTTATGGGTGGTGTTTGGCGATGTAAATGGTAAAGTTAGGGTGTTTTCTAGGTGAGGGTATGGGCTTTTGAATGGAAAATTAAAATGAAAGATGATTGTGGAGAGTGAATGAGGATTTATAATGGTTAACGAAGATTTAGAGTGATAGAATGGAGGTTTAAACAGATCAAATGGAGGTTTTGGGAGGCTTAGAGTGACAAAATGGAGGCTTAGGATGATGAGATAATGGTTGGGAACGGTTAAATGATGGTTTAGAGGCTAAATGGATCCAAATGGGATGATTTCGAGTGTTCAGGAGGGCAAATCCGCCCCTCTGCAGCAAAGATCAGGGTGTTGACAGTAAAATCAGGGGCGTTGACAACTTTTTGTAGTAAATCAGGGGCGCTATCGCCTTTCTGCAATAAAATCAGGGGCACTGCTGCCTTTCTGCAGTAAAATTAGTGGCCCTTCCGCCTTTCTGCAGTAAATCAGGGGCGCTGTCGCCTTTCTGCGGTAAGGCAGAAGGCGCTGCCGCCTTTCTGTAGTAAGAAAAAGTTTGGTTTTGATGGCAATGGCTATGGCAAGGATGTAAAATGATAAAGTAAGGCCAAAGTATCAAAAATTTGACAGATTTTTCACAAGAAAACACTTCAAGCAAGCACAATCCTATGATTAGTATTAAGGGTATGGCAAGGCAAGGTCTTAATCTAGGATGCATAAGGCTTCTAGGGAGTCCTCGATATACTCTCGGTATGTGAGGCACAACCGTGAACACCAGTCCGTCACAAGCGTGAGTCGGGAACCCCAGCGAGATACTGAAAGGCTCGGACCAACTCTTCACGTCTATCTAGGTATCACCCTAGCTTCGACGCTCCGCCAATTATGACACAACTAGATTGGGGTACAACTTTCATTCTCCCCCCCTTTATATACCCTGCTGTACGCGTGGTTGGAATCATCCCTTGGGGTGATGAAATCCCCAAGCAGGTCCCACTAAAAAGAAGACACTAACCATTTCCAACTACTCCCCAGGCTCACACAAAGTGCAAGGGGAAAGCGAAAACAAATTAATGCCCCCTTAGGTAACACAAAAACAAACAATCACAGCAAGCAATGAAGTTTATTCCCCCTAATTAGACTATGTTCCAAAATAACAAGGATAATTTTCTTGCAGATCTAATCAAATAGATAGCCCTGCAAACAAATGTTAGCTGTCTTTTTCTTCATTCTTGATCAAGTATGCCCTAATATGCTGCAACACGTTAGCAAAAAAAAACACCAATATTCTTTGCCAAAATAATGTTAGAGGGTCATTACTTGAAAACAACAAAAAAAAGAGCAAAAATGAAGCCAAGATGCCTATTTTACCTTCCAAACTGTGTTGTTTTGGGGCGCTGCCGCCTTTCTGCAGTGAATAAGAGGGCACTGCCACCTTTCTGTGACGTTTTCCTACAAAATTCTTAACAAAAAGGGAGGTTAAATGCAAGAACCCATTTGTGGGTCCCACCGGGCGTGTCAAAAATGTGAACCTAAGAATTTTATCCTGCTCTAATGTGCAAAATAACTTAAAAATGCAAGTGATAAAAGACTAAGGACACTTCAAGATTAGCCAAAAGAGAGATAAAACAAGAAGGAAAATGGACAAAACAAGATATAAATGATTTCACCTTCTTTGCTGTTGATGTCTCCTTGATTGGCCCTTGCTTGGGATGATTTTGCGTGCTCCTTAGATGATTTCTTGAGTGACTAAATGCAAGATTAAATGTGCAAAATGATTAAAAGAGATGGCTAGATGATGGAAAAGGATTGAAAGTGCAAATTGGAAGCATGTAGTTATCAAATGACTAAGTGTTGAAAATGCCCTTGAGGATGGGGCATTTATAGGAGAATTTGAATTCTCTAGAGAATTCAACGGTTGAGATGCATCCAACAAGGCTAAGATGAAGGGCTATGGTGGGTTGAGAACCCACAAGCCCTCACATATTGACATGTGGATGGTGAAGTGGCCAAGAGAAGATGAGGTGTAAGTGAGGTGTCAAGAAGGTACATGAGGTGGATGAAGGACATGCACCTTGGGGAGTGAGGAGATTTCCTCAAAAAGGGATTCCTTGTCCCCAAGTGGGAGTGAAAGGGACATTTGAGGAATTTTGGAATTCCTCAAAAATCTACATGGGAAAAGGAAAGGTGGTTAGGGATATAAATGTGAATTAATTAAAAATTCACATTCCTAGGAGGATCTAGAGGATAAAAGGTGGGCTCCAAAAAGGTGGGACTTGGTCACATGTGGAGATTGTGACAAGTCCAAGGTTCTAGAAGCCTTGGAAGGATGGAATGTGAATTAAAATTCACATATAAAAGGGAAGGGGAATCTAGGATAAATAAATGTGAATTAAAAATTCACATAGGAAAGGGGGTCAATGCCAAAAGAAGGTAAATTCAAAGGTTGGCTAAAAAGTGGTGCTAAATTTGGCTAATGACCTTGGTTAAGGTTGTGCAAATATTGGATTAGGCTAATTAATGGAAGATTAGAGGCAAGTGGCAAATGTAGGAGGATGTGACATTAATCTCTTGATTAAGAGGATACACATCATAATTATGAATTAATTAAATTAATTCAGATTAGGGCAAGGTTATGGAGGATATGACAAGGAGGGAGAAGGTGAGGAATTTTAAATTGATTT
>VDFB02105785.1:448692584-448708489 GCA_007258455.2 Sequoia sempervirens
TATATAGGGTATGAACAAAGAAATAAATCTATTAAAATCAACTCTCGCATATTTCTGGCGCATTTTGAAGAAGTAGAGATATGGTCATTTTAGGAAGAAATAACGTGCTCGTGTTATAACGTGAGCGCGTTTTATGTTGCACTAAAAATGATAAAAAATTCAATATACCTATGATCTCAAGTTCCACATTTTGCATATTCTCCTAGTTTTGCATGTGCTTCGACAAAAAAGTAGCTTTTTGATGATGTTGTGAAGTGTGCATGCATGTTTTCCACATTCCACCACCTTTGCATGAAATAGCAGAGTTTTCACGTTGAAAGGCATATAATATCAATTCAAGTTTGAATTCCATTGAAAACTGATATACAATTGAAGTTTGGAGGGGAACAAGCTTTTGAAAATGTCAAATTGTTGAGGAGTTTGAAGAAAGAAGAAGCTAAGGCTACATAATTGGGTTGAACTCCTCCATTTGAAACTCTGGTTTTTTAGGTATGTGAAGTCTTTACACATTTTCTTTCATTCTATTATGGCTTGCTTTCATTTTTGTTATTTTGCATATTCCATGTTGATCATTGTTTGTTTGTACTTATAACCTTAGGTTGTCAATGTACATTTTAAATTACACAATTCTATACACTTTCCAATTAAATTTTTAAACCACATCTCTTTGAGGCATTTTGTTATTTAACAATTGACTTACCTTGTGTATGCTTCCACATTTTATATACACATATATATGACATACATTTTTAAGGAAGTAAAATAAAACATCATTTATCAATCCTTTATTATGGATGTGCATACCAATATCCAAAGCTTTCATTGAGGTACTTTTCAAACAATTATACCAAGCAGCTCATTGCTTTGTCTATGCTACCAAATTTTCCATACATGTCTCTAAAAAATTGGAATATACTCCTCCCACATTGATAGATCTTAGAAACTATTTTGGTTTTCATCTCTATTTCTAAATTTACCTCATCACTAAACCCACCTCATAACTTTTAGTTGTGATATATTTTAAATGTTTCCTTGATTAGTCTACCTATAAGGGATTCTAACCCTTCTCTCCACTGTTACAAGACTCTTTATTCAAGGCTAAGTTAACAACATGGGGAAAGGTGCAACCTATCTTGCAATCATGGCTCAAAATGGAAGCATGGACAAAGAATTTGAATTGTGATACAACCAGGGGAGGTCCTGTAACACAAATGAACACAAAAAATCAACCAACAACAAAAATTCACAAGTCACAATTCTTAAAACTCTTTAATTTTCACCAAATCAGCACTCTTCCTTGTAGCATTGCCAACTCATTCAATTGGGTATTTCTTCTTGATGAGATTATTTCAGACCAAGAATTGAACCATTTCAAGGAACATTTATGGTACACAATCACATGCCAACAAACCACTATTGGTTAATTTGCAACAACTTTCTCAAATCAGGCTTTCTGCGCTAACTAGGCCTCGAATTAGGACACTTTAACAAAGAAAATTATCTTGAAACTTGAACAAAACCTCCAAACACATGTGGGAAGAAATTTATATGTATTCAAACCAAAGAATTGACAATTAGTTCTCATAAATTCATCCACCAAGATGCCAAAACCAAAAACCCTCTTTTTAAGCCAAATAACCTAGGGCTTATTGGAAAACAAACTTCCCAACCTTATCAAAACATGCCACCACCTCAAAAAAGTCTAAAATGGCATTAAAAAACTCAATTAAACAATAAAAAATTCTTCCCTAACACAATACTCACTTTAGCATGTCAAAACCTCTCAAATTCACATGAAAAACATCAAATTTCACTTTAGGGCTTCATGCCCAACTCAACTCTTGACCTCCCCTATACTTACTCAACATTCCCACACCTTTTTAGTGATGTTGCAGACCCATTCCTTGAGTTAGAGTGGACACAGTGAGAGGAATGGGTCAATACACCATTTTAAATGACTTTCAAACCTTAAAATTGTGTGTTCAGGTCGGTCTTAGAAATGGTTGAGATGGTAGGGGCAGCGTATGCCTCATAGAAATGGGGTGTCACAGTGATGCATATCACTATGACACCCAATTTCTATGAGGCATACGCTGCCCTTACCTTCTCAACCCTACCACATTGGCAAGCTAGTGAGTGAGTTAGTTTGCCAATGCTCCACTAGCTTGCCAATGCGGTAGGGTTGAGAAGGTAGGGGCAACGCATGCCTCATAGAAATGGGGTGTCACAATGATGGTAGGGGTAGCGTATGCCTCATAGAAATGGGGTGTCATGGTGATGTATTTCTATGAGGCATACACTACCCCTACCTTCTCAACCCTACTGCATTGGCAAGCTAGTGAGTGAGCTAGCTTGCCAATACTCCACTAGCTTGCCAATGGGTAGGGTTGAGAAGGTAGGGGAAGCGTATGCCTCATAGAAATGGGGTGTCATGGTGATGTACCATGACAAACCATTTCTATGAGGCATTTAATAGAAATGGGGTGTCATAGTACATCACCATGACACCCCATTTCTATGAGGCATACGCTTCCCCTACCTTCTCAACCTTACCACATTGGCAAGCTAGTGAGTGAGCTGATCTAGCTTGCCAACACTCCACTAGCTTGCCAATAGGGTAGGGTTGAGAAGGTAGGGGTAGTGTGATAGAAACCTAGGTGCTAAAGACCCCAACCAACTCAAAATGATCAGACTGAAACAAGAAACCAACCCTTTAAACACTATACACTCAACTTATCCCAAACACACACATAAAGGTTTGTAGCCCTCCAACACTGCTTTTTCTCAATATATTTTAGAGAAGACCATACAAAGACCTAATAAACATCAGTTGAGACACACTTCAACTCCTAACACAACATACCAAAAATTTTCAAGAGGTTTCTTTGCAACAATATTGAAAACCAATAGGCTTCCCTACCTTCTAGGCCACTAAATAACCCTCTTTTACAAAGGAGGTACCTCCAAAACACTTTTTTTTTCACCAAATATCAACTAAAAGTCACTAATTGTGTTACAAAACAACAAATTCCACCATTATTTCATAGGACCTTGACTTCTAAAATGTTGTACCACCAAACCCTCAACTTTCATGCAAATAACCTAGGGTTTATTGAAAGTCTTGACAACCGAGCTTACCAAACCTCACCAATACCAACAAAAGTTCAAAAATACCTTGCAAAAGCTCAAACAACCATTACATGGAAGGTTCCTTCAACATTTCATCAAAACCCTTCTTTAACACCCCATTTACATAAGGAAAACAATGTAATTCTACCTATCTTGTAATCATGGCATTCCCCTACACCACCTTTGTCTATGCTAGAAATAGTCTTGTACAGGATGATTGTAAGTATTTTTTATGAAGCCTTGAATGACATATATTTTATTTATTTGAATGGAAAAATATTTTTAGAACTAATATTCGTCTCATTACCATGCTAAAAGTAAAATTATCCTTCATACCGAAGAAACAAAGGAGGAATAAACTAACAGACGAAGAGTATGAAACCTTCAAAGCAAAGGAGAGAGAACGGTTGAGGCAATATCGTGAAAATAAGAAATTGGGTACTATTGATGAAAATAAACCAACTAAAGATGAACCTCAACCGTCAAAAAGAGAACATGATTTGGCAGCACAAAGGGAACGAATATGAAAGCATTGTGGTAAGACAGATTCAGATACCGTAGTTGGAGACACACCCTCTATAGAAAGTGAATACAAAGGGAAACCATTAAGCACAAACGAATATGGAGGGACACCAGCTACCGCAAGTGAATATGGAGGGACACCATATATCACAAGTGAATATGGTTGGACATCATCCAACGCATCTCAAGTTGAGAGTACATCATCACTCGGATTTGATGAAGAAAGTATGCCATCATCCCCATGAGAACCTTAAGGTATGTCTTCTACTCCACCCTTGATCGAAGATACGCAATCTAGTCCACCTCAATTAAATATTGATGAAATTCCTAATGTTGAGATGTATGTACCTAGGAGAACACCACCTAGAATTTTGCATAGAAAGCCAAAGTATTTGATTAATATTGATGAGGATATTTTGCAACACATGGAAGGTAAGATTCCAACACACACTTGTAGAAGATATGCTGATAAGATTTGGAAATTCTTCTTTGAAAGGCTAAATGAGACCACAAGATGTCAACTATTTGTTGAAATGATGTGAGGTATAAAGTATAGAAACATCATGAAGACTCTTGGGTTGAGAACATCGAATGCATCGAGTGAAAACACTATTGTGAAGAATCTAATGGATGCATATGAGAGTGTGGGTAAGACCTCATGGTCAAAGGATAGTAATGTTGTGCCCGACATGTCATTACATCAACTTTGGTAAGCATTCAAACAAAGAGAGCTCATCTCATTAGAAAGATGAGTGAACAAATGAGAATTAGTAGAAAAACTTTATCAAAATCCATTCAAAGGAATCAAAGAATTGAGGGCATCAATTCAAATGAATTATAGGCATTCTTAGGGAGACTTCCACAAAAAGATAAAAAAAGTTGTTGAAGCATCGAGAACACTAAATGAAGAGTATTGGAAGAATAACACAAGGCCATCTCCAAATCAAAGGGATGTGTAAGAAAGAGAATTAGTAGTCAGAACTGTGAGCCACATCCAAAGCATTTTTTGGATATGACTCAAACCCAATTTTTTCATAAATTTCAAAAGGATTATCCTCAAATTAGTATTTGTCAAAGATTTTTTGAAATGCTTAAACCTTTTTTATGTCAAAATAAATCACAAACACACACTACTTCTTGATGTAGACTACATATTGAATTCTCTAACCATTATGATGTTTATCCTTTTATATGTTGTGATTTGCATACTAATGATGTTTTGTAGGATTGTGGAATAGAAACCCCACCAAAATCTTCAAGAGAGTTCTTATCAAAAAATTTATGTGAAATAGAGGATGGCCAAATATTCTACAGGATAACATGCTTGGATGGTTCATGCAAGAATTGTGGTGGCTTGCAGCATATGCTAGTATGCCAACATATGGAAAGCACATATGAGGTGGGATAGAAACTAGTAGAGTTTAGGAAGTATAGAATAATGAAATACACTACAAAAGATGGGTCTCAAGCAAAAAGGTGTGATTTGGTTATTTAGAATATCTTAGTGTATCAATTTATGTCCATGTTTCATGACAATATAGTGTATGAGTATGCAAGGCATACCCATAGAGCTCAATGGCTGGACACACAATTCAAGCTATGCAAGGACACCTTTCCAGTTGGTAGCATAATATCAGTGGTTGAATTTGTAGAGAACTACACTCTACAGCCACAATGTGAGGTGCAGTCACAATATTACAACTCCACACAGGTTTCAATATTTATGCAAATAACATTCATTCATGCAGATGATAGTACAGAGGACCAAAGGAATGTATTGAGGGAGTATCACTTTTATATTAGTGATGATTTCAAACATTCTCCAGAGTTTGTGCAAGGTTGTTTCTAGATGTTCTACAGTGATTTGGCTTAGAGGGGCATAACATACGGTCGACATATAATATGGTCGGATAATTGTGGAACATAGTTCAAGAAATCATGCATGTTCTTCTGGTTGAGTAGGATGCATGTCATTATAGGTGTACAACATACGTGGAAATTTTGTGAGGTAATGCATGGAAAGGGGGAGCATGATGGTGTAGGAGCATGTGTGAAAAGAGCATTAGCATGAGAAGAGTTAAAGTATAAATATAGTGCAAAGTTTACAGATGCAAGATCAATCATCGAGTGGTGTAATGCTTCAATGGGTCCAGGTAATGAAGGTACGTCTTTAGTTCCTAGATTATTTTAGTTGATGGATGATACTAACATTGCACCATATGAGGATTGTTGTACACTAACAGGATCGAGTGAGCTACACTCTTTCCTTAGCTCAAATGCAGGTTCATGGAGTATCAATACATGGAAGATGGCATGCTTTTGTTCTTCGTGTACAATATAAGCCTGAAATGATTGTGAGTTAGGGGAGTGGGTTGACAAATGGTTGACAAGTTATCTTATCCCATTTGACACGTATCACCCCCTGATGACATTGGAACTAAGATAGATGGAATCATTGGTCAACTTTGACCATGTATCAGATCTAGTTCAACTAGATAATATATTTGCTTGCTTAGTTTTTGAAATTCCATATTGTTATCTTACTTTGTAGTGTATTCATAATGTTGAATAATTTCAAGATATTTGTTGCACATATCAATGCAGGGCATGTTTATGTAGTTATTGCAGATGAAAACAATGAAGAGGGAATGGACTATTACTTGTGTCGTGATTAGTCCAAAAAGAAATTGGAGGCCCCAATTATAGATGGAGAAAACATCGAATACCCTACAGGCTTAGTTGTTTTTACTGGAATGTGGCTTAGAAGGTACCCACATAAGAGTGTTAAACATTGGTTGTTTCAAGACTTTGACATGCATCGTAAGATTCTTCATTACTCAACCTTGTCATGGCATCCAATGTTCATTTGAGGAAATAGGGGGGTAGACCTTTGAACAAGGTCTTGTGGAAGGTCTGTGAATCTGACCATGAGGCAATACTTGACACAATAAAGAGTAGAGTAGACCCGAATGGTTCGTTGGATTAATTTGTAAGTATGCAAATTGATTCTTATTAATTTATACTTGTATGCACATTAATTTGTTTGATGCCAATGCTATCATCTTCCTTTACTTTTCCTATTTGTAAGTAACCTACTAAAAATTGATTGGTGTCCCCTTGCAAAAAATGCAGATTTATGACCCATGCAAGAGAATCTTAGCCAGAAAAGCAATGCAACATCCTTATTTTGATGATCTTGACAAATATTAATTATGATTTTAAGTCATTACAAAAGTGTGTGCAAATATTGGTGAGGGAACTTCAAGTTATTCATTTGAAGTTAACCTTATCATGAGAAGCTATGATGTAGACATTATAAGAGCATCTTGAATTTCAAGTTATTCTATTCATGAGAGGTGTTGTGTTCAATAGGTATCTTAGAACTCCTAGTGAAAATGTATGACTAGGAGTGATTAAGTTGAGAGACTGGCATGCCTATCTTTAAGTGCTTTGCATCTATTTTCATTTCATTTCCATTTTGGTTGCTCTTTCTTTTTCTTCTTTTACTTTGTGTATTTGTAAGTAAACTACTAAAAATTGATTGGTCTCTCGTTGCAAAAAATGCTTATTTATGAGCCATCAAAGAGAATCTCAGCCAAAAAATCAATGCAACATCCTTATTTTGATGATCTTGACAAATCTGAATTCTGATTTGAAGCCATTATAAAAGAGCATGTGAAGCATAGCGAGGGAATATCAAGTTACTCAATTGAAGTTAACCTCATAATGAGCACCTATGATGTAGACATTTAAAGAGAATCTTGAATGTATGACTGACATTGTAAAAGATTTGTGAGAACGAAGTACCTAAGGAATTGTAATGAGATTTACTCAAATATTGAAATTTTGGAGTTCATGTTTGGTGCAGGAGCACCTTGTTCTCTAAATGCCTTCAATAGGAAAATTTGCAAAATTTGAATTTTTAAATGTAAACAATGTGAAAAGGGCCATGTGAAGATCATATGTAATGTATTCAAAGTCTCAAACAGGTCATTAGGTGATTAGAGAAGTGATATTGCACAAAAGTTGTCATTTGGTGTAAAAATGCAAAAATTGTATTAGTTACACATTTGCAAAATTAGTAAATAAAAGATGATGTTTTCTATATTTGCAACACTTTTCCTTTTTTGTTTCAAGCTTGTATGGATTGTTCAACACCTTATACTTTTATTTTTGATTATTTTTCTTCAGAGCAAGGAGTTAGGTAGCTTTTGAAAGTATTTTGAAGTCTTTTAACTCAAATTTGAGGAAATAAGAACAATTTTATCATAACTGGTTTGTAACCCTCAAAACATGGTTTTGAGAGTCCATTAAGTGATAAGATTGCCATTCCACCGATGTAGGGTTAAGTAGGTCTGTGGAATGGATTGCAATTAGGTGTTTTTAAATTTGAATATGTAAGCAAGGGGTGTCAATCTTCACAAAACCTCAAATGAACGAGTTTCAAACAAAGTTTCAACCAACAACTCTCTATCTCTTCAATTTTCACCCATTTCAAGAGATTTGTTGCACAAAATTCTCAAATGACTTCACAAACAAATGACTAATCTAAATACCCATTATTGAGTTACACCACATACTTCAAAATCAATAGTGATTGTCTTGGAACATGTGCATCAAAAATGACCTTCTTCATTGTCCTCATTAGGCTAACTAGGCCTAATTTACAAAGGAACATACCTTTAAACATTTGACAACCCCCTAAAATTGTTGGGACAACAATTCTTATGTATCCAAACCCTCAAATATGTAATTTGTCTCAGGAGAAACTCACTCCACCATGCCAAACCACAAAACCCTTATTTTATGCTAGTATGAGGAGGGTTTATTGAAAGGAATGGTTCCACACCTTACCAGAATATGCCACCGCCTCAAACCTTATTAAAATCACCTACAAAAACTCAAAAGACAATCACCCAACCTCTACATGCAATATTTTATCAAACCCTAGGGTGAAACCTAATTTTTCATGCCCTTTTCCATCAAAATCTACAGGGGTAGCAACACAAACCCCATAAAAGTTATTCCCTTTCACCAAATAAGCACCCTAACATCAAAATGGGTTTTTGAATATGTATTGGGTCTATGGAAACACAAATAGATTGAAAAAGAATCACAAAACAAGCAAACTACGATGTCCACAAGGCCAATTAGGCCAAATTAACAAACCAACCCCCCTTTATTGTTCCTATCACATGCAAACCACCATTGTGCAACATTAACCAATCTGCCAAACCACCGATTCTTCCACTTTTAGGGCGTGATAAGCCCTATAACATAACAAACCCCAAAACCCTCTTCTTTCACAAGTTAGGGAAGGGTTTGTTGAAAACCCATACTCCAAACCTTCCCACAACCAACCAAAGCCTAAAACACCTTCAAAAAGGTCTACACAAGCTTAAAAGTTTAAGAGATATTGCTTCCCCCAAATATTTTTTCAAACCCTAGCTTTAAACCACCATTTTCCACTAAAAAATGCACCATTTGACATCTAGGGCATCACCTAAATACCCTCTATTTTCCTTCCTTGCACACAAAACTTTGCACACATGTTTTATAACCCTAACTAAGCCTTTCCACCAAGTTACAAAAGTATATAGTGGGTGGAGGCTTAATATGACATTTTAATGCACTCAAAACCCTTAAAACAAGTTATACAAACCAACCCTCAGTAATTGGCTTCTAAAATGCACAAAATCACTTGAAATCCAACCAAACAAAAACTAAAATGGAGTTAAGTCTACTGCCCATCGAATTCCATCCAAAAGAGAACATAATCACCTTGTATAGAACCATACAATTCAAGGAAACATCAAATTTTTGGTAAAAATACAAAAAAATGCAAGGAAACAATGAATTTTATTGATCTTCTTCTAAGTACATGGTAAATTTATGCTAGTCATGGTACATTTACACTAGGAATGGTCGTCTTTCGCACTCAAACATGCAAAATTTCTTTGAGCTATGTTCAACCGACTCGATCCCTTAAGGGTCCAAAGTGCAAAAGGGAAACACTCTTTGATGGGGTATTACTTGGAAACCGTGGCACTTACAAAATCTACTTCTGAGCCTACGAGATCACATTGGGCCCCTCTATAATAACCTCTCTCAGTTTTTGTTAGCTCAGAGTGGTTTCCCGTGGTGTCCAGTTTTCACTTGATGGAAAATTTGTCAAATGCAAGTAGTGAAAAGTTGCAAAGTGGTACAACTTTCGTTCTGCAACTCGTGTGACCAAATGGACTATTCCAATGCATCTAAATAGGTATGTTTATGCTAAGCATGGTCCTCTTTCACACCTAAATACACGGAATCACTCCGAGCTACGTTCAACCAGATCGATCCCTTAAGAGTCCAAAGTGCAAAATGACTGCAAACTTCAGCATGCTATTACTCGAATACCATGATGCTTAGTAACTTCTTGTTTGATCCTATAGGACTGCGTTGGTCCCCTCTTTAAAAACCTCTCTCAGTTTTCACTATCTCGGAGTGGTTTTCTTGTGGTGGCAGTTTTGTACTTGGGGAAAAAGTTGTCAAATGCAAGTAGTTGAAAGTTGCAAAGTGGTGCAACTTTCATTCTGCAACTCATGTGACCAAACAAACTATTTCAACATGTCTAAATAGGTATGTTTACATTAGGCATGGTCCTCTTTCGTACCCAAATAAACCGGATCAATCCCTTAAGAGTCTAAAGTGCAAAATGGCTGCAAACTTCAACATGTTGTTACTCAGATACCGTGATGTTTATAAACTTATCATATGATCCTATTGTATTGCATTGGGCCCCTCTACAAAAACCTCTCTCAGTTTTCGCTATCTCGGAATGGTTTTCCCGTGGTGGCAGATTTTTACTTGGAGAAAAAGTTGTCAAATGAAGTAGTTGAAAGTTGAAAAGTGGTGCAACTATTGTTCTGCAACTTGTGTGACCAAATGGATTGTTCCAACATATTTGAATAGGTATGTTTACACTAAGCATGGTCCTCTTTCGCACCCAAACATGCAAAATCACTCCGAGCTACATTCAACTGGATTGATCTCTTAAGAGTCTAAAGTGCAAAATGGTGCAAAATTTAACATGTTGTTACTCAGATACCATGATGCTTAGAAAATTCTTGTCTGATCCTATGGGATCATGTTGGGCCCCTCTAAAAAGACCTCTCTTAGTTTTTTCTATCTCGGAGTGGTTTTCCCGTGGTGGCAGATTTTCACTTGGGAAAAAAGTTGTCAAATGCAAGTAGTTGAAAGTTGCAAAGTAGTGCAAATTTCATTCTGCAACTCATGTGACCAAATGGACTGTTCCAACACATTCGAATAGGTATTTTTATGCTAATAATTGTCCTCTTTCACACTCAAACAGGTGGAATCACTCTGAGCTACGTTTAACCGAATCGATCCCTTAAGAGTCCAAAGTGCAAAATGGTGCAAAGTTCAACATTCTATTATTCAGATACCATGATGCTTAAAAATTTCTTGTTTGATCCTATGGGATTGCATTGATCCCTGTTGTGCAGTTTTGCACACACGCCCCACTGAAAGCGGGGACCCTCTTTTTGCTCTAGCTTTTGGCCCCTTAATTTTATTGCTTTCATTGCCTTTGGGGGTCCTTAGATGTTTATCTTGCTTGTCCAAGTCCTTCCCTCGAGTTGTGCTTCGAAAAAATTCAGTTTTGAACAAAATCTGGGATTTTTCAGTCCAGCTGGAATTTCCCATAATCCTGTCCAGCTGGAATTTCCCGTAATCCTGTCTGCCTGGAATTTCCCAGATTGGCTTTTGGTGTCTTTTGGCCCCTTAATTTTATTGCTTTCATTGCCTTTGGGGGTCCTTAGATGTTTATCTTGCTTGTCCAAGTCCTTCCCCCGAGTTGTGCTTCGGAAAAATTAGGTTTTGAACAAAATCCGGGATTTTTCAGTCTGGCTGGAATTTCCCATAATCCTCACTGAATTCTATAATCCTCGTCATCGGAATTTTCCTGACTACCGCCTCGATTTTCCCTTTGATTCTCCACCGATTTTTCCCTGATTTTGGTCCGAGTCCGCCTGCCCAGATTTTTCCCGATTTTCCCTTTGGTCCGGTTTCCTGAAACGAAAAAATTTTTCTCCGAAAAATGTTTTTTTCCAAAATGGAAATTTTTAAAATGATCGTGGAAATGAAAAATTTCTTTGAGATAAAAATCGAAAATAAAAATTTCCAAAAATGGAAAAAATTCTGAAAATGGAAAATTTCCTTTTAAAAATGTAAGTTTTTCTTAAAGGTCAAAATTTTATTCAAATTTAATTTGAACATGTGGGCTATTAATGATGATATCTGTTTTTCAGGACTAAACAAATATTAAAAGGGGGGGACTTGCATATGGATTCGTGCCAAAAGTGGGAAATCTGGAAGTGTTCAATTTAAATTTTCAAAAGTGGGAGCTGCCTAAGAATCCGTGCCAAAACTGTCTACAGCTGGAAGACTTTCTAGAGGGCACGTGAATCTGATCTTGCTGGAGATCGTGGGCCGACATGGATAATATTCATGCATTTAATGCAAATCTTGTCCTCTTTTGAATTTCTCATTAGGCCGACCTGTTTTGAGGCCAATTATTATTGTAAAATCTAATTAGGCCGACATGTTTGGGGGATTCTCTATAAATGGCAAATGTGCCTCATTTGTAAGGGGGTGAGAGATTAGGAGAAGATTTGATAGAGAGCAAATTTAGCAGTAGAGTAGAGGTAGAAGCTAGTCAATTTCTGAGCAAGTAATGTAACAGAACATTGGAATTGTTGCTGGAGTTTGGTGATTCAATACAATTGAAGGCATTGTGATTTTCTGGTGATCTCTTTTGTGTTGACTTATCTTGCATGGTTCTTATGATTCTATTTTTAAAATTGCTCATGGTTATTAGATTTAGATTTAGATCTGATTCAATGATGTTCATGATTTAATGTTTGAAGTGTTTGCAGCAATCCCTGGTCCATACTTTTTGCAGCTAGCTGATTGTTAGTTGCTTTGTAAAGTTAGCCTGGACCTTTATATTCATTGTGCTTAGTTCAATTATGGAGATTTATTCATTTCAACTGCAATTGGGTTGTCTTGGGTGAATATTCATGATCTGAAAATCTTTAAAACCTTAGAAAATTGCATTGTTTCTGTAAGATTGCAGATTAATCTTGGTCAAGCAGAGATTGGTTTCGTTGGGATTGGTCCATTTCAAGTGTTTATCATTTGCATTGTTAATCTTAAGAGTTAGAATAGAATAGAATCTCTCTAAACCCTTATCTCTTTTGCTGTTTATTTTGAATCTGGGTTAGTTTTATGATTG
The DNA here is from genome assembly GCA_007258455.2 of Sequoia sempervirens. Lineage (NCBI taxonomy): Eukaryota > Viridiplantae > Streptophyta > Pinopsida > Cupressales > Cupressaceae > Sequoia > Sequoia sempervirens. Next base: position 448,705,534 of record VDFB02105785.1, read on the forward strand.
AAAGCATCGCCATATTGTTGCATATGATGAAATTCACTTCCAACATTGTTCATTTGTAAGGTCCCTTTGTGATTACCAGCATTTTCACATATTATCTGAGTTGTTTATGCATTGTCATAACTTGACACCCGAGAGACCTTGGGGTGATTTTCAGTGATTTATTATTGAAGATAACCTTTCAAGAGAGATAGGATATTATATTATTCAGATACCATGATGCTTAAAAATTTCTTGTTTGATCCTATGGGATTGCATTGATCACCTCTACAAAAACTTCTTTCAATTTTTGCTATCTCAGAGTGGTTTTCCTGTGGTGGCAGATTTTCACTTGGGAAAAAAGTTGTCAAATGCAAGTAGCTGAAAGTTGCAAAGTGGTGCAACTTTCATTCTGCAACTCGTGTGACTAAAATACTATTTTAATGCATCTGAATAGGTATGTTTACACCAAACATGGTCCTCTTTCACACCCAAACATGCAGAGTCACTTTGAACTACATTCAACCAGATCGATCCCTCAAGAGTCCAGAGTGCAAAATGGCTGCAAACTTCAACATGCTATTACTCGAATACTGTGACACTTAAAAAATTATTGTATGATCATATGGGATGGTGTTGGACCCCTCTACAAAAACCTCTCTTAGTTTTTGCTATCTCGTAGTGGTTTTCCTGTGGTGGCGGATTTTCACTTGGGGAAAAAGTTGTCAAATGCAAGTAGTTGAAAGTTGCAAAGCGGTGCAACTTTCGTTCTGCAACTCATGTGACCAAATAGACTATTCCAACACGCCCAAAAATGTATGTTTACGCTAAGCATGGTCCTCTTTCGCACCCAAATACATGGAATCGCTCTGAGCTACGTTCAACCAGATCGATCCCTTAAGAGTCCAAAATGCAAAATGGCTGTAAACTTCAACATGTTGTTACTTGGATATCATGATGCTTAGAAAATTCTCATCTGATCCTATGGGATCGCATTGGACCCCTCTACAAAACCTCTCTCGATTTTTGCTATCTCGGAGGAATTTTCCAGTGGTGGCGAATTTTCACTTGGAGAAAAAGTTGTCAAATGTAAGTAGTTGAAAGTTGCAAAGTGGTACAACTTTTGTTTTGCAACTTGTGTGACCAAATAGATTGTTCAAACACATCTAGATGGGTACATTTACTCTAGGAATGGTCTTCTTTCGCACCCAAACATGTGGAATCACTTCGAGCTACGTTCAATTGGCTTGATCCCTTAAGGGTCTAAAGTGCAAAAGGGAATCAAACTTTGACGAACTATTACTTAGAAATCGTGATGCTTACGAACTCTCTGTCTGAGCCTACGAGATCGCGTTGGGCCTCTCTACAATAACTTCTCTTAGTTTTTGTTATCTTGGAGTCATTTTCCTATGGTGTCCAATTTTCACTTGATGGAAAAAGTGTCAAATGCAAATAGTGTAAAGTTGCAAAGTGGTGCAACTTTTGTTTTGCAATTCATGTGACCAAACAAACTACTCCAACGCATCCCAATAGGTAGGTTTACACTAGGCATGGTCCTCTTTTTCACCCAAACATGCGGAATTTCTCTGAGCTACGTTCAACCAGCTTGATCCCTTATGATGGCATGAAAAACAATAAAAAAGAGAAACATACACACGACGGTTGAGAAGTCTTGAGTTTTCCACACAAAAAGTGTATGATCATTGGTGTAAAGCACCTTGTTCCTCCATTTGATAAAGAAGGTCTAGTTTAGTGGTTTTAGTAATTATAATGTCAAATAAGGCCATGATAGGCCATTTTGCAATCTTGCTTTTAGTTTTGAGTTAGTGTGGGGTCATTTGTATCAATTATTGAAGTATGATAGGGAGTAGGAATAATAAAATAACATTGGTAAAGGCATTGGAAGAGATTATTAACGCTGCCCCTGTTGAAAAACTAGAATTTAGGCCTTGCTAAATGAGGTGAAAAGAAGAAATTGCTTGAGAATAAGCTAGAATAGGTTGGAAATAGGGTGAAGTTATGGAGTTTGATGTGTTCAAAAGGTCTGCAAGGACAAGGGAGGTCAAACTATGTTATGGCACGATGCCCTAGTTGGGAAAAGAGGGGTTTTGAATGAAAAAGAGAGGTTTGAGGGAGTAAAAGTGGGTAAAGTCAGGGGGCATCATAATTTGGTGGGCAATTAAGTTTGTGTGGGCAGAATGAAGAGTGTTGGAAGATGTTTTGAGGTTGTATGATGTCTAAATGTGGGGTTTTCAATAAACCCTAGTGAAATTTGAGAAAAGTGAGGGTTTAGAGGATAGTGGGGTTAGAGGGCCAATCACACCCTAAAAATTATGGATTTTGTCGATTTGTAGACTGGTAAATGCTACCCAATGGTGTTTTGCAATTGGAAGAGTGATTGAGAGAGTGTTTCTTTGTTAAATAGACCTATTTGGGGGTCTAAGATAGCGTTGAGTCCATTTCTTATTTGTATTATAAATTATAATTTGCTTTCTCCCAAGTCCATTTCCTATACAAGAAATAATATTGCAAAAAGTTGACATTTAAATCTTTTGACGTGTTTATATGGTGACAGATCAAGAACATAACAATTCATTTTGCACTATCAGGATTATGCTATGAAAATGTTTAAAGACTATTCAAGATAAATGTTTGTATGATAATGGGCCATGAAGTTAACTACTTCATCTACTCTGAATATTATGTTTTGCTTGAGTGTTGTGAAGATTATGTATCCTTTGCTTAATTGAGTTGTTCCAATCAAAGGATTAAATATATTGGAATCTTTTTATGAATCATTTCATGGAAGACCAATTGAAAATATTTTTTTTGCTTTTAGATAAAGTTTTTTAGCATCAATCAATTAATATTCAAGGCAAACCATGAAGGACAACAATGATCAATGCTACGACTAACCGATTAATAAGTATACACATGAATAAGTCAAGCATGTACATGTGAATAAGGGAAGCACAAGTAC
>VDFB02105785.1:448708589-448733650 GCA_007258455.2 Sequoia sempervirens
CTTACCAATCATTTCTATAGAAGTGGTTGTGACACAAGAGTTGACAGCCAGTCAAGAAGCGTATACTTCCTCTCTTCCCCCTTGGTTGGTATCTCAAGTATCGAAGTGAAAGAAACAGATGATCTCTCCTAAAGAGCTCGATCTTGAAGAGATAGCCCCTTCAAAAGCTAAAGGCAAGAAAAATGCTAAAGTACATTCAAGGCTTCATGTTGACAAGACTGGTCATAAATTTTTGGGGATTGGTATACCGCCACAAGAGGAATGAGATGTAAACATGGAGGACTACACTATCACTAGAGTCTAGCTCAGAAAAGTGACAAATGAAAGTGCCAAGGAAGATGCACAAGTAGTCCTAGATGCATTGGCAGGAAGGCTTGATAAAATGGAACAAGCCCAAGATATGTACAAGTAGAAGGTTGAGCGCTATGCAATTGTTTTGAGGAGACTTGCAGGATCTTTAGGCAATGTACAACCTTTGACTATGATAAGTGTTGAGGACCCAACTATGAAAAAGGCAAAGAAGTTTTCCTCTAAAGGTAAAGTGTTGTATGATTTCATTGATGAAATTATAGAACATGGTTCTTAGGTCATAGTTGTTGTAGATGAGAAAGCTACTTAGATAGCCAAGCTCAAATCAGAGCTTGATAAAGAAGAAAGTATTCTTTCCCAAGAGCAAAAGGAAATGGAAAAATGCCTATCATTTTGGTCACAAATGAAGCAAGCAAAGCTCAGTAAGTTGGTGGAAGTTGGGGTAATTCCCAACAAGGAGAAATATGTGGAAGTAAGAGAATCACTCAAGCACCGCATCCAAGTGATCAAGTCTCTTATCGAAGATCTCCACCAAGTGCAAGAAGATGTCGAAGGACATCGTACTATCCTTGAAAATAGAATTAAGGAGTTATTGGGTAAGCTCCTTGAAGAAGATCATATTTTCCTCCCGGTAAGTGAATTGTCCTAGATCTGCAAGGAAGTCGTCGTGAAGCAAGTGGAGGATGCAAACTTTTCAAAGACCTCCATGCATGTCATTTGTGATATATGACTAACTCTTGATAACCTCAAGATGCATCTTGATAGGTGCAAAAAGTTCACTCATTTGCCAAAAGGTCAATCACCAGAGTTCACACTATTGTGGATTACATTGTTGGTCTAGATGATGCATTTGTACTGGAAACAAAGAAGGAATGCAAAGACTTACCTTTAAAGCAAGGAACCATGAAGGCTTCTTTTCTTCCAGTGTTGAATATTTTTATGCTTTCCTTTATGCCTTTTGTAAATAGTTTTTGACATCTTAAATGTCTTTTGAGCAAATGTAATTACATGTAAAATCTGAGACGTTTTCCCAAAAAGATGGACAACATTTTTTGACTAAGTCAAGTTAGGTGAAAATTTCCTAATTTAGTCCACCTAACTTTCCTAATTTTTCTCATCTAATTTCTTAGATTTACTCTTCCCTCTCTTTTATAAATAGGAGGTATTTCTATTAAAATCTCCAGATCTTTTATCTCTAGCAACGAAGTGTTGTTCATTTTGAAACAAATGTATGAAACTTTGTGTTCAACTTTGTGAATCTGAATCTGATTAATAAAGAAGAAAGTTGCATACCAGACTTTGTGTTGGATCAATCATCTTTTGAATTTGATTAAGATTGCTGGTAATTAGTGTGTGAGATCTAAGGGCTTTGGATAAATCTGTGTAGACTTTGTGTTACAATCTTTATTCAAATTTTTGTTTATGTTTGGATAACTATCGGTGGATAATCTACAAGACTTTGTGCTTGTAATTGTTCATGTTGTTCGTGGAATTGTTGTATCTAAGAAGAATTTGTGCTTCTAATATGACAAAACATTACATATCTCAGGATCCATTGGTGAAAAATCCTCTGAAACAAATTTATTGCCTTTGTGGGAATGAGATATTGTAATTACTACTTGTTTTTAGTTTAAAGTTATTTTGAATCAGAACTAACAACTGTGAAGCATTGTAAAACATCTTCTCTGAAAAAAGAGAGAAGTATGAATGTGACACACACCCCCATCTCGTAATTGTAGTGTACATTTTGTAAATATTTAGTTAGTTTTACTTAGCTTTTGTTAGTAGTAAGAAGGGCGCCTCCCCTTTTTGAGAGGAGAGATCATATCTCACACAGCTGTGGTTGAAATCTAGGTTGTGTAATCTATTGAAAAGGTGATTACATAATTTTCACTAACACATATAAAATTTCTTGTATTCTTGAGACCATCTTTTCTTTTACTTGGTAGGGATTTCAATGTTCTCAAAGACTCACATGCAACATACAATTGCTAGAGTTTAAAAGTGGATATGACATTGGAGGTTGGAGGAATCAAAGGATGGAAGACTTTTATCATATCAGGCTATCTTCTCATTCATAGAAGATACATTGCATGAGAAGCTCCAAGATCATATATGTTTCCCTTCATGGAGAAAGGGGGGTGTGTTATTTCATGGAAGAATTTGTGAGTGCAGTTAGTGCGTTCAATTTTTGTTCAATTTAATTTGTACAACAAAGCAGTGATTGGTTCCCACAATATTGGAGGAGGGATATTGTCGCTTTCGAAGGAAATTGGACTCTTGAAGGAGAATTTTAATGTCATATGCAACACTAGAGGAGTAATTTTAACACACTTAGAGGAGATGTGGACTTTCAAAAATGAGATTTCTCTCATTGTGCATGGAGGATGGGGACATTTTATTTTCTCTCATGTTGTACATAGGTTTTGCAATTTTGATAGTCTAAATATCCACTGATGGATTTAGTTTGGTGTTTCTTGGGTAAGAGAAGATAATTGTTGGAGGTGCTCCATAAAAAGTTTCCAAAAGGGTTTATTTGTTCAATATTTGTAGTCCTTTTTCCTTTATTTATATTTCTTTAATAAAGGGGGAATGTTGGATTATTACATCTTATTAATATTTAGACTAGATTAAATAATAACACAAATATTAGTGTTAAGTTAAATAAGTTAGTTTTGGGAAGTTACATTCCCATAGGTTGGGTTAGGTAAGTTTTAAATGGTAAAATACAGGCTTTACAAAGTCATATTGCACCAATGTAAATCACCCAAAAAGGTATAATATCACACAATGTTTTGTTATCTATGACAGTTTGTAGTTTCAATTTTCTGCTCTTCAAATTTCAATTATATTAAAGCTTCTATAGTCTAAATTTTAGAGAAATTGGAGCATAACTAATTGATTTATTATAGAATTAAGGTTTTCATCAAATAACTTTAGGAAGTGCATATCTCATATTTTTGGAGATTTTTTATTTTATTTTGGAGGGTAGTTTAGGGACATTGAAAATTATACAATACAAATTTCAAAGAAATGAGAGCAATACTAAGAGATTTATTACATAATTAGGGTTTCAACCAAATTCATTTTGGGAAGCACATATCTCTAAGATTTTGGTGATTTTTTTCCTAATTTTTGGAGGATCTTTCTAGGAAACATTGAAGGTTCTACATTAATTCTTTTAGAGAAATTGAATATTGACTTTGTGCTCACCTCTAGTTTCATCGATCACACTCTAATACACGATTGGATGCTTGTAAATATGGAAAATTTCTTCATTAATCAACCCAAATATGTTAATGCAATCAAAACATTAGTTGATGGGAAAGGAATAAGGTCCAAGCCCACAATTGTGTCTCAAGGAAGCACAACTGGATCAACATATTCTATAGAAATAGAAAGAGAGGAAGATTTAGAAGAGAATTCCATGTGTAGCTTGGAAATCCTTAGTGGTAAAGGGGAGGGAATTGTCAAGGGTGTAGAAGCTAAAAATGGTGTCTACTATAATGGGTCTCGTAAGGAAGTTGAAATGAAAATCTATATGGAAATAGTTCCAAAGATCGCAACAATTGGTGACTATTAGGGAGAAGAGACATTAGTATAAGTAATTTCTCCTTTTTTATGAGTATAGCAACATATTTCCCTTAGGGTACTATGAAATGAAAGGCTTGCACTTATCATTTGTGAAGATGTAGATCCATTTGAAGCTTCATGTAAGGCCAATAAATAAATGACCTATTAGCTCAATCCAAATTTGTTTAAAAGGGTAAAATATGAAATTTACAAAATGCTAGTCTAGAGTCATCTTTGCTATTGGTGAGTTTGAGTGGGTCAACCCAATGGTGATCTTGATAAAAAAAAGATAACCACATCTAAATTTGTTTATATTAACATGTAATAAATGGAGTAAGCATCATCAATCCTTACCCAACACCATTCACAAAGGGAGAACTATGAAATATCTGGCTAGCTATGAGTTATACATATTCTGATGGGTTATCATGCTACAATCAGGGTCAAATTGTAGAGGAAGGTAATGAAAAATGGTATTCATAACCAAGGGGAAGATTCATGCGTAAAATACACCATTTTGTCTTAAGAATTCCTCTATCATTTCTCACATTTGGTAAGTGCATTTTTTAAAGAATTATTCATGTTTTTTTTGTAATTATATTTGGATAATTTAAGAGTTTATAATCGGGTGACTGATTACATGGATGCATTTTGATTCTTGTTTGACCTATTCCATTAATCAAGTATGAGGATTTCTTTGAGAAAGTGCACCTTTATGGTACTATTTGGTAATCCATTCAGACATATCTTTTGTAAAGATAACATGTAGGTTAAATCTAGTAAAATTCACTATTAGGAAATAATACATCAATACTCATTTAATCCCTTTCTTACATAACCCCATGAGAGAAAATAATGCATACAAGCTTAGAAAATAACCATAATGCAAAGATCAAATAGACAAGCCACAAGATAACACAAGATACACATTGTTTTAGAAATATTCATTGTAAGTGCATGTATTATTTTATTGTTGAATAATAGATGGAGTATGGATGCTTTTTGAGGCTATTATTTTGTCTCTTGAGGGTTTTCTCAGACAATGGATACTTCTAAAACATCAAGCATCTCCTAAGCATCCTCCATGTGTCCAAGCATGAATCCACACATCCCATGTCATGCTTCACATATGCACTCCTTAGAAATAATTAATAATATGACATCCCACTCACATAACCAACCTTAACCACTAAACATGTGTTTGATTTTATAGGCGCAATATCACATAAATACAACTAAGTGGTAAGATAAAACCATGTGCCACAAAACCATGTGAACAAAAAACCATTGACCCCGCATTTAATATTGGGTACTAGGTTTTTACATTATTAAATATTTTCCACAAATATTAAATTAGTATCCTATGTCTCCCACACAAAATAATTAATCCTATGTTATAATACAACTTACGAGTAGCGCCAAATAATTGCCTAGTGTGGCCAAACACATCTCCTAGATGCACCACTACTAAATAACAATTTAATTACAATATTATAATAAATCAATTTATATAATGGTGTATAATGCCAAGTCTTCATAGTCACAACCATCATTTAGCTAGTCATACCAAATTATTAGTGAGTACTACATACATCTTTGGGTCACATTGAATATTATTGCAAGTTTTTAAAAAATCTTCTTGTATTTCTACGCCTTTTGAGTACTTGATTTGTAAAGAGAATTCCTTTGTTTGAACTAGTGCGCATCATGAAGCATCTAATATGCTAAAGGAAAAATAATAACTGCATCAATCTTGTAGTTTATAGGTCACAGAATGTCATTCCATCTCCATGTGGATACATTTGACACTATAATTGTAGTTGTTTTGCAAGCTAGTAAAGGAAACATAGTGCACCCTATCTACTTTATGATTATAAATTTAAATACCATCGAGCATAATTACACATGAATATAGTGTACATATCTAGCCATGGTCTATGCTCTCCATGCATTTGATAATATCTTTGATCCACACAATTTGTGTTCTTTATTGGCCACCAAGCATTAAAGTACTTGGTGCACAAACCCATTCTTCATTAATCATGGAATACTAATCTCTCAAGAATTCAATTTCACTATTGGTATTAACCTAGGTAAACACCTACTTGATCAAATCATTTGTCTCAAATTGATACACACGAGTGAAGGTTAAAAGCTATTGAAGTGGGCTTATTGGATGATCAACTCTACATTGAGGTCATCATAATGGTGTCAAGAAGATTTTTAGTGCCCCTCTCATTTGTATCTTGTAGCGGAGAGATTAGAGTTTCAACTTCACCGTTTTATCATAATTTTTGTTGTGATTGTATCATTTCTTTGAATGGTGTGTATGAATCACCACATGTTCAAGATGAGGTTCATCAACATACTGGTTGTTGGAATTTTGTATATTTATATGCTTGGCTATATCAATTTGCTTCAATTAAGTGATGTTCATTTTTTATGTTGTGATTAAATGTGGATGTGGTTATTGATGTTCAAGAAGTGATTGATATGATAGATGTATAGATGTTATTTTATGTTTTATGATATTGAACCTTGTTGGGTGATTATGTTGTTCTTTAGCTATATATACATTGATAAGCTACCCATGATGTGTGTTAAATGGTTACATGTACATCATTATTTCTCCACATGGTAATACAGGTTTGATTTATTCCCAATGGTAGTTAATTTGGATATGTCATATTGGGCCTCCCTATCTATTCCACGGTCATACTTGAATCAAGTACGATATGTGTCATGTTTTACCTTATGTGAACCCAAATTTGAATTGGAAATTATTTCAAAATCCCTATGTGTTGTGAAATGCCAATGTATGCTTGATTTAAACAATTTCCTAATTTCATTATTTTTCGTAAAAATATTTAATTAGTTGCATATTGCATGATCTGATTGTATTTTAATCATGAAATCATATTAAGGTAAAATATCTAAATTATAGTTTAAATTTCCCTTTTTGATTGTAAATAAATGTTTGGTGAGTTAAAAGATTGTTTTTATGTCTAAGGGTTATTTTCGTAAAAATTGGGAAAATATAATTTAGTTAATTTTGGAAAAACTCTAGGGTGGGAATGTGTATTTGTATTCAATTTAAACGCTTAATTAAAAGTTTGAAAAATGATTTTTTGTTGAATGTTTAATTGTGTTCAATTACAATTTTTGAGAAATTAGAAACGAAGAAAATATAAAATATGAAAAAGGAAAAATAGACAACTTTTTATTTCATTCTTCATTTTTTTTGAGAAAATGGGCTCTCAAAGCCCTCTTCTTGCAAAATTTTGGAAATGGAATTACAAATGCTTTTGTGAAAAAAATTGGATGAAATTGGATGCAATAGGTTAGGAATGAGAAGGGGGATATGATTGTTGTTGGATTAGTGGATTCGTTGGCTATGTTTGAAGTGTTCTCGAATTTGGTTTTATGACAAAATTGAGGTATTTCTCTAATTTATTTTCAATTACTTTTTTTTTTCAATTTGAAAAGTTGGAATAGGATTGGGGGAGTGTAGACACCTCCCAACGTAATTCAAATTAGAAATTATCATATCCATTTTTTGATAAAAGGCACAAAGGCCTATATATATTATAATATATTTATAAAAGAGTAGTACATATATCAACAAAATAGGCCAGATTGCCAGATCAGTTCTGCATTTCCAAACTATCCTTCTACCAGCATCCAAAAACATACTACTAAGCAGAGATACATTGCAACATAATTAACCCAGTATAACACTACAATCCCCTTCAAAGTACTACAATATCAGAGTAACAAAATGAACATTGTAACAAAAACTAGCAATATGCAAAATCCGAACGTTTACTCCTCCATGCAATCTTCTCCATGAACTGAATTCTCATCTTGACCCTCTGAAATCTCTTGCAGACGCCTTTCCTGAGCGAAGAAGTCATAACCAAACTGGGGTTCTTTTCCATTATTCTCAACTTGAAGAATCCATGCCCTTGCCACATAACCAGCAACATTTATCTCTGCCAAGTGATGCCCGACTGAAAAAATAGCAACATTACCCTTTGCAAATTGATTCCCGAATGAAGAACTAGCAACATTTTCCTCTGGAACAACATTTCCAACTGGTAATGGTTCAAACTCTTCATTCCTTGGAGCAGACACTAGAGCACCTTCCTTTAAACCAACAAAGCCTAGGTTTTGAAATGGATGAGGATTATGTTCACGGAGAAAAGATATGGCATAATATTTCTCCTTGATGTCAAAACTTATTGCGACGCACATTCGTCTAGAATTCCTCCTTAATGCTTTCAGAAGGATATCATCATTTTTGAACTGCAGAGCTAATCTTATGACTTTAAAAATTTCATCAAATCCCAACCTAGATTTAACATATTCTCTAGGAAATAAGCCACCCAGATACACATCACCAGCAAAGATATTATAACCTTGAACAACTTGCAATAATGCATCAACATCAAGAATTTGAGGCTTGACAAACTTAGTGACAATTACTTCCAGCTCAACTAGTGACTGGAGGAGATCTAGAATATTAGATAAAAACACAGAAAGAACCTGAGAAGGGAAAATTAGGCGACGGGCTCTAGGACTTGTTAATTCAAAACCAAGAACTGAGCGTACCAATTTCTCAACCCTAGGACATTCAATTTGAAAGATCATTGCCAAATTTTCATGGGAAAGATTATCCTCAAAAGGGCGTTCTGTTGGCTTCACTGGACAGCTAACTTTGAGATTCCATGGTCGGGACATCATTTTTCCAGAATTTGAAACACAAAGCTTGCAGACCGTCGCTCTCCAAAATCCTTCAGATTTTATGAATGAAATAAAACATTGTTCACCACCTTTTAAAGCCAAAATGAATAGGCATATGCTAATCATGGCGAACAAAATGCAAAAAATTAAGCACCAGTGAAGCATGTTGGCTCGTGTGAATCAACCTCCTGTACATAGCTAATTAATAAGCCATACAATGGAAAGAATCTAAGGTACTGCAAAAATAGATCATGTTAAGAAGAAGCATGGAGAGATGAACAGGTGTCCATGCTGATGCAATTCGAGGCAGATTGTGGCTAGCTCAAAATCCATCCTCCATGTGACTAATTAACCCAACCTGGGAATATTAAATGTTAAGCATCATTAGGCATTATGCTTAACAGCCAATGTGGAGGCCGTGGAGATACGGTAGAAGTGATAAGATGCCTCAAACATCTCAGTTTGCAGAGCCCACCACACTATATCATGATTATTTCAAACCGTATCATTACACATTCCTTTTCATCAATGAGTTACACACTCGGACAAATGTTGTCATGTCGAATACTGACTCTGCCGATGTGTACGATGACTCATGCATACATAACACCTCTTACAATTGAGCTTCTTAGTCAACAAACACCACCCGCCTTTTATATTGTAAATGAACTTTAAAATATGCTTCAATGAAGGAATTGCGAACTGAAGGCAATTATTATTTTCCATTTCAAAATCATGATGCTAAACCAAAGGAGGACAATCTACCAACAGTAAGCTTTGAATATGAGGAAATTTAGATAGATCCTCATTATTTTTTATGATAATTGGCTCTTGTTGATCACAAGCCAGGTTTTCCAGACCATCTGCTAACCTATTACCTTCTTGAAATATGTGGGAGAGGAAAATGTCTTCAAAGGTTGCTAATATATTCCATATTTTTTGAAGAATATACCTTATTTTCTAGTTACAAATACTCTTTTTTTTACATGCATTGATTATTAGGAGAGAATCACCCTCCACATGCAATTTATTGATTTTGAGATCCTTTGCCAAAGAGACACATGCTAACAGTGCTTGAACTTCTGCCATGTTATTAGTACAAAAATTTAAATGTGTTGCTTTGGCTGCTAGCAAAGATCCCTTCGAATCTCGGATACAACATCCAGCTCCAGACACACCAAGGTTTCCACGTGAAGCTCCATCAAAATTAAGCTTGTAGAAGGACGAGCTTGGTGGAATCCATTTCACTTTTCTTTTATCCACTTTAACAGAATTTGGGCGTGGAACCCCTTGAAGTGGCAAAACAATGTGTTTCCAATGATTTAGAATGAAATTATCCCAATTGGTGTATAATGCAGAGATTGATTTATAATTTCTAACATAAGAATTACAAACTTCATAAATTGACTTTTCTAATTTCTCTTTGATTCTCTGAACTGGGATAGACTAACTATTAAAAATGCATCTATTTTTTTCCAGCCGGATTGACTAGATTACCAAAGCTGGAGTAACTAACCAAATGCATGCAAACAATGCAGATTTATAAAGAATTGGCCAAATAGTAAATATGTCCCAAAGAGAGTTGGGCAACGGGAAAGAAACATTCAGTTTCCACATAATGAAAGTTCATACCTCATAAGCCACTGGGCAAGAGACAAATAAATGATCAACTGTTTCATCTTCCTCTTTACATAAAACACATTTGAAGGCTCTTGCTATTCCAAATTTCTCCAATCGATCACTTGTAAGAATCATTTTCTTCAAGGCTAGCCAAGCAAAACTACCCGCCTTTAGCAACTGTACTAAATTCCAACAAAAAGAAAAGGCTCTATGAGATTGAAACTGAGATGCCTGAGCAATGATTTACTTGTAGCCTTGCTTAACTGTATATAAGCCATTCTTAGGGGGTTCCCAAAACAATTTGTCTGGAGAGTGAGAGATATAAACATTTTTGTTCTTCAAAATATTTGACAACACTTTCTTTTGAGTATCTGGAAAAGAGATGTTTGTTAAGTCCTTCCATTTAACCAAGTTTGTCATCGGGTTAGAAGAAGCAACATAGTCCTTTAAAAACTCTCCCCAAGTTTGAGAAAGAACATTTTCAGCTAGTTGTAAATCCCGATTCAATTTAAGTGGAGGCAGACCATTCCAAGAGTCTTTCCAAAATAAATCTTGCTCCCCACTATGGGCCTCCCATGAGAGAAAGGGGCTAATAACATCTCAACAAGCTAGAATGAAGTTCCACATGACAGATCCTCCTAAAGGGTTAGAAATTTTAAATATCCTAGACGAATTTTCATTGTCCAAATATTTTCTCTGCATTAGCTTGCACCATTTGAAATCCGGTCTAGCATGCATTTTCCAAGCTAATTTAACCCCTAAAGCCATATTCCTTGCAGATAAGTTATGGAAGCCTACTCCACCACTTGATTTATCAAAGCACATGCTTTCCAAAGATACCAGTGGAAGTTTCTTTTTATCATCAATATTTCCCTTCCACATAAACTCTCTTATAAGCTTTTCAATTTGATGAATTATACTTTTTGGGGCTTGCAAAACTGCCAAAAAAAAGTTTGGAATAGAGGCTAGAACAGACTTAATAAGCAGAATTCTACCAGATAATGTAAGCCATCTTGTTTTCCAAGCAAGTATTCTTGATCTTATTCTATCTAAAATCTTATTCCAAAACAAAGACTTATTGGAACCCATAAAGAATGGTATGCCTAGATATGAACAAGGAAGTTGCGCTCTTTGAAATCCTAAAATTGAGGTCAACTTACTTGCTATCGTTGCTTTGGTATTGAAAACATATACCTTTGACTTGGCTGCATTAATTTTTTGACATGATGCCATGGTGTACTTTTCCGGCAAGGATTTAACTTGCTTTGTTTCTGCTAAAGAGGCCTTCCCAATCAACAATGTGTCATCTGCAAATAGTGAATGAGTAGTTGAGATATTTGTGTTAGGTATTGCAACCCCTTGCCATAAACCTTGGAGATGGGATTTTTGGATTGATCTGCTAAGAGCTTCTGCCATAAGAATGAAAAGCATAGGGGATAATGGATCCCCTTGTCTGACTCCTTGGGAAGATCCAAAAAAACCCACTAGAGACCCATTGATAAGCACCGAGAATTTTGCCCCAAAAAGACAAGACAGGACCCACTTGCACTATTTACTACTGAAACCAAATTTTTTGAGTACCTAAATTAGGAATTCCCAACACACCCTATCATACGCCTTCATCATGTCCAACTTTATGATGAACAATGGGATGGTAGAGGTTTTGATAGAATGCAAAACTTCATGGGCCACAATGGCACCTTCGGTTGTTTCCCTTCCCAGAACAAAACCACCTTGTTCAGGTGATACTAGTTTGGATATGAGAGGTTGAAGCCGTAGATAGATAGCTTTAGTGAAAATTTTATACACTGTGTTACATAGGGAGATTGGCCTGAACTCAGCAAAAGACTTTGGATTCTTTACTTTTGGAATTAAGGCAATGTGTGTTGTATTAAATTGTTTTAGTACTGTTCCAGTCCTCCTTGATTCTTCTAAAGCAAGGAATACATCAATACCAACAAAATCCCAACATTTTTGAAAGAACAAAGCTATAAATCCATCCGGACTAGGAGCTTTATTCGGCTACATAGAAAAAACTACACCTCTTACTTCATTCAATGTAAAAGGTTTCAAAAGATTCTCATTATCCTCCCTTGGTCAAAGATGGTATAGAGTCCAACAAGTCATTTGTATCAATGGAAGATGTTGTAGAATTATTATCTGGGGCTAACAGTAGGGATGAGAATAACCTTATAGCTTCTTGTTGAATTTCTTCCTCTTTTACTAGTTCTTGACCTGATTCTGCATCTTGAATTCTAAAAATAGAATTGTGTGACTTTTTTATTTGCGCAGAAGCATGAAAAAACTTGGTATTTATGTCAACCTCCTTCAATCACAGCTCCTGAGACTTCTGTTTCCAATATAATTCCTCCCTGGAAACTAGCTCTTCCCATTCCTCTTGTAAAAACTTTTGTTTGTCATATAAATCAGCATCTAGACCTTGATTGATGATTTTATCATTTATATCTGACAATTCCTTAAACACCCTTTCCTTTTGTTCAAAAACATTTTTAAAAACCTTTACATTCCAGAATTTGATCTTCTTTTTAGCATACTTTAGCTTGTTAGCTAATTGAAACATCCTTGATCTTGCCACAAAAGGAGCAGAGTTCCACCATTGATTCAGTAGAGGTATGACAGAGGATGGAGAAGTCACATTCTTTCAAACTTAAAAGATGACTTGTGGCTCTTAGTTTGATTTTGTGTTTCTATGGATAGAGTAATGGCAAAGTGATCAGAATGGGATACTGGCATAATTTTTGGCATCAATGTTTTTTCAGTGCCATACCAATTGTATGAAGCAAGAAAACAATCTAGCCTCTCGGTTATCTATAGAAATCCCTTTCTCCTATTCGTCCATGTGAACTGACCCTTTACAGGTACAATATCAGTGAGAGCATTATCAGAAATGAAAGTCACAAAATCATCTATAACTTTTTGAGGAAGAATAATTCCACCTTTTTTCTCCTGCATGCTGGCTATGGCATTAAAATCACCTACAACAATTATCTTATCCATTCTTAATCCATCCAAAACAATTCATTAACGATCCCCAAAGCTGTTTTTATCTGTCGTGGTCGTTGGAGCATAAACATTTAACAACCAGAAGTGAAAATCAAATTGTGAGACTTTAAGTATTTGCCAATGCTTGTCACTATTTGTAATCTCAATGTGTAGTTTTTTGGTCTCCCATAATACAATCATGCCCCCTGAGGCTCCTTGAGTAGGCGTATGAAAGGATTTCCATTTTTTCCATTTCTGCACTGACAATTGATAAGTTTGATTTGAAGTTTTGGTCTCTTGTAACATGATTATTTTTGATCCACAAGCTTCTAGTTGTTGCTTGATCAGAGCTATTTTGTCAGGGGCATTAATTCCCCTGACATTCCATAACACAATCTTCATTGGTATCGAGGAGAGCAACATGCTCTCCTCAGTCGTTTATTTGTAGAACATGTCAATGTGTTGTCCAAAGTTGACTGGACTCCTACTACTATTTCGTCTTTTAATTTTGTCATGCAAGATTTTCTTCCCCTTTTACCTGGAGTCTTAGTTAGAGGTTGTTGAGTGCTAAGGTTTTGAGAGGTTCCCAAAGTTTGAGAATAGTCAAAGCTTCCTTCTTTTTTCTCCTGAGGCTCCAATAATTGTTCATCATTTACCAATACTTGCTAAAAAGATTGATGCTCCTCAATTGCCTTAGACTAGGGGCTTTGAGACAACTGTTTAATGGTAACTTTGTGAGGAGAGACCGTATTAACAGGATTCGATGAGAACATAATATCTCCTTCTTCAACTTCTTCCAGATCAAAGATTTTATCCAGATCATTGAGAGGGGATGCATTGCTAATAGTATCATGAGTTTCTTTAAGGATTTCATCAACAATCCATTCAATCATTTTAGTTCCCTCAAAAACTATAATTTATTGGCTAGCTCTTCCAAACGGCCTTCATAAATAAATTGTCAAATGAGTCCAACTTTGGTTCTTCTTCCTCAACAATATCTGAAATCTTTGGTCCTGTGGAGTTTACATCTTGAGGATTGTTCTTTGAATTTTAAATTTGACCCTTTTGTTTTAAAAGATAGCATATTTTTATAAACATGAGTGATTTAACTATAGCATCCATTTTTTGATCCCGATGTATAAAAAGTCACAAAGGGAGAAACAAGAAATTGATTGACAACATGCTATAAAAACTCTGGCAATATTAATGTAATACTTGTTTGACTTCATAAGCCCAATTTTGCTAACTGCGTGGAAACATCCCACTTCATTCTCTTTTGTTAAATGGATGCTAACTGATGAGGCATTTTAGTAGATTTTTCCCTGTTTACAAGCATAGCTGAAGGAGGATGAATTTGAATAGATTGATCCTTCTTATTTTGAAGGGTACCCTGAGTGAATTGGTCTTGCTTGTCCTGAGGCTCATCTAATAAGCTATCTTTTTTCTAAACAAGCATTCCCTGAATGACCCTTCATACGACATTTATAGCACACAACATTTGGGATTTCAAGGAGAATATCTTGATTCCACAACCCATATTTAGATTTTATAAGAATTTTCTCTGGGAATTTCTTTGAGGCATTCAAAAGAGCACAAAATCTAATTGTTTTGGATGGATCTCTAAAAGAAGCTTTGTCACGCTTGAGGAAAATTCCAACTTGATTTGCAAAAAATTCAATCAGACTAAGCCCCCTGTATTCAAGAAGCAAGGAGGGCAGTTGAATTTAGAAAGGGGTGAATTTAATTACAAAATCCCGAGCCCTAAAATTAGGATACCAGGGCTACATAAACAAACCCAAACCCTCAAAGACCCATGATTTTACCTTAAAAACTGCATCTTTATGCCCTTTAGACTCAAAAAGCACTAGGAAAATTCCATGCTCCTGATCTAGATAATAAAATTTAATGGCCCCTTTCCATTTCTCATAAATTAAATCTTTAAGAAAATTAATATCAAGATTGAGGCACCAAAACTTACATATTAATGATGATGGATTAGGATCTAATACACGTGGATCTAGCTGATTTTCATAAAAAGTGAGTGATAGAGTGACCTTTTTGTCAGTGGAATAACTTTATCCCGAAGATTGAGCTGCATTTGTCAGTTTATTCTTCAAAATAGGTCTCCATTGCATTTTTCACCCATTATTTGCTTGCAACGATTTCCCTTTGGAGGCTGATCATTTCTTCTTTTTCTTCCTGATTACTTCTACATGTTGTTTCTTCTTCGAAATGGCTTCTTTATTCTTATATTTCTTAGCTTCCTGGGTCTCAGAATGCTGGATTTTCTATGCATGTGGCCTCTTTTGGGAAGAAGGAGGTTTAGCCAACTTTTGGGCTGAAGTAATATTGTCTGGTCTTGCATGCAGAAGTGGAGCTTCAATAGTGACCTTATTAACATCTTTTTCTCTTGCATGTTGAGTTCCTTTTTATTTTTCTAACTTTTTTGGCCTGTCAAAGCTCTTTACGATATTTTCTTGAAGATTTAATCCTTCTGAGGGCACAACAGCTCACCTGTGTCTTTATGATTAACTGAGGCATGTACCACAACATTCTTATCTTGATCCACATCCTGTAGAACTGAAAAGCGATTCTGAGTTATTGGATTGAAGGGAGCACGAGGCTTTTGATGAATAATATTTTGTGTAGAGGGTTTGTAGCCTTCCAGTTAATCTTTTGAGAAATCCCGCGAACTTTGCATGTAGGACTTGCTTTGTGTACCGTTACATTTATATATAATAACTTGCATAGAGTCGAAGAGGGTTCTTGCTTATCTTCGTAATAGGTGCATGTAGGGTCTTTGGGGACCCATACTTTGTGACTATTATGTGTACATTTGTTGATTCCTTTGATAATACACTTGTTTATTAATTTCTTGTCATCCCCCAATACCTATTTGACTTGGGAAGTCGTTAATATGTCTCTTTTTGCCGATTTAAGATCTTTTAGTAATACCCTTTTGGTTAATATTACGTAGTTTCTCTGTGCATATTGTGACCGAGTTCCCATCTACATGATTTTCCATGCATGGGGAGCCTATTAGACTCCTTATCATCTCGCGATAATTAAGATCTAGCGTGGTGAGTACATCTTTAAAAATCATCTTGTAAAATCTTCCATAGCCATTGTGAATTTTTTTTTTTTTTTCCTATTAAGAACCATTATTTCTCCAAATGCCATCATTAAAAACATGTTGTTCAATCGAGGCACCAAATGTTGATGAAAGGTGTAAGTCGAGGAAATTCAAAAACTAATGTTGAAAAGTATTTGTTTTGGAACACTCAATTATTTTTGGAATGATGAAAATTCTTTACCATTTTATGTTTATAACAATCAATGATAATTTCATGGCTTTTAAATTTGTGTAGATAAAGAAAAAAGCCTAAATGATGACCAAATACACCACAAAGATACTAAGTACAATAATTTATCCATGCAAAAGAGGTGTATGAATCCCACTATATAAAATTGAAGATGTTAACAAGTCATTGTGCAACTAGTTGAGGCAATAGTTCAAGTGACTACATGTTTAAGAAAGAAGAAGACTTCAAGGCAATGTGAGTGGACCAAAGATGTTATGGAAGAAGCTCTTAAAGATGTCAATAACTATAGTTTCTCAACAAGGATTGCAACAAAGAAGTGTGAATCCCTACCAACACATTGGTCAAATACTTAACTAGTCTATCTTCCATTTCAAAGAAAGGATATCTTATAGTCTTGAATGTAAAGGATGAGGAAAAGATTGTGGAATGGTGTAAAGAGATAGTTGTAATGGACCATTGGCTTAAGTTTTTTAATCTCAAGGAAAAAGTTGAAAAAATCTAACAAACATGGTCAAAACCATTTAAGGATGGGATCTTAGGAAAATCTTGATGTATTGGATTTAAAAGGTGTCATCCTAAATTTAAATTAGGGACAACTGAAGGTATTGATAGAGGTAGAGCAATGAACCTAAGGCTTGCAATTGTTTGCATTCTATATGGCATTGTCAAAAGTTTATGACACCAATTTTATAGACCTCACAAAATATAAAATTATGATGAGAAAAAGATTCAAACTAAGAGAAATGAAGCCATGCAGGTTTTGGATAAAAGAGGTAGTAGTCTACCATACATCATACCAAATAGTAGGGAATGTATTATTATATTGTAGTGTGAATGCTCTTAGACAAATTATACTACATTTTTGTTTGTTCAAGAGTAAAAGCATACTACATTTGTGTTTGTTCAAGAGTAAAAGAATATATATATATATATATATATATATATATATATATATGAACTAGGTGAATGAGTGGATCTCTAAGCATATGCATAGATGAAAAAATAATGATTTCTCAACTAGTTTATTGATTGGTTCTAAGTGTTGCTTCACTAGCCATTAGACACTTACTAATTATTTATGCCTATGGAAGCATGTTGTTGTCACAAAAATCTAAGATGAAAGACTAATAGTTATTGAATTTATAATATTACCACCACATACTTCACGCAATATTCAACCACTTGATGCCAATGGGTTTTTTGCATTTAAACCATATTTCAAAATTGAAAGAATGATGTCACTAGCCAAGTTTCCAAGTATAGAAATTAAGAAGGAAATTTTGGTAGTACTTGGCAACAAAGTATTTCAAAAAGAATTGACTATTACAAGCATAACACCATGATTAAAGAAAAAAATAATATGACAACTTAATCTTGATGCACTTATGGATGACATGCATCCTAGTGACACATTTTAGTTCTAGTGTATAGGATGAAACTTTTGTAGTGCAAAATATTATGAGTCTTTCAAGAGTTAATGTCTCAATAATAGAAATGGTAAAAAACTTGCTATTAGGGCTTGCAAGGGAGGGCATACTTCTTCAGAAACTTTGATCTATGGTAGAGGAAATCAATGATGCAATAGGGTGATCCCACAATACTGGTTTACAATTTTTGGCCAAACTGCACATTAAACTGATTTTTTTTAACCAAATCCTCACTTTCGGGCACCTATTGCTATTAAACCATGAGGAATTTGAAGATGATGCAAACTAGTGATTTGTGACATTTTGTCTATAGATTATATATATATATATATATATATATATATATATTGAATCAAATTACATTTATTTTTCCATCTCCTTTGAAAACTAGTTTTTAGTAGTAAACACCATTTTTAAAGAGTGATGCTCACCGTAAACAACATAACATTTTTTCTATTAAGGATAAAATTCTATTTTTTTCGAATTTAGCTTTGTAACTATGATATCTAGCGCATTCATTTGGTTTCATAGTATTTTATTCAATATTATTTTCTTAATCAAGTTTTGAAGTCAAACCAATTACAATTTGGACATAGACAAACCTTAAACAACATAACTTTTTTTGTATGTATCAAAATTCAATTTTTTTTTACTAGATCAAGGACATCAATACCTAGCCTAAACATATTTTTCAGATTTTTTTTGATAATATACTATTTTTCCACATGTGCAAAACAAAGAGCTTGATTTTCGGTGAAAAGCCTATGTTTAATTAAACTAAAAGAAAAATACATAATAAAAACCAAAATATATTAAAATTATATTCGATCGATAGCTTGTTTTGAGACTACCATCATCCGCTTGGGTCTAAGGAAGCTTCCCCATTTTCATCCTTTTTTTAAAATTTTTTATTAGACTGGCAGGAATCTAGTAGCACTACCCCCTATAAATCAGAAAAGGCTGGTAAATTTTTTAACGTGATCATGCATACCGGCGCCGACGCCTCCCACTCACTCTGGGTGGGGAGACTAGACCTGTGGGACCAACCTCCCCGCAATGGTGGAAAGATTGAATAACCGTGAGCTAGGCCCCAACCCCAATCTCCATTTGTTTAAATTCTATTTTAGTTTTTATAGACATTAATTGCATCTCGCAACGCACTAATGACACTAGTGCGATACGCATTCCAAAGTACCATGAGGACAATGGGAGACTAGACCTGTGATCTCTAGCCTCAAGAACACGATACTTTAGCCAATTCCAATTCAGGGCCCACCACCCCATTCCCCATTTTCATCCTCAACCTGAGGTAAGAAATGAATTTTTTTTGTAGAAATTTGGTAGAAGAGGGGGAGAAGGGAAAAACAGGTGGGTTAGAGCAAACCCTCCTTCGCTCGAACCCCCCTTGACCCATTCTCTCGAATGGGAGTTTGAGCGAATGGGTGTTCGCTCGAAGCCATTTGAAATATTATTAAAAAAAGTTGGTTGGGGTGGTTAGAGTGAACCCTTGGCTAATAAATGTATTTTTATTTTTATTTTTATTTTTAATTTCATGTGCATATAAATAAAAGCTTATTTTTTGATATCATTGCAAGATTAATTCACATTTCTATCAAGGAGAGTAGATTTTGGAGAAGATTTTTTTGCATTTTTATCAAGGAGGGCAGATTTTGGAGAAGAGAACTTTTCATTTTTATCAAGGATGGCATATTTTGGAGAAGATAACTTTGCATTTTTATCAATCAAGGAAAATATTGGAGAAGAAAAATTTGCATTTTTATCTATCAAGAAATATTGGAGAAGACAACTTTGCATTTTTATCTATCAAGAAAAATTTTGGAGGAGAATTTACTTTTGGTAGAGGATTTGTCTTGAGCCATCTTTTACTTGAAGAAGAAAATGGGAGAACAAGCAAAAATACAAAATAAGGCTCAACAAAATTATTCAAAAGAACAAGAACAAAAGAGGCGTGAACAAAACTTGGCAAATTATCATAGAAAGAAATAAGGTACACATGCTTATTTATTCTCTCTCTCTCTCTCTTGTGTGTGTTTAGGACCTTTATTAACACCTCAATGTAGTTTTACTTATAAATCTATTTCCAATTATGAAAACCATGTTAGATTTAACTTGGAAGTTAATACCAATTATTATATCTTTATATGGGTTTATCTTTTTTTATCATGGTTTTTATTTTGTCTATTAAATTGTTTCAATTTATTTCCCTACCATAGGTTTACATAAACCATTTTCCTATTAAAAAAAAGTGGATCTTTATATTATAATTACCCACAAGGGGATTGATTGAATCACTTGTACAATTCCCTTTAAACTCTCCATATCACTTAGTAAAGTTTTTTTTAATTTACAAGTGATTATATATATGAATTTTTAGGAAGTGATTGAATATCTAAAAGTGCACATGAAATAAACTTGCATTTTCTAGTTCATTGGTTTAAAAAGAACAACAACCTTGCATTTCCACTCATTGGTTTAAAAAGAACAACCTTGCATTTCCACTCATTGGTTTAAAAAGAACAACAACCTTGCATTTTCACTCATTGGTTTACAAAGAAAACCTTGCATTTTCACTCATTGGTTTAAAAAGAACAACCTTACATTTTCACACATTGGTTTAAAAAGAACAACTTGCATTTTCACTCAAAGGTTTAAAAAGAACAAAAATTTGCATTTTCAGTCATTGGTTTAAAAAGAACAACAACCTTGCATTTTCGCTCATTGTTTTAAAAAGAACAACAACTTGTATTTTCACTCATTGGTTTAAAAAGAACAATAACTTGTATTTTCACTCATTGGTTTAAAAAGAACAATAACTTGCATTTTCACTCATTGGTTTAAAAAGAACAACCTTGCATTTTCACTCATTGGTTTTAAAAGAACAACCTTGCATTTTCACTCATTGGTTTAAAAAGAACAACAACCTTGCATTTTCACTCATTGGTTTAAAAAGAACAACAACTTGCATGTTCACTCATTGGTTTAAAAAGAACAACTTGCATTTTAACTCACTAGTTTAAAAATAACAACTTGCAAATTTTCACTCATTGGTTTAAAAAGAACAACCATAAATTTTCACTCATTGGAACTTAAAAAGAACAACAACCTTGTATTTTCACTCATCTTGATTTAAAAAGAACAAAAACCTTACATTTTCACTTCATTGGTTAAAAAGAACAACATTGGTTAGCATCCTTTTTCCTAGGTCCAAAGGTTCATCCCCTTAGTTTCATTTGACATACCTTTTAGTCTTAGTAGTCATAAACTTATTTGGTCTCATGTTGCATATCATATCCTTAAATGGTCATAAGGTCATTATCATCATTGCATTTGTTCCATGGAATTCTTAAGTTCAAGAATCTTTGATTTCATTTACATTCAACTCCACTTATAGCTCATCACATGTCTCTCACTTTCTAAGTTTCTTGCATATAAATTCATATATGCAATACTTGAAACCTAGTGGTCCTTTGAAAATTAATTTTTCCATTTCCTTAAATTGAATAGATATTTCCAATCTTTGATATACATTTGTTCAAAGTTCCACTTATAGATCTCATCATCTCCCACTTTCTTTGCTTGCATGTAAATTCATATGCAATACAAAACCTAGTGCACTTGACTTTGAAAATTCATTTTTCCATTTCCTTAAATTGAATCTATTTCCAATTATATTTGTTCCATGGAATTCTTAAGTTCAAGAATCTTTTATTTCATTTGAACTCAGCTCCACTTATAGCATCATAGATCTCACTGAACATTTTTGCTTGCATGTAAGTAAACTCATATGCAATACTTGTTCAACCTAGTGAAGTTTTAAACATATTTTTCCTAAATTCCTTATCATGTCTATTTCCAATTGCATTTGTCCATGGAATTCTTAAGTTCAAGTTCTAATCTTTGATTGAACAATTTTTGAACTCCACTTGTAGAGCTCATCATCTCTCACTTTCTTTGCTTGCACATGTAAATTCATATGCAATACAAAACCTAGTGAATTTGAAAATTCATTTTTCCATTTCCTTAAATTGAATCTATTTCCAATTTCATTTGTTCCATGGAATTCTTAAATTCAAAAATCTTTGATTTCATTTGAAAGTTCAAATTTCCACTTATAGCACCATATCTCACTTTTTTTGCTTGCATATAAACTCTTATGCAATACTTGTTCTACCTAGTGAAGTTTTAAACTCATTTTTCCAAAATTCCTTATCATATATTTCCAATTGCATTTGTTCCATGGAATTCTTAAGTTCAAGAATATTTGATTTAATTTGAAAGTTCAACTCCACTTATAGCATCATTTCTCACTTTTTTTCCTTGCATGTAAACTCTTATACAATACTTGTTCTACCTAGTGAAGTTTTAAACTCATTTTTCCTAAATTCCTTTGTTGGATGCAAGGAACACTGAGAGGGGGGGTGAATTAGTGTTCAATAATTTTCATTTGTAAAACATATCTAAAACCATCAACAACAATAATTAAACTTTATATAACATTAGCAACACATAACGGATGCAATCACATTAATAAACACCATAATACCAAATATTTTTACATGGAAACCCGGTTAGGGGAAAAACCACGGTGGAGATTAATCCACAAAGTTTACTTTGTTAAAAGTAAAATAAAAGAGGGGAATGCACTTGCATTCAGGCGCACTACGTAGAGCTCACTACTCAAGAAAGAGGCGCACTACCATACAATTATAATATAGGTTACAACAAAATTTGAACTGAGAGTATAGCATTTACAAATGTCTGGATTCAATTCCACTAAAGCGCACAATTAGACTTTGGATCTTCTACTCAACTCTGTTCTGCTCTACTCTGCTCTCCTGCTGAAAACCCTTTTGTAGCACAACTAATCTTCTAATATCAATTGTTATGCTCTTTTTCACACACACATACATCTCTTTTTTCATCACACTTACACAAAGTGAATTATTGATCTTCCTTATATATCCGCTAACCCAAAAATTCAATTTATGTCGGCCTTTCCATAAAATACAATATTCTTGCTTATATTGGCCATGTTGGCCCTAAATCTTTAATTAAAAATGAAGCGTACCTCCATAAGTTAGCTATAATTATAGAAGGGACCTAGACCATGGTCCCAAAACATAAGATATAGCAAAATAATTATTCCACATACATTCGCGATCCACCACGTCAAGCATGTTGGCCATAATGAAAAATAGATCATGAATCATGCCACTGAACCTCTTAATCCGAGCTATGATCAATGCAACACCACAAAAATTATTCATTAGAATAGTGTACGTGCTAAGAAAACTTCCTTAGAGATCCACACCTCAAAATAGTGATCCGGTGAAGTATTCAGATCAACATACCAACCGGATGTCCTATTCTTTACTTTCTCTATCGGTAGAATACAAAGACTTAGATTCTTTGCCAGTATAAGCACAATTGATACTGCAGATCAAACTATAGACTCAATTTTCCATCAATGAAAATAGAAGTAGCCAAAGTCGACCTCTTCAAAGCCATATGCCAACAATCTCCCCCTTTTGCATTAATGGCAACACTTAGTGAAAAATTGACTAAGTGTCAAAACCAAAAAAAATATCAAGGCCAAAACTACTACTCCCTGTTTAGATGTCAGGAAATTTTTCACTTCATTCTCTCCCCCTTTGACATTGATGACAAAGCTCTACTACATCCGCTCTACAATTCTCTTCCTTATTTTCTCCTCTAAAATATTTTACTGTACTTTCCTCTTACTTCATTCTCTCCCCACATATTGATGCAAAAATTGATCAAAATTTGACAACTACTACAAAAATTCAGAAAATTATTTTATACTTAGCTTTCAATTTCGGAAGGAATTTCTTCCAAGAATCCATTGCAATCCCAATCGCTATGATCAGGTTGTTTTTCTCTGAAGTTCTATTGATTATTTGAACAAGAGACTTAGGAATAGTGATTGTTGCTTCCATTTCCTCTCCTAATTTAAGAGTCACAATCATTTGTTCTAATCTCCCTTCAGTTATATCTTTGACTTTCCAGAAAGCATCAATGAGAGCATTTTTAGTAGTATGAAATTTTGCATGCTCAATCTATAAATCATAAACTTTCTTCTTCACATCTCCATTCTTATTCAAAAGCATACTGTAATCTTGTCCAGTGTTAATAAGCTCACTTTCAATCTTTTCAAGCTTATCCTTGTACTTTCCTACCACATGAGGCCACCTGAGACAATAGTTAAAGACTTTATTTGCAAAATCAATACACTATCTCAGCTCACTCATTTTCTTCTTCAATTTGGAAAGAGAATCTAAATTGCATTTTTAAATGAGAAATCATTTCTTCTTCCTTCCTTTCCAGGGGCACAAACTCCATAGATATCTTGACACATTCAATGAGTTCTTCTGAGAGAACATTCTACAGAATTTCCAACTCAATATTGTTATCAATTAAGTACCTTGCCAAAGAAATTTCAATTAAATTATGCTCATAAGATGGACCATTCAACCATATATCAGATATCTTTTGCATACCATCCTCATCTTGAATGATTTGCAATATCTTTGTCTTAAACAAAGCACTTTCTTCATCACTGTCTTTAGCTATTATTATTTTTGGTTCATCTAGCTTCAATTGTTCTTTCGAAATACATTTCTTAGAAACTTCATCCTCTACATCCACAGCCACTTGACTTTTTCCCTTTTTCTTCAAACTTTGTAGACTTGGGTGTCGGAGAAGTGACACCAGCTGTATCTCTTTCTCTCTTCTGATTTTTGTCTCCTTTTCTGGAAGATGATCCAACCTCAGTTATTTTTACTGGAAGAGGGACAACACCTCCAAACCTTTCTAATACCTTTCTAAAGAAACTTTCATACACTTGTTCACAATTTTCAAAAGAATTGTAATGATTAAAGATTTGATTGCAAATTGACATATTCTCTCTCCACACTACATTGTCCTTCAATGACAAACAATTTAGAAAGTACATCATAATACATATTTCCAGAGTACCAAACCTGAATTGGTAGCCAATATCCTTTGTTAATTGAACATTCTC
>VDFB02105785.1:448742936-448862887 GCA_007258455.2 Sequoia sempervirens
CTTGAGATAGGTAGCCTGGATAACCATAGATGGAGGCGGCTCCTAGCACTCAGGTTGCCTGGATAATTCATCAGTAGACGGAGGTGGCACCTTGCGATAGTGGTAGCCTGGAGAATCCATGTTAAGCCATGCGATGACACTCTCCTCTAACACTCCTTATTATGATTGCTTCTTTGGAAATCCTCTGGAAGTGGTTCTTTGTCTTGAACTGATGAAACATAGTTGTTTTGAATTGATTTATGGTTTTACCCTATTTGATCTTTGGTGTATTCTTTGGTCTTGTATAAATCTTGTGGATGTTTGGGTTTTGACCTTGTACCCTTGTGGTACTATGATATGATGTTGTTAGATTGGTTATAGCAATTTGGAATTGTGTCATGTTTATTAATGCAGTTTATTGGAGGTGCTTCATAATCATCCTTTGGTTATTTGGTTACTGGTTATTGCTTTGAATTATGTGATGAGATTTATGACTCTTAGATGTGGTCGATTATGTCATTGTAATTCCTGAGTGTTACGATACCATTGTGTGACGTTGAGTTTTGTGGTGCCCTGTTTGGATGTTCTTGGTTGAGGTCTCTTTCTTGTTAGCTCCTAGCACGGGGGGGTGGGTCTTCGAACTCACATGGTTGGGTGGAACATGCTAAGCACCCCATTGGGTCCCCAGTCAAGGATCGAGAGGTGCAGATTGGTGCTGTTGCAGTGACTCCAGAGTTGTATCTGTCTTGGAGCTAGTTTTGATACTTGTATTTCTCTAATTATTTGTATCATGGTATCTTGTGTATGGTTTCCATTCATATTTGGAACACTCTTGTATCATTGTACTTCTTAAACATTGTACTGTAATGTAATGTAACATTAAACCTTGTGTGGATATTGGCCATGGTGATTGTTATTTAATGTGTTGTATTTTTGTGCAGATGGCTTCTTATCAATGAATTTTTATGTATGTGTTATAGTTGTTATTGTTTACTTTATATCTTTGGGTTTATTCTTTATTGCTGTTGTATGGATCTAAGTCACGTAATGACTCCTCGTGTACCCCAAGGGATGTGTGTTAAGGAATCTATTTAAATGAAATTCATGTTATGACTTAATGTGTATTACATGTATGTTATGTTTACTTTAAAAAAAAAAATTGTGCTATAATTATTGTGTTATTGTCCTTTGGGGTTCGCGACGCACAAGCATGAGTTGTAGAGGTTATTGATTTATTGTAAGAATTTGGAAAGGTTGGGAAATGTTTAAAAATGATATGATCCATCGATGTAAGTTGTTGTTGGAGAGATTGAAGGAGAAAACTAATAAAATATCACTGTTATATTGCTATTTTTTCTATGTTTTCCTCCATTATATGCTAGTGTACGGTTCTGTAGAGGTGGTAGGGAATATTTCATGTGTGTGAATTTAAAGAGTTAGGTGTTGGAATCAATTTAAAACTAATTTGAGCATTTGATATTGAGTTTCAAGCTTTTGGTGGCCTGATTACTCTAGGTAGTCAGAAAATAGGGGTTTAGTGGTTTGATTGCTTAAATGACTTGATACGTCATTCCACCTTTTTGTACCCATTGTTTCTTGGCAGAATAGACTTGAATAATGTAGGAGTAGGTGTGGAAGATAGAGATTAGGTTTGGGAAGGATATTTGGTGAGTTTCTCAGCGTTGCCTTGTTGTAAAAACTAGTTTAGTGCCTTTGAGCAAGGCTAGAGTGAGTCAGTTGAAGAAAGGGATAGAGAACTTGATGGAATCTAATGAGATATGTGTAATTAGATGTGTTTAGACAATTTTTGTAAACTTGAGAGGCCAGGAGTGGTCAGTTGTGAGAAAGAGTATGAAACCCTAGTTAGAAAGGGTGAAAACAATTGAAAAGTGAGAGGTTCATGAAGTGTCATAAAGACTTGAGGGAAACATAAGAGAAGGATAAAATGAGCATGTGCAGAGATCAAAATTCTTGATTGAGGTGGTTTTATTCTTGTGATAGTTCACGGCACAAGAGTTTCAATAAGCCCTAGTTGATTGCAAAGAAAGTGAGGGTTTTATGAAAAGGGTCTAAATGAGCGAGTGGAGACCTGAAAGTTGAATAATTCAAGGTTTTGTTGGTTTTCTTTTGATTTTTTAGTGGGTTCAAGGTTTGGTTGTGTGTTTGGAGAGGTGTCTCTTTGAAAAAGAGGCCTAATTGAGGCCTAATTCAACGTTGAAATCCAGGTTTTGAATCAATGATCCAAAGGAGTTGGTATTGAATTTTTGATATGTGAAAGTAGGCCATGATGGGTGACTGATTTGGGGATTTTTTGACAAGGTTGTTTGAGAAAATTGAAATTTTTGATAGGAAAAGTGGGTTGGTTGACCTAGTAGGAAGACTAGGTAGAAGTTTGAAAACAAAGGAAGAATTGGGTTTTTGAGTAGCAAAGTGGATTGAATCCTTTTGAATTATGAAGTAAAGTTATCTGACTTCCCTGCATTGCATCAGTTTGTTGGAAAGCACCTTTTTTAAGCTTTTAGCCATAGTAGTGAGGAAATGAATTATTTGATAAAATGCTTTGGTAGACATGTATGGAAAATGTGGTAGCATAGAAAAGGTGGTGAGCTATTTGAAAAAGTACCTCAAAGAAATTGGGTCTCATGGTGATGGACATCACCATGAGACCACATTTCTTTGAGGCATTTTTTCAAAAAGCTCATTTCCTTGTCTATGCTATTGCTTACTATTATTCTTTCATATATTCCTTTCAAGCATCCATAGCATAAACAAGGTAGTGAACTGTTTGAAAAGATGCCGAGCAGTAAAAAGTGGTCTCATGGAATGCCATGACAAGCAAATGCAATTGTAAGCTGCTCCTAGACTTATTACTTATTCTATGTGAAGTAATTGCATAACTGCTTGTGTTGACTTTCTAAACAACTATATTGTAGTTGAAATTTTTTCATCTATCAACATCTAGTTATTAGTTATGGAATGTGAAGTAATGCTTTGAGTTTGAATGATGTGCAATGCAATGTAATCAATTATATGAATATAAACTACACAAATCTATTAAGTACAATTTATTAGTTAAACTCTTTATTCTATTACCTCTATGTAGGTTTGAGTAAATCCAATGGCACTAGGAGGTGTTCCCTCAAAACCTCCAATATTAGCCTATTCAAGATCCAAAATCACATATTAAAATACCATTCGTAAAACAATGCTATTAAAATGTAATAAATTTATAATTGTTTACTAGTTACACACCCCACCGATAGGTGTACTGCAAAAATAAGGTGTAGGGCCGGTGTATCCAGTCTTAACACTGTGACCTTGCAATTTTATTAAAATCATAAAACTAAATTAGTTAATCTCGCATTTCAAAATCAAAATTTAATAAATTAAATTCAATGAACATGCTAACTTTTATCTGAGTATGAATGTCATACACCTCATGCAAAATGTCAACTTCCCTCTCCATCTCTATAGTTGTAGACGGATCCTACATAGCAGCCTCCTGAGTGTCGGTGGGGTCTTATGAACAAGTCGCCCTACAAGATTGACACACATGGGTTCGAAGGCCACCACTCAAAGACTCCCCTAGATGAAATTGTAGAATAGGGCTAGCATGTTGGATGACACTTTGGGTCAAAGTGCTAATCAACTACAATGTCTCTATGTCGACACTCTCCTTCGCGATAGAAGGCATAACAACATGCTCATAAGGTGGCCTAGCGAGATTATCTCCCTTGCCATGTAGGATCCACTGGCACTGGGTCTCTCCAGCTGCCCCACCTCTCCCCTGGAAGTCCTCATATCAAAATAATTTGGGATTTTCATATGAACTCACAGTATAGTTTCCTAAGGAAATACTGTGGGACTTCACAATTGTTGCATGGTGGGTAATCAAAAATCATGTACCACCTATCATAAAAAAAGTTCCTAATCTGTTGGTGGTGGCACTAATGAATAGGAAACATTTTCACATTGAGGGTCATATTTTGATTTATGTGTGGGTCAATGAATAATGAGCAAAAATCACCTTTTGTATTTTTTAAATCCTTTACATCTTTATATGATAATTTATCCATGTAATAAGCCCTAGCCGCCTGCCTCCTATCTTGCCATCCAGTTATTTGTTTGATAATTGAATCTACATTTTTTTAACATATCTTTCAATGAAGTTGCCAAGGTCATCCTTTCCACGGTTGAACCATTTGGATCGCTCAACCTACCGATTAAATCATCAATTTGTTTTTTGTTGTTCTCAATTTCACTCATTAAATTTTGTTGAGTGCCAAGAGGGTGTTGAGGGAATGGTGGAGGAGGTTGTTGTTGTGGTTGATTTTGTTGTTGAGGATTTTGTTTCTCTACTTGTTGAGGATTTTGAGGGTTTGCAGGTTGATTTGCATCTCCTACAAATTCAAAAAAATAAATCAAATACAACCTAAAACTAAGAAATTCAAAACAAAAAGAAAATAATCCTTACCTCTCACACCTCCTCGTCGATGTGGTGACATACTCGTGATGAAATAACATTTGTTGATGAAGATTTTTGCAAAACACCTCCTCCTAGAATGCGAGCCTCTAAAAATGGGGGTTTTGGCCACGGGCAAAAGAAACAACACAGTCAAAATGCAAGAATGAATTTGTTTCACCTTTTTTTTGGTTTTAATATGTCATAACACAAGCATGTTATAACGTGTTCACGTTAAAGGCTCATTGTGGCCGAGCCTCAGGCTTGGCACACCAAGCCATAATGCAAGCTCATTATAATGCGCTCACGTTATGAGTTTTCAAAACTTATTTTTAAAAGTGGCCACAAATTGGCTACCCATCTCCATGCACCCACCCTGATCTCTAACCCTAACCCTATCCCTAATTCAACCTTAATCCTAATTAATCATTAATCCTAACCCTAATTGTCACCCTAATCTAGCCTCAATCACCCAAACCCTAACTTTGAGCTTTATCTTAGAATTATTATTGAACCCTAACCCTAATTCGATCCTAATCATAATGATAAGCAAATTCTAAATAATAATAAATAAATAATAATGTTATATGAATTATTTTTAAATTATATGATAAAGTTAAGTGAAAATGTAATTATTAATTGCATTAATTTTTTAAAGATAGATAAGCTAGTTTTAAATATATTATTTTAAAAACTTATTTGTATATGTAATA
The DNA here is from genome assembly GCA_007258455.2 of Sequoia sempervirens. Lineage (NCBI taxonomy): Eukaryota > Viridiplantae > Streptophyta > Pinopsida > Cupressales > Cupressaceae > Sequoia > Sequoia sempervirens. The sequence goes on from VDFB02105785.1 coordinate 448,748,091, forward strand.
ATAAATTTGTTATATTTTCTTTGAATTTAATTTTGTAATTTTAAATTGATTTTAGATGGGCACTTATTATGCAAGAATTTTATATTAGATGTATATTTAAGTTGTTATATTTTTGTACTATTAAATCTTTTGTAAAACCTTAAGTTTATAATATTTCTATATGTATATATACTAATTTTGAATAAAATAGAATATTAATAATTTTTTCTTTGAAATATTTTCAATTTTTATATATATATATATATTTTTTAATGTTTTAAATATGTTAATTTAGAAACATATTTTTATGTTAATAATAAATTTAGAATATTTCCTTTTTATTTAATTTTCAATTTTTAAAATTTTAAATACATTAATTTATTTAGAATTTTTAAAAAGAACAATTATTTTTCATTCTTTATGATTTTATTTCTATTCTAATATTAAAGGACATTTTACAATGAATCAAAGTATATTTTTCTTTTTTAAAGATTTTTAATATTTTTTTAATTTTAAGTATATTAATGTAGAAACTTAGTTATATATGCAATAGTAAATTTAAGAAAGTTATTTCATACTTTATCTTATAAATTTTAGAAACTTCTTTCTATGTGTAATTCTTTATAAATAATAATTATTTTTTATTAGAAAAGTTTACTTAAATAAATCTAAAGAGATATGTTGTTTTAAAAAGATTTTTTTTTTTTTTTTTAAATTTTAAGTATATTAATTTAGAAACTTAAAATGAAATAATAAATTTAGAATATTTGTTGTATACCTAAGTTTTTAAATTTTAGAAACTTCTTTTTATGTCTAATAATTTAATATATATTTTTTATACTTTATCTTTTTGAATATATTTGTTTCATACTTTATATTTATAAATAATAATTATTTTTTATTGGAATATATTACTTAAATAAATATACTTAAAAAATATCAATCCATATCTTGTGTGATGTCTATTATAATTTTATGTGGAAATTTTGCTTATAAATTTATTTTACTTTAGTTTTGTAGTGTAAACATATTTGAAAGAAAAATTCATAAGAACATTGATAAATCTTCAATGATGATAAGAAAACACTTACACATTTTCAATCAAAAGTGGTGGATACATTTGAAATGGTTTGGAAAAGAGTAAATGCAATGAAAATGCTCTATAAAAAAATGGTTGAAAATATTACTGCAAGTTAATCACCAAATTATATAAATTTATAAGCTTATCAACAGAGACTTAATGGATCAAATTTATTAATTTATAAGCTGAGTTTAGAAAGCCCTGATGTTGCTTACATCAAGTACATATGTAAAAAACTAATGATAATACAAAAGGATGAGAGGCTTTTGCTTCACTTTGAGAGTTGTACTCATAAAAGATACTATGAGTTTTGAGATAAAGACAATGAAGCCTTGCTCTTTCTTAACAAGGACAAGGTAACAAACCCAATGCATTACAATAAGTGTTTTCAAATATTTGTAAATACAACGAAAGAGATTGAATGAAGACACTAAAGGAATAAAGAAGTCCCCAGGCAATTTAAAAGAGTGAATATCAATCTATCACTATTAATTATTGAATTAGAGGATATAAGGATTTGCTCAAGCATACAAAAGAAATGCATGCAAAACGTGTTGGGAATGCTCAAGCAAGAAGAAATACTGCATGCAAAACATGCTGAGAAGCGCATTGGTAGTCATGCATGCAAAATATCTAAGCATGGACAAGATACGATGCAATGTTATTTAACCTAATAATAGAAACAACAATAAATTGCACATTACCTTAAATTCTCTTCAACAACCAATGTTCTCACAAAAGGAAACTACTAAAAAAGGAGTAACTAAAACAAAGATTATGCATTTGTTGCATTTACAATAAGGTGAACATCATTAAAGAAATTTCTAAAAATAAAAAATAGCAACTTTTTTTTTTATGTACACAGATTCTCAAGGAATTGGATTTCATTGTAAACACCTATGGGTGTAATTATAAATTTAGATTATATTATATTGTAAATTCTATATATATCTTATAAGTTTAGATTATAATATTTAATCTTAGATTATACATATATATTATACATTTATAATATATTTCTATATATTATGTTATAGTTAGTTAGTTTAGATTATTTATTTATTTTCTTGTAAACATGAAACAAATCTTATAACATAAGTATGCTAGATACCAAATATGATAGAAAATATGTAACTTTATCTATTCAAACTTCAACAAATATCAAACAAAAAAAATGAAACTAGTAGACAACCAAACAACACTATTATAGTTCACTTGGCTACATTAGTATGACAAGTGAAAGTAAAGTTATTAACTATTTTTTGTATTTTTAGTCATGTATTGACCTTGACCAATTTTTGTTTTATGAATTGTCAAAGTCAAGTAACAAACTCTAATTCAAATTCATAGTCACATATTTCTATATTTTTTGTATTAGATTATTATTTGAATGGTAATCAGTTTTTATTGTTGTTTATCTTCAAAATATTTAAACCAAATATTAGTCCATCTCTTCACTATGCAAAAAAGAGAGTTTCATTAGCCCTTAGTTGAATACACTTGAAAAAAATATTTAAATTATCCACAACCTCACATGACAACATGATTGTTTGGTGCTAACATGGAATGTACAAGGCCATGCCAAACCTTCAATTTAGGCCATGTCACTTTAGGCCCTCTCTCCTAATCAACACTTTGACTATTTATTATATTTGTAGTGAAGTTGGATTCACTTGTGATTATCTTGAAATCCACAATAATGGTTGCTACAATGTTCACTTTACTACTTAAAAATCTCTATTTCATTAGCATTTCTATTGATAATATTTTAAAATTCAAAAACTAATGTTGAAAAGTATTTGTTTTGGAACACTCAATTATTTTTGGAATGATGAAAATTCTTTACCATTTTATGTTTATAACAATCAATGATAATTTCATGGCTTTTAAATTTGTGTAGATAAAGAACAGAGCCTAAATGATGACCAAATACACCACAAAGATACTAAGTACAATAATTTATCCATGCAAAAGAGGTGTATGAATCCCACTATATAAAATTGAAGATGTTAACAAGTCATTGTGCAACCAGTTGAGGCAATAGTTCAAGTGACTGCATGTTTAAGAAAGAAGAAGACTTCAAGGCAATGCGAGTGGACCAAAGATGTTATGGAAGAAGCTCTTAAAGATGTCAATAACTATAGTTTCTTAACAAGGATTGCAACAAAGAAGTGTGAATCCCTACCAACACATTGGTCAAATACTTAACTAGTCTATCTTCCATTTCAAAGAAAGGATATCTTATAGTCTTGAATGTAAAGGATGAGGAAAAGATTGTGGAATGGTGTAAAGAGATAGTTGTAATGGACCATTGGCTTAAGTTTTTTAATCTCAAGGAAAAAGTTGAAAAAATCTAACAAACATGGTCAAAACCATTTAAGGATGGGATCTTAGGAAAATCTTGATGTATTGGATTTAAAAGGTGTCATCCTAAATTTAAATTAGGGACAACTGAAGGTATTGATAGAGGTAGAGCAATGAACCTAAGGCTTGCAATTGTTTGCATTCTATATGGCATTGTCAAAAGTTTATGACACCAATTTTATAGACCTCACAAAATATAAAATTATGATGAGAAAAAGATTCAAACTAAGAGAAATGAAGCCATGCAGGTTTTGGATAAAAGAGGTAGTAGTCTACCATACATCATACCAAATAGTAGGGAATGTATTATTATATTGTAGTGTGAATGCTCTTAGACAAATTATACTACATTTTTGTTTGTTCAAGAGTAAAAGCATACTACATTTGTGTTTGTTCAAGAGTAAAAGAATATATATATATATATATATATATATATATATATATATATGAACTAGGTGAATGAGTGGATCTCTAAGCATATGCATAGATGAAAAAATAATGATTTCTCAACTAGTTTATTGATTGGTTCTAAGTGTTGCTTCACTAGCCATTAGACACTTGCTAATTATTTATGCCTATGGAAGCATGTTGTTGTCACAAAAATCTAAGATGAAAGACTAATAGGGATTGAATTTATAATATTACCACCACATACTTCACACAATATTCAACCACTTGATGCCAATGGGTTTTTTGCATTTAAACCATATTTCAAAATTGAAAGAATGATGTCACTAGCCAAGTTTCCAAGTATAGAAATTAAGAAGGAAAATTTGGTAGTACTTGGCAACAAAGTATTTCAAAAAGCATTGACTATTACAAGCATAACACCATGATTAAAGAGAAAAATAATATGACAACTTAATCTTGATGCACTTATGGATGACATGCATCCTAGTGACACATTTTAGTTCTAGTGTATAGGATGAAACTTTTGTAGTGCAAAATATTATGAGTCTTTCAAGAGTTAATGTCTCAATAATAGAAATGGTAAAAAACTTGTTATTAGGGCTTGCAAGGGAGGACATACTTCTTAAGAAACTTTGACCTGTGGTAGAGGAAATCAATGATGCAATAGGGTGATCCCACAATACTGGTTTACAATTTTTGGCCAAACTGCACATTAAACTGATTTTTTTAACCAAATCTTCACTTTCGGGCACCTATAGCTATTAAACCATGAGGAATTTGAAGATGATGCAAACTAGTGATTTGTGACATTTTTTCTATAGATTATATATATATATATATTGAATCAAATTACATTTATTTTTCCATCTCCTTTGAAAACTAGTTTTTAGTAGTAAACACCATTTTTAAAGAGTGATGCTCACCGTAAACAACATAACATTTTTTTTATTAAGGATAAAATTCTAATTTTTTTGAATTTAGCTTTGTAACTATGATATCTAGCACATTCATTTGGTTTCATAGTATTTTATTCAACATTATTTTCTTAATCAAGTTTTGAAGTCAAACCAATTACAATTTGGACATAGACAAACCTTAAACAACATAACTTTTTTTGTATGTATCAAAATTCAATTTTTTTTACTAGATCAAGGACATCAATACCTAGCCTAAACATATTTTTCAGATTTTTTTGACAATATACTATTTTTCCACATGTGCAAAACAAAGAGCTTGATTTTCGGTGAAAAACCTATGTTTAATTAAACTAAAAGAAAAATACATAATAAAACCAAAATATATTAAAATTATATTCGATCGATAGCTTGTTTTGAGGACTACCATCATCCAGTTGGGTCTATGAAGTTTCCCCCATTTTCATCCTCAACCCGAGGTAAGAAATGAATTTTTTTGTAGAAATTTGGTAGAAGAGGGGGAGAAGGGAAAAACAGGTGGGTTAGAGCAAACCCTCCTTCGCTCGAATCCCCCTTGACCCATTCTCTTGAATGTGAGTTTGAGCGAATGGGTGTTCGCTCGAAGCCATTTGAAATATTATTAAAAAAAGTTGGTTGGGGTGGTTAGAGTGAACCCTTGGCTAATAAATGTATTTTTATTTTTATTTTTAATTTCATATGCATATAAATAAAAGCTTATTTTTTCATATCATTGCATGATTAATTCACATTTCTATCAAGGAGAGTAGATTTTGGAGAAGATTTTTTTGCATTTTTATCAAGGAGGGCAGATTTTGGAGAAGAGAACTTTTCATTTTTATCAAGGAGGGCATATTTTGGAGAAGATAACTTTGCATTTTTATCAATCAAGGAAAATATTGGAGAAGAAAAATTTGCATTTTTATCTATCAAGAAATATTGGAGAAGACAACTTTGCATTTTTATCTATCAAGAAAAATTTTGGAGGAGAATTTACTTTTGGTAGAGGATTTGTCTTGAGCCATCTTTTACTTGAAGAAGAAAATGGGAGAACAAGCAAAAATACAAAATAAGGCTCAACAAAATTATTCAAAAGAACAAGAACAAAAGAGGCGTGAACAAAACTTGGCAAATTATCATAGAAAGAAATAAGGTACACATGCTTATTTATTCTCTCTCTCTCTCTCTCTCTCTTGTGTGTGTTTAGGACCTTTATTAACACCTCAATGTAGTTTTACTTATAAATCTATTTCCAATTATGAAAACCATGTTAGATTTAACTTGGAAGTTAATACCAATTATTATATCTTTATATGGGTTTATCTTTTTTTATCATGGTTTTTATTTTGTCTATTAAATTGTTTCAATTTATTTCCCTACCATAGGTTTACATAAACCATTTTCCTATTAAAAAAAAGTGGATCTTTATATTATAATTACCCACAAGGGGATTGATTGAATCACTTGTACAATTCCCTTTAAACTCTCCATATCACTTAGTAAAGTTTTTTTTAATTTACAAGTGATTATATATATGAATTTTTAGGAAGTGATTGAATATCTAAAAGTGCACATGAAATAAACTTGCATTTTCTAGTTCATTGGTTTAAAAAGAACAACAACCTTGCATTTCCACTCATTGGTTTAAAAAGAACAACCTTGCATTTCCACTCATTGGTTTAAAAAGAACAACAACCTTGCATTTTCACTCATTGGTTTACAAAGAAAACCTTGCATTTTCACTCATTGGTTTAAAAAGAACAACCTTACATTTTCACACATTGGTTTAAAAAGAACAACTTGCATTTTCACTCAAAGGTTTAAAAAGAACAAAAATTTGCATTTTCAGTCATTGGTTTAAAAAGAACAACAACCTTGCATTTTCGCTCATTGTTTTAAAAAGAACAACAACTTGTATTTTCACTCATTGGTTTAAAAAGAACAATAACTTGTATTTTCACTCATTGGTTTAAAAAGAACAATAACTTGCATTTTCACTCATTGGTTTAAAAAGAACAACCTTGCATTTTCACTCATTGGTTTTAAAAGAACAACCTTGCATTTTCACTCATTGGTTTAAAAAGAACAACAACCTTGCATTTTCACTCATTGGTTTAAAAAGAACAACAACTTGCATTTCACTCATTGGTTTAAAAAGAACAACTTGCATTTTAACTCACTAGTTTAAAAATAACAACTTGCAAATTTTCACTCATTGGTTTAAAAAGAACAACCATAAATTTTCACTCATTGGAACTTAAAAAGAACAACAACCTTGTATTTTCACTCATCTTGATTTAAAAAGAACAAAAACCTTACATTTTCACTTCATTGGTTAAAAAGAACAACATTGGTTAGCATCCTTTTTCCTAGGTCCAAAGGTTCATCCCCTTAGTTTCATTTGACATACCTTTTAGTCTTAGTAGTCATAAACTTATTTGGTCTCATGTTGCATATCATATCCTTAAATGGTCATAAGGTCATTATCATCATTGCATTTGTTCCATGGAATTCTTAAGTTCAAGAATCTTTGATTTCATTTACATTCAACTCCACTTATAGCTCATCACATGTCTCTCACTTTCTAAGTTTCTTGCATATAAATTCATATATGCAATACTTGAAACCTAGTGGTCCTTTGAAAATTAATTTTTCCATTTCCTTAAATTGAATAGATATTTCCAATCTTTGATATACATTTGTTCAAAGTTCCACTTATAGATCTCATCATCTCCCACTTTCTTTGCTTGCATGTAAATTCATATGCAATACAAAACCTAGTGCACTTGACTTTGAAAATTCATTTTTCCATTTCCTTAAATTGAATCTATTTCCAATTATATTTGTTCCATGGAATTCTTAAGTTCAAGAATATTTTATTTCATTTGAACTCAGCTCCACTTATAGCATCATAGATCTCGCTGAACATTTTTGCTTGCATGTAAGTAAACTCATATGCAATACTTGTTCAACCTAGTGAAGTTTTAAACATATTTTTCCTAAATTCCTTATCATGTCTATTTCCAATTGCATTTGTCCATGAAATTCTTAAGTTCAAGTTCTAATCTTTGATTGAACATTTTTTGAACTCCACTTGTAGAGCTCATCATCTCTCACTTTCTTTGCTTGCACATGTAAATTCATATTCCTTATCATGTCTATTTCCAATTGCATTTGTCCATGGAATTCTTAAGTTCAAGTTCTAATCTTTGATTGAACAATTTTTGAACTCCACTTGTAGAGCTCATCATCTCTCACTTTCTTTGCTTGCACATGTAAATTCATATGCAATACAAAACCTAGTGAATTTGAAAATTCATTTTTCCATTTCCTTAAATTGAATCTATTTCCAATTTCATTTGTTCCATGGAATTCTTAAATTCAAAAATCTTTGATTTCATTTGAAAGTTCAAATTTCCACTTATAGCATCATCTCTCACTTTTTTTGCTTGCATATAAACTCTTATGCAATACTTGTTCTACCTAGTGAAGTTTTAAACTCATTTTTCCTAAATTCCTTATATATATTTCCAATTGCATTTGTTCCATGGAATTCTTAAGTTCAAGAATATTTGATTTAATTTGAAAGTTCAACTCCACTTATAGCATCATTTCTCACTTTTTTTCCTTGCATGTAAACTCTTATACAATACTTGTTCTACCTAGTGAAGTTTTAAACTCATTTTTCCTAAATTCCTTTGTTGGATGCAAGGAACATTGAGAGGGGGGGTGAATTAGTGTTCAATAATTTTCATTTGTAAAACATATCTAAAACCATCAACAACAATAATTAAACTTTATATAACATTAGCAACACATAACAGATGCAATCACATTAATAAACACCATAACACCAAATATTTTTACATGGAAACCCGGTTAGGGGAAAAACCACGGTGGAGATTAATCCACAAAGTTTACTCTATTAAAAGTAAAATAAAAGAGGGGAATGCACTTGCATTCAGGCGCACTACCTAGAGCTCACTACTCAAGAAAGAGGCACACTACCATACAATTATAATATAGGTTACAACAAAATTTGAACTGAGAGTATAGCATTTACAAATGTCTGGATTCAGTTCCACTGAAGCGCACAATTAGACTTTGGATCTTCTACTCAACTCTGTTCTGCTCTACTCTGCTCTCCTACTCAAAACCCTTTTGTAACACAACTAATCTTCTAATATCAATTGTTCTGCTCTTTTTCACACACACATACATCTCTTTTTTCATCACACTTACACAAAGTGAATTATCGATCTTCCTTATATATCCGCTAACCCAAAAATTCAATTTATGTCGGTATTTCCATAAAATACAATATTCTTGCTTATATTGGCCATGTTAGCCCTAAATCTTTAATTAAAAATGAAGCGTACCTCCATAAGTCGACTATAATTATAGAAGGGACCTAGACCATGGTCCCAAAACATAAGATATAGCAAAATAAGTATTCCACATACATTCACGATCCACCATGTCAAGCATGTCGGCCATAATGAAAAACAGATCATGAATCATGCCATTGAACCTCTTATTCCGAGCTATGATCAATGCAACACCACAAAAATTATTCATTAGAATAGTGTACGTGCTAAGAAAACTTCCTTAGAGATCCACACCTCAAAATAGTGATCCAGTGAAGTAGTCAGATCAACATACCAACCGGATGTCCTGTTCTTTACTTTCTCTATCGGTAGAATACAAAGACTTAGATTCTTTGCCAGTATAAGCACAATTGATACTGCAGATCAAACTATAGACTCAATTTTCCATCAATGACAATAGAAGTAGCCAAAGTTGACCTCTTCAAAGCCATATGCCAACAATCTCCCCCTTTGGCATTGATGGAAACACTTAGTGAAAAATTGACTAAGTGTCAAAACCAAAAAAATATCAAGGCCAAAACTACTATTCCCCGTTTAGATGTCAGGAAATTTTTCACTTCATTCTCTCCCCCTTTGACATTGATGACAAAGATCTACTACATCCGCTCTACAATTCTCTTCCTTATTTTCTCCTTTAAAATATTTTACTGTACTTTCCTCTTACTTCATTCTCTCCCCACATACTGATGCAAAAATTGATCAAAATTTGACAACTGCTACAAAAATTCAAAAAATTATTTTATACTTAGCTTTCAATTTCAGAAGGAATTTCTTCCAAGAATCAACTGCAATCCCAATCGCTATGATCAGGCTATTTTTCTCTGAAGTTCTATTGATTATTTGAACAAGAGACTCAGGAATAGTGATTGCTACTTCCAGTTCCTCTCCTAATTTAAGAGTCACAATCATTTTTTCTATTCTCCCTTCAGTTATATCTTTGACTTTCCAGAAAGCATCAATGAGAGCATTTTTAGTAGTATGAAATTTTGCATGCTCAAACTATAAATCATAAACTTTCTTCTTCACATCTCCATTCTTATTCAAAAGCATACTATAATCTTGTTCAGTGTTAACAAGCTCACTTTCAATCTTTTCAAGCTTATCCTTGTACTTTCCTACCACATGAGGTCACCTGAGACAATAGTTAAAGACTTTATTTGCAGAATCAATACACTATCTCAGCTCACTCATTTTCTTCTTCAATTTGGAAAGAGAATCTAAATTGTATTTTTAAATGAGAAATCATTTCTTCTTCCTTCCTTTCCAGGGGCACAAACTCCATAGATATCTTGACACATTCAATGAGTTCTTCTGAGAGAACATTCTACAGAATTTCCAACTCAATATTGTTATCAATTAAGTACCTTGCCAAAGAAATTTCAATTAAATTATGCTCATAAGATGGACCATTCAACCATATATCAGATATCTTTTGCATACCATCCTCATCTTGAATGATTTGCAATATCTTTGTCTTAAACAAAGCACTTTCTTCATCACTGTCTTTAGCTATTATTATTTCTGGTTCATCTAGCTTCAATTGTTTTTTCGAAATACATTTCTTAGAAACTTCATCTTCTACATCCACAACCACTTGAATTTTTCCCTTTTTCTTCAAACTTTGTAGACTTGGGTGTCGGAGGAGTGACACCAGTTTTATCTCTTTCTCTCTTCTAATTTTTTTCTCCTTTTCTAGAAGATGATACAACCTCAGTTATTTTTACTGGAAGAGGGACAACACCTCCAAACCTTTCTAATACCTTTCTAAAGAAACTTTCATACACTTGTTCACAATTTTCAAAAGAATTGTAATGATTAAAGATTTGATTACAAATCAACATATTCTCTCTCCACACTACATTGTCCTTCAATGACAAACAGTTTAGAAAGTACATCATAATACATATTTCCAGAGTACCAAACCTGAATTGGTAGCCAATATCCTTTGTTAATTGAACATTCTCCATCAGTTGCTCCTTCAACAGACTACACATATCAAAGTCCTCATTTTCAATTATCATTTTGTGGGCAATATATGCAACACCTACTGAGGTTGATCCTTCTCTGTTCCTAAAATAAATTTTGTATGAGACTCCATAAGCCACATACCTTGTTAAAAGGTCTTTAATCATTGAAATTATTAGAGCCCTCTGATCTCACGTTATTCTGGTTAGGGCTTCGACCTCCACATTGCGAATCTACTTTTTCTTTGGTACATCACCAACATTGCATAAGCCCATTAAATTTTTGATCACATCCTTGGTAATTTGATATGGTTTATCCAAAGTGAAAATATCACCGTCTAATTTATTCAAGAAAAACTGAATCACTTCTACATTGATGAAATGAGGATAGTCATTCCATATATCCAAATTCTTCTGAACATGATCCTTCAAGCCTTCTGAAATTGGTGAGCGGCAACAAATTTCTTTCATCCCTAATCTTCTGGCTGCTATACTCGTCTAGGGTTATGGTACCTTTGATTTTGCTTCATGTTTCATTCCGAACAGAGTTGTAGAATTCAAAAAGATGTGAAATCAATGATTAACAGAATACCTAGAGATTCACCACTAGAATGAGAAGTCACCCTTGAAATTTTATAGAAAAATACTCTCGAACTCTTTTCCTTCAATACTTGGTGCCAAAATACTGGAATTCCATTTTACAATTTACCAACTTTATTATTTGCCGAATTAAATGTGTTTCCCTAAATTCCAGTTACAGAAACTCAGATGACAAGCTAAGAGTTCAACTTCAAATAATACCATTTCGACCAATTGATCATAACATTGTAAATATTCCATCAATGAATAACACAACGACTGATGACATCCAGAGATTCGATGCCAAAAATACATAGGGGGGCAAGAGATTTCATGAAAAATCCCTGTTTGCCATTGGCTTGATATCAATTACTAGAGGAGCTACCAGAGGGAACTTCCGGTACAACTTTATTTCCTTGTCCATTTCACTTTTCTTCACCCATGTCTTCTTCATCTGATCTCTTATCTCTTCCACAGGTGCTTTAGCTTTTCCTTTATTTTCTTTCTGTGAATTTCTTCCTTGATAGACTAGACCTCTTTTATTCATTACTGTTCTGATAAAATTTAGCAATATGACCAAGATTGTTACAATTGAAACATCTAAAACCTTTTATTTATACCAGCCATTCCACTAATTTTCTCCTGACCAATATTGATTAGCAACATGTCCAAATCTTCCAAAGGTATAGTATTTAATGTTACTTGTGTTGACAGACATACTTCTGCATTCTAATGCCTTATGCCCAATTTTTTTGCATTTGAAACATTGACCAGAAAATGAGAGTACTATGTTTTATCTTCCTTCTACACTAAGAAGCAATATGTCCAAATTTATTACAAGCAAAGTAATATCCATTAAATATTTGAGCATTAGGATGCATTACCAGATGAATTCTTCCTTTGTTCTTATTTTCAGGATTCTTTTGATCAAATCCAGAGCATTCTCCCTTCTCATATCCAAGACCTCATTTATCATTTATATCCTTCTGACCTTTGGTTATTTCTTCAAGCTTGGTAGAACTTATCCTCAACTTTTCTTTGAATTCATTTTGTAACACCTCTCTAACTCCAACCTGGGTAAGGTAGTATTTTGATGTTGATTTGATATTTTTAATGTTAAATGTTATCATAATGAGATTATACATTGATGAGTAGGGAAAGGTTATCATGATTAGTTAATATTCTAGATTACATGCTTAAATGTTTATATACTATTATCATTGATTTTGTATAATTATGGACAGGAAAGGGATGATGTCGTAACACTCATATTCGAGAGGCTTACGATATCATGACTCCCTTTCAGATGATTGATGTTGCTTTGGACTATATGTATATGCACATGTACTTTGACATGTAATTGGAAGTGATGCAGGTACTGAGTATCGACTCCGCCTGGATCCACAGGCCTGAGCATACTCATATTCCTCAATGGTGGTTACTAGAGGTAGTTAGAGGCCAAATTTCCCCTACCCTAGCCCACTATACCCTGTTAGGGCAGTGTTTTCCTTGTTGATGTCTTACCGTCCGGTTACCTAACGGTAATGTCCGGAGCACCTTTCAGCCAAATGTTCAGCGCACCTTTCAGCTGTATGTGGTTTACCAGTATGTTTTGTTGGGGTATTTTATCTTGGTTTCCATTAATCTTTTATGTGGATTATATATATAGTTATTTTGGTTGTTGGTGTCTTGATGTGGTTCCTTTGACATTTTTTTGTGATTTTAGATATGGCATTTTATAGTATTTTATTGATTTGAGATTTGAATGGTTTTATTAATGAGATTTTAAATATGATATTTTAAATGATTTTTATTGATCATTCGAGAGAATGATATATTTCATTTGGAAATTTTAAATGATTTTAGTAATTCATTTTGTGAACTTTCATAGTCTTGGTTAAATTTATTTGGGGGGCTTTGTGTTTTTTAATGTTTGATTTATATTATTATTATTTTATATGAAAGAGGGAATATTGTATAATTAGTGATTTTAATTGATTTATCTGGAGAGCATTAATAGTTTATTTAATAAAATGATTTATTTCATTTTATTGTGTGGAGGAGTTTAGTTAAAATAAAAATAAAGGGGCAGCCTTGTCTTTGATATATATATACTTTTATTCATTTTGTTTTAGAGAGAGTTATCTTTTTAGAGAAGAAAATATAAAATGGAAGAAATTTTTATTTTGGGGGAGTCATTCTTTTGGGGAGAAGAAATTTTTTGTTTTGGAAGGAGAAGAGAAACCCCCGTGAATTGGGCAGTGGAGTTTGGGAAGAAATGGGGAGAAGAAATTTGTGGGCATCTGTTGTTGGTTTCAGCATGCCATTTCCTCCTTGTTGTCCCAGTTTGGAACCTAGCCATGCTTTCCAGTTAGAACATTCTCTCATTTTTGTTTTGGAATAAATTGAGGTATTTTTCTATTATTCTTCAATCTTGTATGGCTGATATTTTTCTGATCTGGGTTATTTATATTTTATGAAAATTGGAGGAACTCCTCTATTTCATTTTTGTATTGCTTGAGGGTTTGAATGATGGATGTTTTAAATTCATTTTCCTACCCTATAGTATTTTGTATGGCAAAATTTTGTTCATTTCCAACAAATGTGAAATGGGTTGTTGAACAAAATCTGATTTATGGTTCTTTCATATTCTTCATTTTTGCCCAATTTGTGAAAACGCGTTTTTATTTGTTGCTCATTATCGCCTTGCTAAAAATGAATTTTAAGGGTAGATTTCATGTAGAAATTCCAAGATATCAACTAGGTCTTGGGCAAATTTTAATTCTGGGCACTTTCATATTTGCCCAAATTCGTGCCTACTTGTTAAAATGATGTTTTTTCATTGTTGCTCTTTTTCCCCATGTTAAAAGTGAAAAATAAAATTGGATTCCCTATAGAAACGTTGAAATATGAACTGGGTTGTTGTCTGATTTTTAATCTAGGCACTTTCATTTTCCATGTTTTTACTCAGCCATGCATTAAATGACGTTTTTCAGTATAACACCTTATTATTGGTCATAAAATTGAAAATTTAAGGTGGATTCCAATTTGGAACGCCAAAATCTGAACTGTGTTGAGATTAGAATTTTAATCCGGGCACTTTGAATTTTTATGTAATTTTACACCTCTTTTCATATTGAATTTAAACTATTAAATGTGTCTTTTTACAACAATATTAGCTTGGCTATTTTAAATGATTTCTATGACTGAAAATTGTGTCTTTTCCTTTTATTTCATTTTTTTTTGGATTCCTCATTTGGTTAAACGAGATGGAGTAAGTCAGTTATAAGATAATGAGTCCTTGTGCATGGCCTTGAGCGCTTGTAAAGACTAAGGATGCACTCGAGATGGTCTATCCATCTGCAAGGCATTGATTTATCTGTCTGCAAAGCATTGATTTGGACATGATTGATTTTTCCTCATTCGTATGAGAGGTGTCCTTGTTTCCATGTGATGCCATCCCTTCGAGCACACATGATGACTTTTCATCCAGTCCGCACTCTAGTACCTATACCTCTGTAGTCATGACTAGCACTCGACATGTCATTGTATGAGCATCTCATGATGTGATATTGGCTTTAATGCATTGTATTCTATGTTTTCTCCATGTCTGATGTGAGTGTTGGCCATATGTTAACCTTGCCTTGTCATTTCTGCTTGGACCTTGTGACTGCCTTCGAGCACGGTGGGGTGGCCTCTTTTGAGTCCACATGGTAGGGAGGCATTGCCACTGCCATTAGGGACTGGTGTACAGGTTATTGGAGCACCAGTTGGAGCTGTTCTCCCTTGCACTTGTATTACATGTGGATGTATTTTCTTTAAGGCTACGCCTGTGTACTTTTGTATATTCCTTTATGAATATTGTACTCTTTTGAGAGAGATGATGTAATCATATAATTTAATGAGAAGAAATGTGATGATTTATATTTGGTTTATGAGTTCTGGTGTTGGTATTGGACTTGCTTGTATTATGATGATATAAATTATTTTTCCTTCAAAAATTTTCATGCAAAAAAAAAAAGATCTTGGTTGTAATTTTCCTTCATGTTTTAGTTTGCAAAAGTTCTGGCGCATTGCTACTTTCTGTTTTGGTCTGTGTTGCTGCTGCTAAAGTTCCGGTGCATCAACACTTTCTGTTGTTGTTTTGGTGTCAGTGCTGCGAAGTTTTGGAGCAACAAGTTCCAAAGCAGGAAGTTCTGGAGTAGCAGGAAGTTGCAAAGCAGCAGGAAGTTCTGGAGCAGAGGTTTCAGAGTAGAAAGTTCTGGAGCAGAGGTTCCAGAGTAGGAAGTTCCAGAGCAGTAGGAAGTTTTAGAGCAGGAAGTTTCCGAGCAAAAGGTTATGGAGCAAAAAGTTCTGGAGCAGGAGGTTTCAAAGCAAAAGTCTCAGAGCTATCTTACTTGCTCCTATTTGGATTTTTCTCTGGAGGGTGGATTAGTCCTCTCCTTGGGTTGTGTTCGGTCATGCTTGGCCATGTATGTTGTCGATATATCGTATTGGAAATTCTTTTATTTGTAAGTTCTTCTATGTGTTAAAAATAAAATAAAAAAATCTTGTCCTCTTTTGGCTCTTACCCTTTGGGGTTGCGTAGTGGGATGTTACATCTGGTATCAGAGCCCATGTTCACACACTGGGAGGTCTGGCATACTTGAGCCTTCTATGTTATGTTGTGTTTGGCTTGTGTGGCATGAGCTTGTTATATTGTTTTCATGGTTTTTTCAATTATCTTTCATGCTTTAGTTTTGTGTATAGATCATCCTTGTGATGATTTATTTTGATGTATTCCTTGTTTCCTTTAGGGTGCCCCTAAGGGCAGAGCCTGAGACAAAGTTAGAGGTAGAACCCATGTTGCAACATTGGGATCCCTACTTATGGTTTTTACCTGCTTGGTGTGTTGTGTGTGGTGGATGGCAACAAGTGTTGTTGTTTCTTGCCCCTTGCATGTCCTGTTGAGGAATGCTTTTGTGTGAGGGGTAGTTAGACCCTCGAGCCTACTGAGGAGTGTATTCTGATTGGTCTCCTTCTTGATGTGTGGCTCTTTCTTTGTGTATAGGGATGTGACCCTTGAGTGGTTCTTGAGTGTGGTTGTATCCCATGTGGTTGTAGTGTGCTTTATGTGTGTGTTCCTAGTGTCTGTTGTGGTGAGATAGTCATAGGACCTCTTTCCTTGAGTGCCTTAGTATGGCGTTTTAGAGGGTTGAGTTTCACAACCCTGTCTTTTGTTGTGGAGGAATGATGCCTCCTAGGTCTTGCCTTACCCTATGGGATTGGAGTGATTCCCTTGGTTGAGAGTCTCCCGAGGTTGAGATTTATTACCTTCCTATATCCTATGTTGTGGGTGGGCATATTGGACTTTAGCTTGTTGGTGGGTTGTAGGTGACATGTGTTGCCTAAAATTACCCTTACTTGGTTTCTTGGTTCATGTTGTTGGAAGGTCTGTCTGACCTTGAGGGTGCCAAGAAGTTTCTTTTGTGTGCAATCTTCTTGAGTCTTATTGTTTTTCATTACCATGCAAGTTTCTGGTGCATGTCTTCTTGTGCTTTACCTCCTTGTGTTAATGATTGATAGATTGATCCTATGTGGTTTTGGAGTTTCTTTCACAAGTTATATTGTACTGAAATTATGAAATATGGTAATAGAAAATGAATGATTGTGTTGTTAGTTCATAGAGAATATTGTATGCACTCTTATGATTGATGCATTTGTGTGGAAGTGATTGTGTGATGATGAAACCATGTTTGCATTCGTGCCTATGTCAGAATTGTAAATCCCTCTCTCTCCTTCTCTCTCTTCTCATTGGTTTAACAAAGATGCATATCTTTGAGTGAGTGGTGTATTGGAATCCATTGTATGCTTGTCTCTTATGAGCAAATGTTTATGCATTCATGAAAGTTTCTTTTACTAGATCAACCTTGGGTAAAGGACCTAAGTCCCCAAGTTACATTCATGATCATGGAACATGTATGAATATGAATAGAAAATTGTTCTACATTAAGTAAAAGTTTAGAGAAAATGGAATAGTGAAACATTTGCATGTTAATGATAATTGCATAATAGGTGCATCTTGTTGGTGAGGCCTATAGTCCCCAACTTTATTGTTAAGTCTTAAGAAATCATGTAGATGTTAAATTATTGTACTTGGATTCAAAATGCAAAATGTTAAATGAATGTTGAAGTGATAATGTTGCATACCTTGTCTTGAGTAAACATTGTAATGATATTACACTGTGTGTGGGGAATAAATGTTGTTAACATATGTGAGTAGTAAGGTGATTTACCACCTAATAAAAGTGAATGTGAATGTGAGAGTTATCATGGCATTGCTGATTTACTCCATGTAGCACTATGATGTTTTGTATGGATGTTGGGAGTACATGTTCTTGGAAAGTTGTATTGACCTTGTATAATTAGAGGTGGATAATGGTTTATTTTGGTATGAGGAAATTGGAAAAAGGTACTTCATGTTATGTGAACATCCTGTGTTAGTGCACATGTTGAGTGTTGTGAATACCCCGTACTTGCTTTGTGTGCCCATGGGATGGTGAGACTGTGTACCCATCCATGGAGGATATGTTGTATTTGGGGTGTGGGATTAACCATACCATTATGTGTGCTTGTATGTTTGTTACCTGATTAAGGGCCAACCCATGTGTGGTTGAAATTTATATATGTATTAAGAGTGAGCAAAAGTTAGTTTCGTAGAATCTCTTCTCTTGGTTCTCTAGTCCCTCGGTCCGTGATGGGGTAGTAGCAGCCACAAAGTTCCTTGGGTGGAATGTGCAGCATACGCATGTTGTAATGCAAAGCGTCCTTATCTCAACCGATCCTGAGGAAAGTACTCACTACTTCCCCATATGATGGATTAGGGTACTTGATCCATATGTGCTAGCCTAATCCCCACAGTTTTGTGTACAACAACATTGGTTTGTTAGTATTTCCTGGCCATCCATAGGGATGTTGAGCTGATATTAGTGAGTCGACCTCATCCACATGAGAGGTGAGACTCGAGTAGCCCCATATTTTTTTTATATACTCATATATTCACTATTTATTCCATATCTACACATGTTCTACCATGATGCCACACCACACTGATGTTCCGACATAGTTTTGGTGATGATGCCATGTGTTTAGATGCGTGAAGGTGCACTATGAGATTGTGTTATGGTAGCCTACTTGTGTGATGAGCGTAATGGGGCCACGTACACTTGTAGAGGGACGCTCATGTTTGCTCTCGAAAGTGTTTGGGTCAGATGGAATATGGGTATGTCCTAGCCATTTATACCTCTAGCTACGACGAGTACCTATGTGTGCCCTTTCCACAAGGTATCGCTATGCGGGGTGTGTTATGCACATACCTACTTCCGCGGAGCCAAAAACACACTGCCATGCGGTGTACGACCAGTATGTGCCTTCTCTGGCTGGCGTATGACCATGCCACGCTGAGACGTGATGCAGGATGTGGCCGAGGTGCACATTCCATGCAGATAGCCAAGCAGTGCATGGGCCACTTGGCGAGTCCATGTCGCATGACAATGGGATGTGAGGTGTAGCCGAGGAGTACACTTCATGCCACGTGGTTGGTGTTTTCACTCTTCCACACATGAGAGGATATTGCGATAGTTAGACGTTGTTCCCTCCTTCCTCGTTTGGTGGCTAGTTTAGTCACATAGTTATGTACCATGCCATTTCGAAGATTGTGAATCTTCTTTTGTTTATTGATGACTTTCACTTTGATTGTGAGGACTGGAAACATTTTATTTATCTTGTTTATGATGGTTTAGCCACAAATTGTGAAATTTCTTTGCTCATAGCCCTCGAGGTTACACATGATTTAGTGTTGAAATTGTGTGCATTTCTTGCTTTATTGCTGCAATTGAATCCTTATTTGATATTTATTTATGATTTTTGGTGGCTAAACTAGTTTTCTATTTGTTGTTTTCAAATGTTGGTCTTGTGTTGTAATGTGACTCCTTGTTGAGAACAAGAGAGCCACACTCGGTTGAGTGTATACGAGGAAGCAGACGCAGGGAAGGATGGGGGTATGTGAGGCTGTTACACAACTAGGACCCACTACCCACCTATGTGTGATGACTATCTCTTGGAGGCTAACCACCTTATTCAACAAGAGATAGGTCTTTGTGGTCTTTCTTGGATGGTCTCACAGTGTGTATGTGGCCTAACACAATCAAACCATTGAGTGTAAGGTATGGATTATGTGAGATGGATATTGGCTCTTGGCTCATAGATTATGTTTCATGGATTAGTATGCTGCTTACCGGTGTCCAGATGGACCCTTGTGTAGCCTTGTGATGTGATTCCCAGTGATGTAAGTATGTATGTATGTATAAATGGATGTTTCATCTTGGATATGGATTCATATGAAAATTTCAAAAGTTGGTTTATTGTGTTGTACAAAGCATAAATTGTTATATTTTGGTTGAAAATGATGTCAAATATGTTCTCATGTGTGAGATTGGAAGTGTTTGGAAAACAAATATTGTTGCAAATTATGGTGTTTTGAAAAGAATTAAGTTCCTATGCATCTTCTTTACCCTATTCTTAGTGGAGTTAATGTGTATCTTAACCTATTTTTGAATGAATGTGGATGTTAAATTAAATGCTTATTTTGCAAGTTGTGGCACATGTGATGTTAGAAAAATTAATCATGTTATTTTTTTTCATGTTCAGACATTATGAGTAAGGTATATGTCAACATATTGATGGTGATTCTTAGAAAGGTGAATTTTAAAGGATTTCCTTTCTATTTCATTAAGTGATGAATGATGTATATTAAATTTATCATCTTTGGGATGAAGTACAATCCTTTAATGTTGATTATTATATTTTGAGTACTAATGTGTGACATGGCTGCATATTGAGTTTACACGACTTCTAGGAGTAAGTCAAATCTTAGGGAGGGAGGATGTAACACCTCTCTAACTCCAACCTGGGTAAGGTAGTATTTTGATGTTGATTTGATATTTTTAATGTTAAATGTTATCATAATGAGATTATACATCGATGAGTAGGGAAAGGTTATCATGATTAGTTAATATTTTAGATTACATGCTTAAATGTTTATATATTGTTATCATTGATTTTGTATAATTATGGACAGGAAAGGGATGATGTCGTAACACTCATATTCAAGAGGCTTACAATATCATGACTCCCTTCCAGATGATTGATGTTGCTTTGGACTATATGTATATGCACATGTACTTTGACATGTAATTGAAAGTGATGCAGGTACTGAGTATCGACTCTGCCTAGATCCGCATGTCTGAGCGTACTCATATTCCTCAATGGTGGTTACTGGAGGTAGTCACAGACCAAATTTCTCCTACCTTAGCCCACTGTACCCTGTTAGGGCAGTGTTTTCCTTATTGATGTCTTACCGTCCCGTTACCTAACGGTAATGTCTGGAGCACCTTTCAACCGAATGTTCGGCACACCTTTCAGTTGTATGTGATTTACAGTATGTTTTGTTGGGGTGTTTTGTCTTGGTTTCCATTAATCTTTTATGTGGATTATATCTATATAGTTATTTTGGTTGTCGGTGTCTTGATGTGGTTCCTTTGACATATTTTCGTAATTTTAGATATGGCATTTTATAGTATTTTATTGATTTGAGATTTGAATGGTTTTATTAATGAGATTTTAAATATGATATTTTAAATGATCTTTATTGATCATTCGAGAGAATGATATATTTCATTTGGAAATTTTAAATGATTTTAGTAATCCATTTTGTGAACTTTCATAGTCTTATTTAAATTTATTTGGGGGCTTTATGTTTTTTAATGTTTGATTTATATTATTTTTATTTTTATATAAAAGAGCGAATATTGTATAATTAGTGATTTTAATTAATTTCTTTGGAGATCATTAATAGTTTATTTAATAAAATGATTTATTTCATTTTATTGTGTGGAGGAGTTTAGTTAAAATAAAAATAAAGGGGAAACCTTGTCTTTGATATATATATACTTTTATTCATTTTGTTTTAGAGAGAGTTATCTTTTTAGAGAAGAAAATATAAAATGGAAGAAAGTTTTATGTTGGGGAGGAGAAGAAATTTTCTGTTTTGGAAGGAGAAGAGAAACCCCCATGAATTGGGCAGTGGAGTTTGGGAAGAAATGGAGAGAAGAAATTTGTGGGCATCTGTTGTTGGTTTCAGCATGCCATTTCCTCCTTGCTGTCCCAATTTGGAACCTAGTCGTGCTTTCCAGTTAGAGCATTCTCTCATTTTTGTTTTGGAGCAAATTGAGGTATTTTTCTATTATTCTTTAATCTTGTATGGCTGATATTTTTCTGATCTGGGTTATTTATATTTTATAAAAATTGGAGGAACCCCTCTATTTCATTTTTGTATTGCTTGAGGGTTTGAATGATGGATGTTTTAAATTCATTTTGCTGCCTTGTAGTATTTTGTATGGTAGAATTTTGTTCATTTCCAACAAATATGAAATGAGTTGTTGAGCAAAATATGATTTATGGTTCTTTCATATTCTTCATTTTTGCCCAATTTGTGAAAACGTGTTTTTCTTTGCTACTCATTATTGCCTTGCTAAAAATGAATTTTAAGGGTGGATTTCATGTAGAAATGTCAGGATCTCAACTAGGTCTTGGGAAAATTTTAATTCTGGGCACTTTTATTTTTGTCCAAATTCGTGCCTATTTGTTAAAATGACGTTTTTTCATTGCTACTCTTTTTTCGCAAGTTGAAAGTGAAAAATAAAATTGGATTCCCTATAGAAACATTGAAATATGAATTGGGTCGTTGTCTGATTTTTAATCTGGGCAGTTTCATTTTCCATGTTTTTGCCTAGCCATGCATTAAATGACATTTTTCAGTACAACACCTTATTATGGGTCATAAAATTGAAAGTTGAAGGTGGATTCCAACTTGAAACACCAAAATATGAACTAGGTCGGGATTAGAATTTTAATCTAGGCACTTTGAATTTTTATGTAATTTTATGCCTCTTTTCATATTGAATTTCAACTGTTAAATGTGTCTTTTTACAACAATATTAGCTTGGTTGTTTTAAATGATTTCTGTGACTGAAAATTGTGTCTTTTCCTCTTATTTCATGTTTGTTTGGATTCCTCATCTGATTAAATGAGATGGAGTAAGTCAGTTATAATATAATGAGTCCTTGTGCATGGCCTTGAGTGCTTATAAAGGCTAAGGATGCACTTAAGATGGCCTATTTGTCTGCAGGGCGTTGAGTTATCCATATGCAAGGCATTGATTTGGACATGATTGATTTTTCTATGAGAGATGTCCTTGTTTTCGTGTGATGCCATCCCTTCGAGCACACATGATGACTTTTCATCCAGTCTGCACTCTAGTACTTATACCTATGTAGTAATGACTAGCACCCGACATGTCATTGTATGAGCATCTCATTATGTGATATTGGATTTAATGCATTGTATTCTATGTTTTCTCTATGTCTGATGTGAGTGTTGGTCATATGTTACCCTTGCCTTGTCATTTCTATTTGGGCCTTGTGACTGCCTTCGAGCACAGTGGGGTGGCCTCTTTTGAGTCCACATGGTAGGGAGGCGTTGCCACCACCATTGGGGACTGGTGTACAGGTTATTGGAGCACCAGTTGGATTTGTTCTCCCTTGCACTTGTATTACATGTGGATGTATTTTCTTTAAGGCTACGTCTGCGTACTCTTGTTTATTCCTTTATAAATATTGTACTCTTTTGAGAGAGATGATGTAATCATATAATTTAATGAGAAGAAATGTGATGATTTATATTTGGTTTATGAGTTCTGGTGTTGGTATCAGACTCACTTATATTATGATGATATAAATGAATTTTCCTTCAAAAAATTTCATGCAAAAAAAATAGATCTTGGTTGTATTTTTCCTTCATGTTTTAGTTTGCAAAAGTTTCGGTGCATTGCCGCTTTTTGTTTTGGTCTGTGTTGCTGCTATTAAAGTTTTGGTGCATTGGCGCTTATTGTTGTTGTGTTGGTATCATTGCTACAAAGTTTTGGAGCAGCAAGTTCCAGAGCAACAAGAAGTTCTGGAGCAGAGGTTCCAGAGCAGGAAGCTCCGGATCAACAGGAAGTTCCAGAGCAAAGGTTCCGGAGCAAGAAGTTCCAGAGCAGAGGTTTCAGAGCAAGAAGTTACGGAGCAGCAGGAAATTTCAGAGCAGGAAGTTCCTGAGCAAAAGGTTCCGGAGCAAAAAGTTCCAGAGCAGGGGGTTCCAAAGCAAAAGTTCTAGAGCTATCTTACTTCCTCCTATTTGGATTTTTCTCTGAAGGGTGGATTAGTCCTCTCTTTGGGTTGTGTTCGGCCATGCTTGGCCATGTATGTTGTCGATATATTGTATTGGAAACTGCTTTATCTAGAAGTTGTTGTATATGTTAAAAAAAATAAAAATTCTTATCCTCTTTTGGCTCTTAACCTTCGGGGTTGCGTAGCGAGATATTACACATTTGCAGTGGAAAGCTCATTTCCAAGAATGACTATCTGTCTCTCAAGCTCTTGTTCATTGTTTTTGGATTGTTGTAGTTCAATCTCAAACTGAATAAATATATTGTTAATTCTGTTGCATTCTTCATATTTTTCTCTCAGGGACTGGGCTAGATTCTCCTCATTCTTCTTTCTTTGCTCAATCTCTTTGGTAAACTTCATTGCCATAGATTCCATTTCAAGTCTTAGAGTTGCATTGTCCTTGGCTAGCTTTTCACATTCTCCTGTAATCTATTTTAGAGTTTGATTCAAATGGACATCATCCGAACCTTTGTTTTCTTTCTGCTTCAACTAATCACAAAGTTCCTTTCTTTTCTCCCTTGAGTCATTTATCGTGTCCTTTAGTGATTGAATGAATTTTTTGGTATCTGCAAAATTTTCCTTAAGTTCCATGACCTTTGCCTTAGATTGATCAAGATTATCAAGTGCTACCATCAACTATTGTTGAAGACCACCAAGATCCATTGTAATTCAAGGTTCACCTCAAGCCGCTAAGCTTCAAAAGAGGAACCTGCTCTGATACCAATTGTTGGACGTAAGGAACACTAAGAGGGGGGGTGAATCAGTGTTCAATAATTTTGATCTACAAAACAGATCTAAAACCATGAACAAGAATAATTAAACTTTATATAACATTAGCAACACATAACAGATGCAGTCACATTAATAAACACCATAACAACGAATATTTTTATGTAGAAACCCTATTAGGGGAAAAACCACGGTGGAGATTAATCCACAAAGTTTACTCTATTAAAAGTAAAATAAAAGAGGGGAATGCACTTGCATTTAGGCACACTGCCTAGAGCTCACTACTCAAGAAAGAGGCTCACTGCCATACAATTATAATATAGATTACAAAAAAAATTGAACTAAGAGTATAGCATCTATAAATGCCTAGATTTAGTTCCACTAAAGCGCACAATCAGACTTTGGATCTTTTGCTCAACTCTGTTCTGCTCTACTTTGCTCTCCTGCTGAAAACCCTTCTGTAGCACAACTAATCTTCTAATATCAATTGTTCTACTCTTTTTCACACACACATACATCTCTTTTTTCATCACACTTACACAAAGTGAATTATTGATCTTCCTTATATATCCACTAACAAAAATATTCAATATATGTCAGCCTTTCCACAAAATACAATATTCTTGCTTATATCGGCCATGTCGGCCCTAAATCTTTAATTAGAAACAAAGCGTACCTCCATAAGTCGGCTAGACTTATAGAAGGGACCCACACCATGGCCCCAAAACATAAGAGATAGCAAAATAATTATTCCACATGGATCCACAATCCACCACATCAAGCATGTCAGCCACAATGAAAAATAGATCATGAATCATGCCACTGAACCTCTTAATTCGAGCTATGATCAATGCAACACCACAAAAATTCTTCAGTAGAATAGTGTACATGCTAAGAAAACTTCCTTGGAGATCCACACCTCAAAATAGTGATTTGGTGAAGTAGTCGGATCAACATACCAACTAGATGTCCTGTTCTTTACTTTCTCTTCTGGTAGAATACAAAGACTTAGATTCTTTATTGGTATAAGCACAACTGATATTGTGGATCAAACTATAAACTCAAGTTTCCATCAATGACAACACAAGTAGCCAAAGTCGACCTCTTCAAAGCTATATGCTAACAATCTCCCCCTTTGGCATTGATGGAAACACTTAGTGAAAAAATGACTAAGTGTCAAAACCAAAAAACATATCAAGGCCAAAACTACTACTCCTCCTTTAGATGTTAGGAAAATTTTCACTTCATTCTCTCCCCCTTTGACATCAATGACAAAGCTCTACTACATCCGCTCTACACTTCTCTTCCTTATTTACTCCACTTATAGAGCTCACCTTTGCTTGCACATGTAAATTCATATGCAATACAAAATATAGTGACTTTGAAAATTCATTTTTCCATTTCCTTAAATTGAATCTATTTCCAATTGTATTTATTCCATGGAATTCTTAAGTTCAAGAATCTTTGATTTCATTTGAAATTTCAACTCCACTTATAGCATCATTTCTCACCATTTATGCTTGCATGTAAACTCTTATGCAATACTTGTTCTACCTAGTGAAGTTTTAAACTCATTTTTCCTAAATTCCTTATCATCTATTTCCAATTGTATTTGTTCCATGGAATTCTCAAGTTCAAGAATATTTGATTTTATTTGAAAGTTCAACTCCACTTATATCATTATCTCTCACTTCTTTTGCTTGCATGAAAACTCTTATGCAATACTTGTTCTACCTAGTGGAAGTTTAAAACTCATTTTTCCTTTAAGAAATTCCTTATCATCTATTTCCAATTGCATTTGTTCCATGGAATTATTAAGTTCAAGAATCTTTGATTTCATTTGAAAGTTCAACTCCACTTATAGCATCATCTCTCACTTTTTTTGCTTGCATGTAAACTCTTATGCAATACTAATTCTACCTAGTGAAGTTTTAAACTCATTTTGCCTAAATTCCTTATCATCTATTTCTAATTGCATTTGTTTCATGAAATTCTTAAGTTCAAGATCTTTGATTTCATTTGAAAACATTAAACTCCACTTATAGCATCATCTCTCACTTTTTCTACTTGCATGTAAACTCTTATGCAATACTTGTTCTATGTAGTGAAGTTTTAAACTCATTTTTCCTAAATTCCTTATCATCTATTTCCAATTACATTTTTTCCATGGAATTCTTAAGTTCAAGAATCTTTGATTTCATTTGAACTCAACTCTACTTATAGCATCATCACTTTTTTTGCTTGCATGTATGTAAGTTACTCATATGCAATACTTGTTCAACCTAGTGAAGTTTTAAACTCATTTTGCCTAAATTCCTTATCATGTCTATTTCCAATTGCATTTGTTCCATCTAATTCTTAAGTTAAATTTCTAATCTTCAATTGAACATTTTTTCAACTCCACTTATAGAGCTCATCATCTCTCACTTTCTTTGCTTGCACATGTAAATTCATATACAATACAAAACCTAGCGACTTTGAAAATTCATTTTGCCATTTCCTTAAATTGAATCTATTTCCAATTGCATTTGTTCCATGGAATTCTTAAGTTCAAGAATCTTTGATTTCATTTGAAAGTTCAAAGTTCCACTTATAGATTATCTCTCACTTTTTTTTTCTTGCATGTAAACTCTTATGCAAAAATTGTTCTACCTAGTGAAGTTTTAAACTCATTTTGCCTAAATTCTTAAGTTTAAGAATCTTTGATTTCATTTGTTCAACTCCACTTAAATAGCTCATCATCTCTCACTTTCTTTGCTTGCATGTAAATTCATATGCAATTTACTGAAACCTAGTGACTTTGAAAATTGATGCAGGAGCATCTCGGGTGTATGGCAATCCTCATCACCCCCCAAAAAAAATGTGTGATTTTCCTTGCAGATGATTTAATTTCAGGTTTTTGATTTTGGTGTGCGGGTGGGAATTGGAGAATTTAATTTCAAACTCTTCCAATAGAATTGAAGTAGAGACATAGGAGAAATTTGAATTAATTATTTAATTAATTCTTATGCTCACTTTGAAATTTAAAAAATCAAAATTGCCAGGAAACATTTATATTTTAATCTATTGTCTTTTTTTGGTGAAAATTATAAATTTGTATTAAAAAAAACAAAGAGACAAGGAAGGAACAAAGGAGGAATTGGAGATTTGGTTGGAAAGGGAAGAGCCAAGAAATGGGATGTCAGGAAAGGAAGAAAAAAAATTGGATAATAGAAAAGAAAAAAATTTGAGGTTGCTGCTGGTGAAGGTTGAAGAGAGAAGTTGGAGAAAAGTGTCTAGAAATTTAGAATTGATAGTAATCAATCCAAACTTCTAGGGGAGGTGTAGAAGTTCTCTAGGAAGGAGAATTTTGTTTTAAAAATCAAAATTTTATTGTAGATTTGTATGTTAGATTTGTTTCCAGGAATGAGACGTTGAAACTGGAAGAGGGAATTTACAACATGAATTCTTTGTGTGATATTTTGGAGTTGATTGTATAAAGATTCAAAAAAAAATTAATTAAATAAAATTTTGATAGAATTTGATTCTTGTTTTATGTTGAATTGGATGGTGTATGAATTAATTTGAAGGATAAAACTGCCTACCTGTAGCTTTTGATTTCTTCATTGTTGAAAGTGCAAAGTGAATTGAACTCATTCCAGCTGCAAATAATTGTTTTCCTAATAAGACCCACATTATTTGAACAACATTATTTGGTATCAAAGTCGATTGCTTGTTGGGAGAAGTGTGGAGAGAAAATTGTTCTAATTTTTGCAACTGCAAAGAAGCAAAGTGTGTTGGTTGTCCTCCAACAGAGATAAAGCTGGGTAGAAGGTGCATGAACTTCCTCCACTAAGTGAAAGTGGGTAGAGGAAGTCTTGAGAGGAGCATCTTCTAGAATCTCGGTTGGGTAGAGGATAAGGTGAGTGTGAAATTTTTTGTAGGGAGTACAAGTGCAATTGCAGAGAGCATTAGCTCTAGAAATTGTGTATATGTGTAGATTGCAAAAGTTGTAGATTGTTAGAGTGAGAACATGTCTTCAAATAAGAGGACAAGATGTATCATGAGGAGATTGGTGATAATCCCATTTTGGGAAGAATATTGGGAGGAAGTGGAGAACTAAAAGCTCCGTGAAGAGTTGAAAAAATCGAGGCAAGAATGGATACCTTGGAAAATATTATTTTCCTAATGGTATTTTGGTTGCAAGAAAGAACAAAGAGGGTACAACAAAAGCATGTCTTGAAGAAGGCATGGTGGAAAAGAATGAAGATGAGGAATTTGTCACAGTTGTGGTTGGAGAAGTAGAAAGAAAAAAAAAATTCCTTTGGAGGACATGAAGAAGATGGAGGAAGAAGAAGAAGATAATGAGCTAGAGGAAGTGAGTGCAACATCAATAGTTGAAGATGGCAAGGATGAAGAAGAATTGTTGTTGAAGATATGTCGGTGATAGAGGATGAGTGGATGAAAAAGCTTGCATCTACAAAGAATGAAGATACAATTGAGATTGCAACAATAAAGTTTGAAGACATCACAACATATGATGAAGTTGCAACAGTGAAAGAAGAGGTAAATTTAAATTTTATTGAATTCAATGATGAGGAAATTGAGTTGAAATATCATACTGTTGAGGAGCTAGTTCAAGTATATAGTAAGAGAGAATATAAATTTGAAAAGTGGTGTGTGAATCAGTATTTGTATACAAAAGTTGTGAAGGATATTGCAGGATTTTGGTGGAGGTGGTCAGTTGGAGGTGGGTTTGATCCCACGAAGGAAAAGTGGACATGAAAAAATATTTGGAGGAGGTCGGTAAATGGTGGATACGAATCCATGAGAGGAGAGAAGAGTAGTGAGAAAAGTTGGAGGAGAAGGATGCTTGTTCTAACTAGGAGTTGGAAAAGAAGGAAGAAATAATTTTATGCACTTGTTACAATGATGGAGTTCACTATAGGTTGTTTACAGCCTAGGAGAGTAGTCCTACTACTCAACTCCGCTTTGTGAGCTATGCCCACAAATTTTCCTACCCGATGTGTCTAATGCAGGAGCATCTCGAGTGTATGGCAATTCTCATCACCCAAAAAAAATGCATGATTTTCCTTGCAATTGATTTAATTTTTTATTTTTGATTTTGGTGTGTGGGTAGGAATTGGAGAATTAAATTTCAAACTCTTCCAATAGAATTGAAGTAGAGACATAGGAGCAATTTGAATTAATTATTTAACTAATTCTTATGCTCAATTTGAAATTTAAAAAATAAAAAATTGCCAAGCAAAATTTGTATTTTAATCTATTTTCTTTTTTTTGGTTAAAATTATAAATTTGTATTTTAAAAACACCAAAAAGACAGAAGATGTGTTGAAGAAAATAAGAGACAAGGAAGGAAAAGAGGAGGAATTGGAGAGTTGGATGGAAAGGGAAGATCCAAGAAATGGGATGCCAAGAAAGGAAGAAAAATAAATGGATAACAGAAAAGAAAAAAAATCTGAGGTTGTTGTTGGTGAAGGTTGAAGAGAGAAGCTGGAAAAAGTGTCCAGAAATTTAGAATTGATAGTAATCAATCTATAATTCTAGGGGAGGTGTAGAATTTCTCTAGGAAGGAGAATTTTGTTTTAAAAATTAAAATTTTATTATAGATTTGTATGTTAAATTTGTTGCCAGGAATGAGATGTTGAAATTGGAAGAGGGAATTTACAACATGAATTCTTTGTGTGGTATTTTGGAGCTGATTGTATAAAGATTCAAAAATAATTTAATTAAATTAAATGTTGAGAGAATTTGATTCTTGTTTTATGTTGAATTGGATGGTGTATGAAATAATTTGAATGATAAAACTGCATGCATGTAGCTTTTGATTTCTTCATTGTTGAAAGTGCAAAGTGAATTGAACTCATTCCAGCTGCAAATAATTGTTTTCCAGATAAGGCCCACATTATTTGATCTGCATTAAAAATTCATTTTTCCATTTCCTTAAATTGAATCTATTTCCAATTATATTTGTTCCATGGAATTCTTAAGCTCAAGAATTTTTTATTTCATTTGAAAGTTCTACTACACTTATAGCATCATCTCTCACTTTTTTTGCTTGCATGTAAACTCATATGCAATACCCTTGTGTTCAACCTAGTGAAGTTTTTATTTTTTCCTAAATTCCTTATCATCTATTTCCAATTTCATTTGTTCCATGGAATTCTTAAGTTCAAGAATATTTGATTTCATTTGTTCTTTACTCCACTTATAGCTCATCATCTCTTGCTTTCTCTACTTGCATGTAAATTCATGTATCCAATTTACAAAGTGTAGTGACTTTGAAAATTCATTTTACCATTTCCTTAAATTGGAGATCTATTTCCAATTGTATTTGTTCCATGGAATTCTTAAGTTCAATAATCTTTGATTTTATTTGATTCAAGTTCTACTCCACTTATAACATCATCTCTCACTTTTTTGGCTTGCACATGTAAACTTATATGTAATACATGTTCTTGACCTAGTGAAGTTTCAAACTCATTTCAAGCCTAAATTCCTTATCATCTATTTCCAATTGCATTTGTTCCATGGAATTCTTAAGTTTAAGAATATTTGATTTCATTTGATTTCATATGTTCAACTCCACTTATATAGCATTATCTCTCACTTTCTTTGCAAAATTTTGTGACATTTAGAAAGGGGCCAACAAGCAGGAAGTTCCCAAGTAGAAGTCGAGCCAAATTTAGATATTGGATCAAACAAGGCTAAAGAAAACATGATTGAAGATAGGGAGGAGGCCCAATTTCAAACAATGCATGTTGGAGAGGGGTCAGGTTCACTTCCTTCTATTGGTATGGATGAGCATATAAATCTAGCTAAAAAGGCGAGGAAACAAATTTCTTATAGAAATTTAGATCATTTACTTGAAATGGATATGGAGAAAATGAAATGTTATGCCACCCAACCTAGAAATACTAATAGGAGGTCAATGACTAAATCTATAAAGTAAATAATCAATGACCATTTTAATCATCTTGAAACACTTGAAAAGACCCAACTGTTAGCACATTTACTTCATAATGAGTTCAAAGAGCCATTACAATTGTTGGGTGTACATTCGACATCGAATAAGAGGAAACACATGAGACTACAAAAAGATATTGTTGAAAACGTTAAAAAAGGTTTAGATTCCATTGGGAAAGGATCTTGATCAATAGATAAGGCCATTACAAGAAGGGTGATGTTGACATCTATTTTAAATCAAGATATATCAAGAAAAAGAAAAATGTTTTCACTTTTGACTAAAGTTGGTTATAGTAGAACCACACTAATAAAATATGAGAAAAAGAGAAAGGTTTTGGATGATAGTTTAGAAGGAAATTGAGCAATTATGTGTAGATCTCCCTGTTCTAACAGGATTAAAAATGTTGTTAGGAACTTGATCTCAAGTTTTTGGAATGATCAAACCTGTCCATCATCAAATAGTAGAGATGTTATGAGACACAAGATTGGGCCCAATATTTATGAAAATCATATAAAACATTGGCTAGACATAGCATAACTTGAGATGTATATGAACTTTTGTAATAAGTATCCTCATATAAAGATTGGGAAAACAATGTTTGAAAGGTTAAATCCATATTATGTGAAGATAAACAAGGTTTTTGAAACTTCTTGTTATTATCATATTGAATTTGATCTCTACTATCAGTTGTTTCGAAAGATGAAAGAAAAAAGTTATGGTTTTAAAAATGCACCTCCTAAATAGGTAGGTTTGTTCATAAAGTCCATGTTATGTGATAATGCAAATGGACCTCAAATAAATTGCATAAAAGGACTTTGTGAAGCATTTGAAAATTTGGCTAAATTTTCTTCAAGAAACGAAGATATTGACCTAAAAAAGATAGCAAATTGAAAGAGTTACAAGTATGTAAAGTTTCAAAAAAAAAAATGGGAAAGAATCCACAAGGTTAAACTTTGTAGAAGAGGAGATACCTATTGGAAAATTTATGGGAGATTTTTGAAAATTGATACAACCATACATACAACATGATTTTTTTACTAAGTGGCAAGCACATCAATTTCAAACATTAAAAAATACTTTTCCATTTGGAATAGTTCTATCAGTAGTCGACTTTGCAGAAAATTACTCTCTTGTACATCAAAAAGAGATTCAATTAAACTATTACTTTCCAAAGAATATCACTATTATGGTTCATGTGTGTTATTGACATGCACAATCAGAATTAGATGGTGTTGAGAGTATATATGAACAACGAGTCATTAAGAAAGAATATCACTCTAATATTAGTGATGATAAATAGCATGACACACTTTTTGTACAACATTGCTTTACAATTTTTTTTGAGAATTTGAGAAGCAAGGGTGTAAAAATCGAAAAAAAAATTGTATGTTCAGATGGATGTGTGACACAATTCAAATCATCATGGCCATTTTATGCACTATGTAGATATCATAAAAATTACAAAATACCACATGTTTGGAGTTTCTTTGAGAGTGGGCATGGAAAGGGTGAGCATGCTGACACAGGAGCTTGCATCAAATGTGCTCTAAGAAAGCATCAAATGAGTTATTTGGGAGATCATATAGACAATGCACATGATGTTTTTGAATGGTGTAGAAACACTTTGCATCAAATGAGGTTGACACATCTTCAGGAACGAACCAAAACATTCCACATAGAGTGTTTTGGGAGATATCAGGTATGTATAAATTACATTTGAAAATTTGATAATTTAAATTTAATTTATATATATACATGTTTGTTCACTTAAGTTTTTTTTTACACATATCTAGGTGTGGATAGAAGATCGATGCATGGATGCAAGAGGGTAGACAAAAAAATATCTTTGCATTGGGAGCATGGATAATTGCCCTAGATGGACATTATACATGAGGGATTACTCTTGTTCTACACTGAGTACATTTTGGGAAACTATGATGCATGTAACAACCAAGAACTTGGATATGTTAGTATATGTAATTTGGTGCCACTAGTCATTTCAGACACATACGACTAAAATGAGGATGAAAGATTTGAAGACATTCCTTTGATTTCAATTGATTATGACCATATTTCAGGATTGGTTAGAAAAGGTACATGTGTAAGTTTCCAATAATTTATTATATAAATTTAATGATCTTTAAAGTCTAAACAATTTAATTTTTTTTACAAATTTTCCATGTGTAAATTTGGTGTATAGGAGATGTTTTTGCAGCATAGCAGAGCCTAGAAACATAGAAGGTGTTAGCTATTATTTATTGTGTAGCACAGAAGAGAGGAATAAGCTAACAAAACCTGAAACAATCAATGGAATGTTGTTTCCCATAGGTGATTTTGAATCTAAAATTATATATACATTGTGTACACATACATTACCTTAAAAACATTAAATATATTGTACACACCTTGAGTGAAAATGTTGTACGTGCACATGTATTACCTCAAGTTCATGTTGTTTACCATGCAGGTTCTATTGTAGTGAAAGGGATATATCTCAAACAATTCAAAATTGTTCAACATGGGATTCATTTTATTGACTATGAACCTAATAACAAAGTATATCAATATAGTCACCTAGTAATTTCTACCGCCCTACATCTTCATGTAGTTCCACATGCACATGGATGAAAAAAATGGAGACTAGATAGTGATGATCGTCATAAAGTTTTACATGTATTGAAGAGTGAGTTGAATCAAAACGTTTGAGTTAGGTTATATCCATGATTTTCAAGTTCACTTGTACATGTATACATGTTCAAGTGAGAACTTATAGTAACTTGCCTGAACTCTGGATTGTTTTAGTTACTTATAATATATGTTGATGACAAATATTTTAAATTTGGTTGGACACAAATTAGTGGTTGAAACACATTGGTCCTTAAATTGAGTCTATTTCCAATTACATATTTGTTCCATGGAATTAATACTTGTTCAAGAATCTTTGATTTCATTTGAAAGTTCAACTCCACTTATAGCATCACCTATCACTTTTTTTGCTTGCATGTAAACTCATGCAATACTTGTTCAATCTAGTGAAGTTTTTAAAACTCATTTTTCCTAAATTCCTTATCATCTATTTCCAATTGCATTTTCTCCATAAAAACAAAAATTAGTCACAATTGAAACACAATGGTACATAAGTTATTTTTAATTTAGACATCTATGTTCTTAGAGATGGATGTAAACTTAGAAACTTGAAGTGTGTGCACATGAATTTAAATTGATGTTATATATTTAATTTCCTTGTGGCTTTAGGTATATATATAGATAGAAACTATTATAAATTGATTTGAATTCAATGCTTAATTTTATACATAACATGTGCACTACAAGAATTGAGAAGTTTGTATCTATTTAATACAAACTTTGAAAATTCATTTTTCCATTTCATTAAACTGAGTAGATATTTCCAATTACATATTTGTTCCATGGAATTCTTAAGTTCAAGAATAGTTGACTTCATTTGAAAGTTCAACTCCACTTATAGCATCTCTCACTTTTCTTGCTTGCATGTAAACTCATATGCACTTGTAGATCTATATAGATCCATGTATAATTTTGAACCATATATCCCATGCTTACATGAACTTAAATTGATGTTACATATAAATAATTTCCTTGTGGCTTTAAAGGTGCATATATAGATAGAAAAGTTATTATAAATTGATTTGAATTTAATGCTTAATTTTATGTTACACATAATGTGCACTGCAACAATTGAAGAGTTTATATCTATTTAATATGATTATCTATTTAAAGGTGAAAAGATGATTACTATCCTTTATAGAAATTAAATATTGTAAGTGGTAGAATGAGTTAAACAAATTAAACATACTTCTACACCTCTAAATAGGACATTGCATCTAAGATTTAAGAAATTTAAACTAATTTAAACTAGAAATCTTCATAAATCTATCCTATTGCTCTTTAACTCTAAAGATCTCTCTAATCTACTTTGCTCTTAGATTCTAGAAGCTAATTAGACTATTGAAATGACACTTAAAAAATGAGAATTGAACTATTCTATTCCTATATGATTAAGTAATTAAAACTACTGTGATTGCAGCCATGACTGCAAATGTTGGATGCTGGATGAATGCTGAATGATTGAATGTTGGATGAATGCTGGATACTTGAAAACCCTGCAGAGTAAG
Organism: Sequoia sempervirens; assembly: GCA_007258455.2. Taxonomy (NCBI): domain Eukaryota; kingdom Viridiplantae; phylum Streptophyta; class Pinopsida; order Cupressales; family Cupressaceae; genus Sequoia; species Sequoia sempervirens. The sequence continues at coordinate 448,783,944 of VDFB02105785.1, forward strand.
ATTGCATAAGTTGGGATCCATTTCTTGTAGCCAAAGAGCTATATTTATAGCTTTCACGGCAGCACATTTGCACAGGGATACGGGATAAGAGGTTGGGATTCAATCTGGAGAATTGAATGGCATAAGATGAGAAGATGGAGCTGATCATGGAAGATTGTTCCTCCCCATGAAAGCACCAGGCAAGATGAGAGGAAAGGTGGTTGAGAGGACTTCCTGCAGGTTTGTCCCCAAAGCTCTTCCCGTGAATGACAGTAGAATTAATTAAATTTTTGAAAATTTAATTTTATTGGTGAGTGAATAGTGGTAAATGATTTTATGCATAAATTTAAATAATTTTAATTTATTTAAATTTAGCAAAAGAGGAATAAATAATTTAATAAATCAAACTATAGGGTTTGTTTATTAAATTAAAACAAAAGGAAAATGATAATTAAATAAAAGATTTTTAGAACATCTTTATTTAATTAAGAAGAAATGTGATGAGGTAATTAAATAACACAAATTATTTAAGTTGTGTATTTAATTTATGATAGAAGTATAAAAGAAGTAATAATGATAATAATTAAATAAAATAAAGTTTTTAATTTTGTTTATTTAATTAGGAGAGAAATAGAAGAATTAATAATGAACTTAATATAAATAAATATTTCTATTTATTTACTAAGTAGATGAATTTAAGATTAATTAATCAAATAAGTGATTTAATTAATTAGATTCTCCGCACCATTTTAGGTGTCTACATTTTGCCCCTCTTTGAAGTGATGTGTTTATGCATTGCTTCAAAGAATGATTTTGCCTCAGCTGCCAGTATTGACGAAAAGTTTAAAATATGCCCCTGATTTTCCCCAGATGTTGAATTTTGAAATGATAGCGATATATGCCCCCACGGGAGATAAATTGATGAATTTTGGATTTTTTATGAGGAAATTGATGATTTGATGATAATTTGATGAAGCAACAATGATGAAACAATTTATCTCCCGATAAAGAAATACTGATTCCTCCAGTTGATTACGATGATGATTGATTATCACATCAGCTGATTGTTGATCCTGATAGATTTGAATATTATTGATCTCATGATAGGTGAGATTCAATGATAGATTGATTGATAATTGACCTCATGATAGGTGAGGATCAATGATAGATTGATGATTGATTAACCTCATGATAGGCGAGAATCAATGATTGATTGATAATTGACCTCATGATAGGCGAGGATCAATGATTGATGCTCACAAGATTTGATCAAAGTCTCATCAGAGCTGATTCAGATTTGATTAGGCAATGTGGTTGGACTTCTTTGATTGATATGATATGCCCCAGTATAAGATCGATTAATGTACTGGGACTTGATGATGCAAAATGATGAATAGAATAGGGGATGGGATGAGGAAGAGATAATGAAAGGAGAAGATGAAAAGTAAGTAAGCACAAATGGATTCAGGGATAAACGTGATGTTGCCCCGGTCAAGTTGCAAGCCAAGATTGATTGATGATGATGATAAGAGTGTTGTTGATGAGGGAATGATACATCCCGAAACAACTCAAAATGATAGGGAAGGATACATCCCGATGATGATGATGATGATGATGATGATTGGATAAAGGCTTGTAACAAGGTTGGGAACAAAACCAAGGATGTGATTAAATGATTTGTGCTAGAATTAATAGATTAAGATTGGATGGAATTTGAGATGATTGAAATGAAAGAAAATGATTCAGAAAGAGGTGATTAGGAAAACAATTATATATTATCCTAAGAATTATTGAAGAGATAGTGATATGATAAGGAGAGGGCATACATGTAGCTTTTGAGATTGAAATTGGTAGCTTTGAAACAAATCATAAATGCATATGCAAGACTAATATGGATGCAATCTATTTTAACCATGCAATTCTAAGTGTCATTTCAATAATCTTTTGATTTTGCTTTGTATCATCACTGAGCTTTTAAAAATGTTGAAAGAAAATACAAGCATCAATGATATGAGATAGACCAATGATGACCTGAGTATTTCTTTCATGATTTTTGATATTGCAAATGAACACAAGCATCAAGGTACAATTAAACCGAGATGACCTGAGCATTTCTTACGTAAACAGACAAGAATTAATCATTTTCTTAAGTGAATCGGAATGTCATCCATGATACTTGGTAGAGCACTTCCCACGACAATTCACAAAATAATAATGACTAACTCACAAACAACAAACAAAGAAAAGGTATCATTCTCCTTCCTTGCTTCTCTAGTTCAATACATCATTGAGTAGCTCCAAAGAAATGATAAGCAAATGATAAAAATAAAAAAAAGCACAACAATTCAAATTCTACTTAATGTATTTTCAAATCATTATTCAGATTAGATCATCAATGTTGAAATGTGTGTGTGGATGTTTGCATGATATTCTCAGATGTTTGACCAAATGATGTAACCTAAAGACCTATCCTAGGGGTCTCGGGGACTGATCAAATATTAGTCTTGCCTACGTTATACATGCAGAGACCACGTAGTTTGACTAACACAGACTCCATTTTTTTTTGTTTTCAATTTTTTGATATTTTGGATTTTGATGGATTTTTTGATGTTTTTGGATTTTGATGCATTTTCTGATGTTTTTGGATTTTGATGCATTTTTTGATGTTTTTAGGATTTTTGACAGATTTTTAATTTTTTTGGATTTTCAAGATATTTGATTTGGAATGAGATGGTATGACCGATTGAAGGAACAAGATGAACCACAATAGAGGTAATGCAACCATGGATAAATGATAGATCAAAATGAAAGTCACTGCAAAACATGTCACACAAGCAACATATCTCTTGTTGAAAGATGACAATAGTTGATTGATTAATATGCCAAGAATGATTAATTCCATAAGGCATGATGATGATAAGTACTTAGGATTACTGATATCCTCTAAGTACAAAAAGATTGATGATTGTTGACGATTGATTGACAAAAGATATGAGGATTGGATAATGTTTTACAGCTAGGCTCAAATATGATTTGCATGATAAGATTCAAGGTTGCAAAGGGACATGATGACATGGATTTTGATAAGCTAGGAGATATGGAATGGAAGAATGCAAGGATAACAAGAATGAATGGTGATGATCAAGATCAAATAGATAGACACAAAGACCAAGTACTTTGCCCCCATTCCTCATCAAAACCAAGGATGAAAAGAAAGGATGTATCTAGTAAGAATGATGGAATATGGATGAGATAAAAGATATGGTACAAAAGATATGGATAAAGCATATAGGATAAGCATATATGATGTTCAAGAAGATTCTTAACCTTATCAAGATCAAAAGTGGAAATGTAAGGAATGAGCGTAGAAAGGATAATGACCATGAATGATAAGATGGATGAGACTTGCCCCTAAGTGTAGAGTGCAAGAGGAATATGTAAGATAGGATATGGATGATAGGGAGATGGAGGAAGGACTTTAACATTGAGTTTCACAACCAATTATCCCTTTAATTAACCATGGAAATGGGGATTAGACTCATAAATGCTGGTAGATTAATGGTATGATGGAAGAGACTAAGGATTTATGCAAAGGTTTGGATTAAAGGGGAATGATGGGGGATGAATGTTGGATAATGGATAGATGGAAAGGATGACAAGCTCAACATTGGCACACACCTTGAAGGATGGTGGAGTGATGGAGGAAGAATGGATTTGGAAAGTGATAGGTTATTATATGGAAGATTGGAGGAAGCTTTTGGATAAGAAAATTTGGATGCCAATTTTGATTTTATTGCTTCTATGAGACTTTTAGGAATCCACATGATTTTTGACTTTGATATTTGCTTAGTGGGCCTTTGTGGCCTTGAAAAATTTTCATTTATGGACCTTTGTGGTCTTTGAAAATTTCCTTTTTTCTTTGATGGGCCTTTGTGGCCTTTTGAAATTTTCTTTTGATTTATGGACCTTTGTGGTCTTTGAAAATTTCCTTTTTGCTTTGATGGGCCTTTGTGGCCTTTTTGATTTTTCCTTTGATTTTGGATCAAGTTTTCTTTTATTTTTGCATGTCTCTTCAAGGAGACATGTTGATTCTTTGATACATGTGGATTTTGATATAGAAGCTTCTGATATTTGGCACCCAAATTGCTTTCAAAAGCAATGGGAGGGGAAAATTGAGATGAATGGTATGGAGGTATTATGGATGAGTTAACGTGGGTAGAATTTTGAAAGGGCATCAAGGATGTGTGCCTTTTTTTTTCTTGAGGAATAGGATATGGACCTAGGATAGATGGAAATTTTGATGGACTAGGATGAGGACCTAGGATAGATGGAAAGTTTGATGGACTAGGATGAGGACCTAAGATAGATGGAAGGTTTGATGGACTAAGATGAGAACCTAGGATAGATGGTAAGTTTGATGGACTAGAACACTTAGGTATATAACCAAGGCCATGGTGAGATGGGTGTTTTTGAATAAAAAGGGGTTCTAGGATACCTTGTTCATGAATGCCTAATCCTTTGCCTTTGTAGTTCATACTTTGACACATTCGTTTGCCAATGGGATATGTATTGTTTGTGAAACAAGATGCAAGTCCATTTTGGGGAGGATATGATATGGATGAGAGGTTAGGTGTTGGAAGCAAACCAGAATAGATAAAGGTGGAGGATCCCAATTTATAGGTATGGGTATCAGGACATAATAACCCGGCCAAAATAACCCTGGATAGAATAACCTGACCAAAATAACCCAGGGACAAAATAACCCAGGGTCATAATAACCCATGGACAAAATAACCCGTGGTCAAAATAACCCATGGACAGAATAACCCATGGTCATTTTAGATCAAGCTGGTAATGATGAGAATCATTTTTTAATATTCACACATCGACAGATCTTATCTTACCAGTTGAATATACAATTACCAATAGAGGGGAAAAGTTTTTTTCATGACAATAATGATGAGAATCATTTTTTAATATTCACCACCGCATAGAACTTGCAATTACTGAAAGAATCTGAAAATTGGTTTAGTGATGGTACATTTAAAACCATGCCAAGTATTTTTCAACAGTTGTACAAGATTCTTGGCTTGAAAATTGATGCAATATTTCCATTCATTTATATTCTTATGAGCAACAAAACAAGAACCACTTATACACAAGTATTTGCAGAATTAAAAAAACTTCAACTTGATCTAAAACCAAAATCTATACTTACTGATTTGGAATTAGGTTTCATGGGAGCTATTTCTGAATTTTTTTCCAAATGCCACTATTTGGGGATGTTTTTTCCATTTCTCTCAATGCTTGTGGAGGAAAGTTCAAGAAGAAGGTCTACAAACACATTACAGTGCTAATGAAGTATTTGCATATGAGATCAAGAAACTTGCTACATTAGCTTTCGTGCCTCAGATGGACATAATTGATGCATTTGAAACACTTCAACAATCTTCTTATTATACAAAACATGAGGAGACCTTGCAACCTATAATTGATTATTTTGAAGACACATGGATTGGTAGACTAACCAGAAGAGGCAACAAACGATCACTCAAGTTTTCAATCACAATGTGGAATTGCTATTCAGCTACTCAAGATGATCTTTCCATAACCAATAATACTATTGAGGGATGGCATAGAGGATTTAGTGAATTGCTTCAAGTATTGCATAACTCAATCTGAAAATTCATCAAAGCAGTGAAAAAAGAACAGAGTCTCCAAGAGAATAGAATAGAGAAATATATGGTTGGATACACTGGGCAACCAAGTAGGAAAAAATACTGTGAACTCAAAGAAAGACTAAAAATATTTGTTGATGGTTATGACAACCATAACATTTTATATTATATAAGAGGCATCGCTCATAATTTGACACTTTAATTGAAAATTTGAATAATAAAGTTTTTTAGCAACATACATGTAATTTATAAATTTTCTTTTCCTTTCTCTAGATTCTTATGGGGATATTTTGTCAATGGGTTATTTTGACCACGGGTTATTTTGGCTTGGGTTATTATGACCCTGGGTTATTTTGTCCCTGGGTTATTGTGACCAGGTTATTCTGTCCAGGGTTATTTTGGCCGGGTTATTATGTCCCGTAACCATATGTATGGGGTTCATGGATAGCTTGAATAGGTGTGATAGGCTCTTGACATGGGGATGATGGGATATTTTGATCTTGACTTGGAAAAGGATCATGAGGTGGTATGAAAGACATATCTTGAGTATGAGAAGGATAAACATCTTCATGGGATGAAAGGGCATCCTTGAATGGAAGCATATCTTGATCTTGATGAGGAAGGGAATCATGAGATTTTGTAGAAAGCATGTCTTGATCATTAGTTGGTAAGAAATCATTAGATAGGATTGAAGCACTAGCATGATCTTGTGAGGCAATAGAATCATGATATGGTATGGATTGATTAGATGATGTGGAAAAAGAACTTGGAAGGATACTTGTCTCTTGAGATGGATGTGAATTATTTTGGATGAAAAGTGAAAGGAGGGGATCATCATAAGATTCTTGGGAAATGGGATCTTGATAAAATATTGGAAGATTTTGTGAGATTGTGGAATGATTGGATGGAGTGGAAAGAATATTTTGATCTTGATGTGTAGGGGAGTCGATGCTAGCATGCTTTGGAGTGAGATTTTGACATGAATCATTAGATGTAGAAGATATGATAGAAGAGGATGATTGGATGGAATTGTTAACTTGAGTGAAAGAATCTTGAGGTTCATTTTGGCTTATGGTGGATGGAGATAAATGCATGACATGATAAAATTGTTCAATATCATTTGTATTTGAGGACTAAGATTTGGGCTTATTGAATTTTTGGAAAAATTCAAAGATATTGAACTTGGATGATGGAGTTGTTGGTGAAGAAGGTCCCATGTTCATTGTTTGGTCAAGAGGATAAGAAAAAATGTTTAGCAACAAATATCTCTCTGTGGTTGTTTCCCAAATTTGTTGTTGAAGGTTCTTTAGTTGATAAGCTAAAGCATTCAATTGATCCTCCTCTATTTCAGCCATGGTGGTTTGTGTTCTTGTTGGGATGATCTTATCTGATTTTAATGAAGGAAAACACAGCAAGCAAGAATAGAATAGTTGATTCAAAATCCTAGAATCTAAACAGATAGTGTATGTTCTAAGAACCAAACATGATTCTTCTTGATTTTCACTAGTTTATAACATATAAGACACTTCAGATAGACTCACTCCTAGAGACAAAAGGTCATTGTTATATACTCAAATGGCCCATAGCTTGGAATTGTGTCGACTCACACAGCCATGTCACCCCCTAGAGGGTGCCCATGTTTTTGTCTTTTCTAGGTGCGTACTCAAAGTGACGGAAGTGGATACCGGATCCCCTGAGCAAACAGTCCTTGGCAATTATATGGTGAGTGCTTGAGGGTAAATTCTTCTCCGCCCCTGCACCGCGGAGTATTACAATGTTTAGAAACTGACAAGCATGCTTCTATTTCTAGGTTCTTAGATTGGGTTTCCATTCAAAGTGGCAGATAGATAAACTCCCTCGAGAGACCTCCCAATCTTTAGAACAAAGATTTTGGGGATGGTTATCCTGCACACTTCCGTTGAAAAAGGGTTTCCCCAGATTCACATAAATTTTAAAGTGGGTTGGAATGCCATGGCTTTTGGCTGTCCCCACTCAGGTCATTCCCATAGGGTGAGTACTTTTTCCCACTACAGCAGGCCTGTCTAAAGGTTTTCATGAAAGCTTGAAAATGCGCAAAGTAAAAGTGAGTCTGGTATTCTGATGCACCCAGTTAAGGGGAGAGCATAAACCTATCACCCAATCACAGCAAAGAAATTGTTCTTTTTAAAACCCAAAAGACAAATGATCTAATCTATATGGAGATATTGCTCCATAAAAAGCATGATGTTCAATTTTAATCCCACAAGAAATGATGAAGTTTTTATCCTAGGATTGATCAATTTTTATCCATTTGCTATCCTAGGATTGATAAATTTTAATCCATTTTCTGTCCTAGGATTGATAAATTTTAACTAAAAAGAGACCAAAAAATAAAAAATCTGGCCGCGGATGCGTCGGATCCAGAAAACCCTAAACCTTAGACCAAGTTACAATGTGATTTGACTTTAAATGTAAAATTGAAAATTTTAGCTCTACAAAATGTAATAAATACCTACACCATTGCATAGCTTATGAAATTCTACCCCATTTAAAAAAAAAGCATTGAAAAAGACATCCGTATGACCAAGATATGGCCATTTTAAGATTGACTATCAAGACACTAAATCTGAAGGCTAAAACATAGCCCTAAAGTGCTACAACAGAGCTCCTAGGCACTAAAACAGAGCCCTGAAACACTGTTGAATTGTGTTGAAGCACTAAAATAGTCGGTTGAGGCGCTAAAACAATTGTGTGGCACGCTAAAACATTTGAGTGGCGCGCTAAAACAGATGACTGACGCGCTATAAGTTTTCTCCGACGCGCTACAGAATCTCTCCGATGCGCTATAAAAAGCCACGGTTCTGCGAAAACAAACACGCCGATACCTGTAAGACACTTTTCACAAAAAAATTGCAGAATATGGGGTTATGCCCCATGGTGGGTGCCAAATTGTAAGTGGTAGAATGAGTTAAACAAACTAAACATGCTTCTACACCTCTAAATAGGATAGGGTTGAGAGGAAAGGTGGTTGAGAGGACTTCCTGCATGTTTGTCCCCAAAGCTCTTCCCGTGAATGACAGTAGAATTAATTAAATTTTTGAAAATTTAATTTTATTGGTGAGTGAATAGTGGTAAATAATTTTATGCATAAATTTAAATAATTTTAATTTATTTAAATTTAGCAAAAGGGGAATAAATAATTTAATAAATCAAACTATAGGGTTTGTTTATTAAATTAAAACAAAAAGGAAAATGATAATTATATAAAAGATTTTAGAATATCTTTATTTAATTAAAAGAAATGTGATGAGGTAATTAAATAACACAAATTATTTAAGTTGTGTATTTAATTTATGATAGAAGTATAAAGAAGTAATAATGATAATAATTAAATAAAACAAAGTTTTTAATTTTGTTTATTTAATTAGGAGAGAAATAGAAGAATTAATAATGAACTTAATATTAATAAATATTTCTATTTATTTATTAAGTAGATGAATTTAAGATTAATTAATTAAATAAGTCGTATTTAATTAATTAGATTTTCCAGACCATTTTTAGGTGTCTACAAATATAACCTTTTGAATCTAGTTCTTTTACTTGTATTAATTTTGATGGGGTACCTTTAGAATCTATTTTTATGATTGTGATCCATATAAACTATAAACCACTTTTAAATAATTATTCATATTATTTTACCAAATAATTATTCTCTTGTATGATTAGGGCCTCATCTTACTAAAACTCTTATCTCATCCATGCCTTATTATGTTTAGAGAATATTTTAACTTACTATATTCTAATGATATTCCACTTGAAAAATACATTAAATCATTTTAATCCTTGGTATATTTACCAAACATAGAGGGGGTTTATTCCCATTTGTAACTGTGATAGGGTGAATTTAGGTGCTAGAAAATGACCAGCAAGCAAAAGAGTGCAAAATAACACTAAAAACAACCTACACCTCAAGATTAGCCTAGTTGAATTCAACACAAAATAAAGACAACAAATAAAATTTTATACCTTGTCTCGAATCGATCCTTTGGTTGGCCCTTCGATCTTCAGTGTTGTATGCTCCTTGGATGGCACAAGATGCAAGCTAGATGATGATAAGATAATGGATGGAAGTGGATGCAAATGTAAAAATGGCTAAGTATGAATTCTAGGAAAATTTTGCAAGAGTTTGGCTACAATGCATGATCTCTCCCAAAATGAAAGAAAAAAGGGGGTATTTATAGAGAATTTGGGATTCTCTAGGGAAATGGATGGTCAAGATTGAGCCACCAAGATCAAGATGTAGGGCTAAGGTGAGTTGAGAACTCACAAGCCCTCACATCTTGACATGTGGCATGTGATATGGCTTAAAAAGGTGATGTGTACATGAGGTGGAAGGATAGTACATGACATGGAGGTGGTACATAGTACCTTGGGATTGGGACAAGATCTCCTCATAAAGGAGGTACTTGTCCCCATGTGGGTGAGAGGACATGTGAGGAATTAAAAATTCCTCAAATATTCTCATAGGGATGATAGAAGGAATTTAAAATTTCTTGGATTGCATTGGGGGATTAAATGTGAATTAAAAATTCACATAGGGAATGGAGTGTCTTCTCCAAAAGGAGAAAGCATTTAATAGGGTTGACTCAATTAAGTGATTAAAATTGTGCAAGTACTTGATTAGACTAATTAATGAAGATTAGAAGAGGGTTAGATTTCACATGTGACTTGATGTGACAAGTCAAAGATCACATGGGGAAGAGAAAAAGAAATTTAATATTCCTTAGAAGGATAAAAGGAATTAAAAATTCTTTGAGAGGTTGATTAGGCTAGTTAATGAAGGATTAGAGGAGTGTTAGGTGGCTAAGAGATATTAGAGGCCAACTTGCAAAAATTGGAGGATGTGACACATCCTAATCAAGGATTAGGCATGTGCACATCCCTAATGATGAGATTATAAGATGGATTAGGATTAGATAAAAAATGATGGAGGATGTGACATAAAGGGAATTAAATAAATGGAATATTTATTTAATTCATTTGATGAAAGGGGAAGGTATTTAATTATTTAACTAGATACTTTAGAGATTAGAAGAATTTTAGAGGGATTAATTAAATAATAATAATATTACTTAATTAATGCAGATAAGGGGATGTTTAGATGAAAGGGGATAAATTTGGATAAATTAAGTGTCCAAATTTAGGTGTCTACAGTAACCATCATTGTAGGGTTTAAGTGTGTATTGGATTTATTTATTTACTTTCTAGGGATTATCCTTCCACCTAACGTGATTACTTTATTGGATTTCTTTATCTTTTCCTTAACTATCTTATGCCTTAATTTACTTTGTTGTTTTTCTAATCTTTCTCTTCTACCATTATTTCTAGCTAATTGAATTATGAAGTATTCATGCCTAGTATTTTGTATTATGAAGTATGAATTATGTTTTTTTCCTTAAAAACTGTAAACTCTCTTAATCTTTTCCATCTTTCTATCCTAAGCAAGGATTCAATACTTAAATTTATTCTTTTCAAACTAGATCATTCTTATACTTAGATTAGACAATAACTAGTTTTTTATATGCCTTTTATTCAAATTTTATAACATTACATGTGTGTGTGTATGCGTAGAACTACATATGTGTATGTACATAATGTATTTACTATACATTTAACATGTTTAACATATATAAATCACAAATACATGAGCATGAGTTCTCTAAATCTAGATATAATGTATAAACACTCTTGAGTGTAAACATGTACATGTACACATGTAGATTAACATAAACATTTAAACATCAGAAAACACATGTACATGTAGATAGATGAACATAAACATGAACATTATAAGAAAAAAGGTACATGCATGTAGATTGAATGAAAATAAACATATAAACATAAGCAAAATAATATTTTTAAACTCAAACACATGTATATCATATAAGAAAATGTACTAGAGATCATCAAATGTAGGTAATAATGTATCAAGAACCTAACAAATGTACTAGAGATCATCAAATGTAGGCAATAATGTATCAACAACCTAACAAACATGTGCTAGAGGCCATCAAATGCAGCCTGTCATATATAATGTTCAACAACTCATAGATCCATTGCAACTTAATAGTCATGCCGACTCCTAGTTGAACGACCCTTTGAATGAGAATCCTACTCCAATAGATATGTCGAGCCCTAGAGATAAAATTGTACACAATGTGTTAAATACATACACACACACACACACACACACACACACACACACACACACACATATATATATATATATAATGAAAGTTATTTAAGAATGTACATGTATTTTTAAATATCTATCTAGATATATATACATGTATGTACACATATATGTATATAAAAATTTAAAACTCACATGTCCATTGGCAACAATATCATCCATAGAATCATGCCGACGTACACAATCTGACCCCATGATAGAAGTAACATGAGGTATGTCCATCTAAACTATACATATATTATGAATAATTGAATTGAACATGCACATGCACACATACATATAGATACACATGTACCTGCACATTAGGTGGCATCGGATGATCCAAGCCCTCTACAATGGCCACTTCCACCAAATCAACCAAATGCGCTATTTTCTTAGTTGATGTTTCAAGATCTACATCTATCTGAGCCATCACATGTCATGCTAGAAATGATGAGTGAAGGGGACTAACCAGCTAAGATGACATCATCATGATGAATCTAGACCAATCAACATCTCCACAAAACCCATAGAATTCTGCACCCTCTCCATGTCAACTGAAGGATCAATAGCTTGTGTAGAAACCAAATGATCTGTAGCTGGATCCTAATATGCACTGGTGTTGGGATGAGAGTGATGACAATGATGGGATCCTAGATGTGAATGAACTCCAACACCCAAACAGCCTATAATTCCCCGCCATGAAGCCCTAGAGGACAACACGCTACAACACACAAAAATGAAACAATTTTTTTTTTTTTAAATGCAACATACTAAGATTGTAGAAGATACAATAACTTGTATTCTAACCTAAGTTCTCTAAGGTTCCATTACTACGCTACTAGAATCCCATTAACCAAACTAACACGAATAATAAATCATCTCATTTAACAAGATTCATCTATCAATATGATTTTCATTTAATTCATCACATTTAAATGATCTACCAATAATAATCATCCATATCATATCATCAATAGATACCATTCAAAATCAATTTCATTAACTAATCTAAGCAAGGTATATCATTAACATTACCCATTACAAGAGCAAGGTCAACAATGAATTACAACATTACTTGATTACATTAATGCTTCCTCAAGATCAATTGGGGAGATTGTACATCAGATTTCAACACATGATACAACTAAATTCAAATCAATACAAGTGCACGTAGTACATTCCACTCAAATAGGAACAAGTGCAGAAGTCCACATCACCATGAGTAGTCACCACGAACACGAACAACAACAAGGGAACCCAATAGAGAGATAGGCACATTCCACCTGACCATGTGGAACCCTAAGGTCCACCCCCATGCTAGGAGATAGCAATAAGGTCCCACAACAACAAACAGGGAAACCACAACTTGACATAACAGGGCTAAACAAAGGACAACTGATGAAACAACACATAAGAACATACATTGCTTCTGGAGGACATCACATATTGAAGGGAGAGAACAAATAAGGGAATAATAGCCTATAGAGGGAAGAGTGTCATCACATGGTCCTAACATGGGTAACCCTAACAGTCTCTCACTAGATGCCAACCCCCATCTATGGTTACCTTGATAGCCTCTCACTAGGCGTCGGCCCCATAGGGTAACACATGCAGAACCAATCTTGCTTTCGTGAGGACAAGGAAGTTGGTCTTGCCAACTAGGCCTTCTCAACCCATCCTTAGCCTAAATGATCACTACAAGCATGGGAAATGCATTCACTTATCTTGATTAATATGTAAACTACCCAACCCCCTAATTCATTGTAAGTTATCACTGAGTTAAGAAACTCCCACATGGGTTACCTTGGCACCACTTTGTGCGTCAGCCCCCATTGAGAACCAATCCCCCTACTAGCAGCTAGGAGACCCAACAAAATCAATAGGGTAAAGCCATCATGCACAAATGAAAACCACAAAATTACATAACCCAAGCAAGGCATGGACCATCTTTCTCTCACACACAACTATAACCACAATAAGGAGTGCATGGATAAGACCCACAACAACACATCACAAGTATAGTACCAACCAATTCAAGGCTCAAATATAACATTTCATCCAATAACATATTTTCCCCAAGCCTCTAGAAGACTTACAAATCCATTAAACACAAAGGACTCCCACTTTTAAACAATCACCAAACCGCCCCGCTCCCCCCCATTCCCCACTCTATAATCACAACATAGTATTCAATGCAAGCAACCAGTCCAAATGTACAACCACAAAATACATTGTTTCCACATCCCACATACCTCTTTACTCTACCACACAATTCACTTAATTTGGTCATTTACCACAACATAAATTATTCAAAATAACCAATTACACAATAATTTTACAAATAGTTAAGAAAGTAATCAACATTCATTAATTAGTAAAAAGATACCTTAATTCCTATATTTAACTAGACCTTCAATTATTTAAGTAAAGCAACTTTTCTACTCATTCTTTTCTATAACTATGATAACGTGTATACATACATACATACATACATACATATATATATGTATATATATATATATTATATGTATATATGCACTTTTCGGTACATATATATACACATATATACATGTATTTATATATATGTACATATTATAATCATAATGTTGTTGGAATACAATATTCCATATTACAATATGACAATATATAAAACACATAAAACATACAAATATACATACATATATATATATATATATATAATATCAAATGCCAAGATTCAATACGAATTTTTTCGAATTACATAAAATCGAATGCTAAGCAAAGGAAACAACCAGTAATGATTTCAAATACACAACATCAAGTTCAATCATGAATGAGACATATTACAAGCACAAGGCGAAAGCTAGACCATCAGATTTAAGCCATGATACATTGTATTTTTTAATATAAAACACAGAAGAAAATTAGCAAGCCGGTTCTATAGTTCTTGCTTTTCATTTAATTGATATGTATCTGTTGACGAGTCTTAATGAAACAACAATGTGCAAACAGAATATTGCTATTCTATTTCTCCTAAAAGAGAAAGACAACACATGGATATCTTAGCTCCCAATGTCTTTGCAGTTGGTTCTCAACTGTGCTGATATTGCTCAATGGTCAATGTAACAGTAATGTTCAAGGGGCCTGCTGGTGTTGAGCTTGTGGATTGTTCTAAGATCAAACATGAATTTAAACCTACTCTAACCAAGGTTTTTAAAGGAACCAAAAAAGATAGATCAAAGCTTGGAACTAAAAAGAATAATAATTCATCGAACTTAACCAGACTTGTTACCTTTCAAGGAATTGCTAACTGAAACTGAAAAACAAAATCCACTTGTGATTGACAAACAGCTTCATTCATCCACAGTGCTAATTTTAACAACAGATTGTAAATCACTATTTAAACAAAACATAAAACAAAACTTCTTTCCTTGAAAGCTTTTCAAATCAAATGATTAACCCACGATGAAAACCATTCTGGAACACAATATGAAATAGATTAAATCTGGTTGCTTCTATTGTTAGTGAAACAGATAAGCAACATTTACAAATCTGACACAATCACCAGTGTACAGAAAACCTATGATTTCAGATTGTTTCCATCTATACTAAGAAAACTAGAAATATACATTACTGTCTATGCTGGATCTAATTCCTATTCTATTGCTATTCTTAAACTTTTCTCTACTACTACTCAGAAGATTACTACTATTCTTAGAAATCTATCTCCATCTCTATATCTAAATTCACATCCTCCTCTCTTTTTTTTAAAAGAGGCAAAAAATGCCATATATACAGGATATGCCCAAAAGAATGCGCTAGCCCCCTGTTTTAGGGTTTTACAAAATATCTGTTGGTTGTAGGAGGGTTGGCCCTCAGATCTTTTAGATAAAATTGATTCTGTATTAAATGTGTATCCCTACTATCCATGTTGGCGAGGGATTATTTCGAGGGTGGTCTCAAATATTTTGCAACTACAGCATTAACTCCTAGTCTCTGTGTCCACCTTCGAACTCCCTTGCATAGCTGTCTTGAATGCTCCAAAGTATCACCATTAATAGCGATCTGCCTTTTTCTGCCAATAGACTCCAGATATTCCTGATACCTGTGGTTGTTTCTTTCCTTTGGCCCCCTTTCTACTCTAGATCTTTCTACACGTTGACCATCTCTAGAAGCAGAGCATCGGGCCTCCTTTTAGATCTAAACACCATCATTCCTGAGTCGATCCATCATGTAGTACCCCTCCATTCTCACCTAAGATGTGCAGGTAGTCTGGCTAAGGAATCAGAAGAGGAAGATAGGACAAGAGTTTCTAATGGTATTTTATATGTTGTGATTGAATTAATTAAATAAGGGTAATATTATTAATTAAATAAGGGTAATATTATTTATTAAAATGTTAGATTAAATTGTATTTAAAATTTTAAATGTTTTATTTATGTTTTTTAAAAAAAAAAGTCATGAGTTTATTAAATGATAACTAAAATATTAAATAGTTTTTATTATTTTAATTAATTATTTGTTGAGGATAATTGTTAGAATAAATTATTTAAATTCATTAGATAGTGTGCCTTGCAAATAAAGCTTACAAAAGCTGATTAAAACAAAAAGTATTAAAGAATAGAAAAATAAATAAATAAAAGAATGAAAAAGATGAAAGAGCGAATGTGATTTGATATCTAACTGAAAAGCTTGCTTTTAAAGAATTTTATACTTTTATTCTGAATTTTTGTGAGTTTTTTGAATAAATTGGAATATCTTTTATTTAATTAAGAATTTTGTGAGTTTTTCACACACAGAGATTTTATGGAGACAAAAATTGAAAAAAAAAGAATTGTGATGCCTTTTTTTAATCTTCTAAAGTTTTCAAAAGGGATTTTTCCATTCTTTTGTTTTGGGGAATGCTTTGAAAAGAGTCGTGGGATTAAGGATTTGAATTCAAGATTTGAGCACGGTTTTCTGAAGAAAAGATTCAAAGCAGGAAGAAGAAACTCATCGTAGAGGCCATCGGGAACAAGCAAACATCATCAGATTCTCAAATAAGCGTAGGATTCCAGGTTCTTTATTTTAAATATTTATTTAAATTGTGTTGTTAAAATATTGTCTGTACAAAATTGTAGATATTTATTTTGATTTTGTGAAATTATAAAAAAAAAAAAAGAATTAGATAATTTGTTTACATATGTTGAAATATTGTCTGTTAATTCGTTGTGAAATTTAAAAAAAAATCCTTGTAGAAGAATTGTGAAAATCTTAGATCCTCTCTAAAGAAATAAATTTAAAATGGTAGAAAATTCAAAAAGAAAACAATAGATAATTTAGAAAATCTCACTTATAATTTAGAAAACCTCTGTAGGATTGAAAAACAAAGGAAATCCTCTGATAAATTAGGAAAAATGAAATCCTATGATAAAATAATAAATATTTTCCTGTAGAAAACAACAAAGACATAAGGTCACTAAATTCATCATAACTCACAATTTACGAACTGGGTATAACTGAATTTTTTATATGTGTTAAAATATTTAATGGTGCAACTGTAGTAAAAATTGTAGAAAGACCCAGATCCGAAAACAAAAGTTACACAAGTCGCAATACACTAGTTTTATTATTAGCAATGTTTGAATATAATAAATTATTTTAATGTATTAATTAATAAGTATTTATATATATGTTTAATTATATGTATTATATATATATATATTTAAATATATTTGTTTAATTGGTTATTTTGACTGAATAAATATTTTTAAAAGAAAATAAGCCTTAATTTATTGTATGGTTTATATCGAGACAATTGTAATTGGTTATATTGAAGGTTGGAATCTTTTAATAATCATATTAATTTAATTCTTGGATCTTTGGTTTTAGTGAGAACTCTTAAATGATTTCACTTGTGGATTTTAGAATTGCTCAACTAAGAAATATCTTGATAAAATAGAGATTATTTTAGATTCTTCCTTATGTGGACTTAGCAGGTATGGTTTATTAAATTAAAATCAGTATATTATTGGTTACTTGGTTTTTATAATAAACCTGTGGGATATTCAATTATTGTTGGTTTAGAAAATTCATCGTTTAGGTTATGATGTGATAAACCTAGCTTATTATCCATTACCATTATTTGATATACTTATACCAATTAGAATATCTACGAACTCATATTTATTCATTGCAATTATTAATATTGGAACAATAACTGATGGACTATAGTTTTAGATAGCTTTAAGATTCAACTTTATTAATTGCATATATTATGTTAGTTCAATTTATTAGCTATACATAGGTTCTAAAGATGATTGATTGATATGTTAGTGAATAGGAGCTAAGAAATAGTAAAGGATAACATAGTTCAAGTGTAGATTACTATCTTGATTATAATTGTAAATAGTACTATCATATAATTCAAATGTTGATATTATATTGTTGAATTCTCATTTTGAATGACCCTTGAAATGTTTTCATACATTAATAATCAATTTGTATATTATAAATTGATATAGTTGAATGTTTAAGTTTTGAGTATTAGTTTATTGAGTGGTATTTGACTAGTGATAAGGATTTGATATCTATTGTAAGTGCATATATTAACTGTTTGTTTGTTAACCAAGAAGGATGTGAAATCACTATTTTCTTCCACGGTGGATAGTTATAATATATATACGTATATGTTTTATCGTGAGCTATCTAGCTAAAAGGAAATGTTGTTATGTCTTGTGACCTTCCTTGTGCAAGTATGAATAAATATTTGAGTAGGTTATTTTTATTTTATTTTTGCAAGATTATGCTTACCTTGTTCTTCAGTCTTCGGCTTCACCTAAGTGGTTGGCAACCGCCTAAGAAACTGTTTGGGGTGATGGACCCTAGAAAGGGTTGCATACCCACTCCTCTAGTATGTAATGTTGTATGGGTCACATAATGTTCATGCATAGAGGATTGAGATTAGTGTGTATTTGTGGTGTTGTGTTACTTTTGTGTTGGGGTAGATTCTTCTTTGAAAGTCTTATGAGTGAACCCTTGGTTGGTCAGTCAATGAGTTGGAGCAGCTCAAGTTGTCGAACTACGGTGCCTCTGTGAATTATATACGTAGGCAAGGCCATCGAGTGATGAGCTCCCGAGGCATTAGGTCGGGCCCCTAGGACTGTTCTCCTGAGTCTTGTTTGAGATTTGTCATTTATTTCTGATAATGTAAAAACTACCATTGATTTATATAGCTTCTCTTAGTGATCATGTGCTAACTATCTTTGATCTGATGGGTGTGCCAAGTCATGTAGACCTTGCAGGTATAGGCATTGGGAGCAAGGACTTGTCGATAAAATAGAATGTAAGAGGTATGATAAGCTGACCTAAGTAAGTAGACTCTATTGCCAAAGTTAGTAAATCACTTCTATCTTTTCTTGTAGCTTGTGTGATTATTGAATATAGCTATAAGTAGTGAATTGTGTTGTTGTTATCTTTGTTTTCATTGTTAGTTGTTTGTGAAGTAATCTCGCGTGCCCCAGAGAACTAAGTGTAATAGTGTAACGTAATGTGTTATGTGATTATGGTTAATGTTCTTACATGTTCAATTGTATTGTTTAAAAAAAAAAAATATTATTTGCTTTGTGTGTGTTCCCTGGGGTTTGCATGGTGGGCGTTACACATCACCCTTGATCTCAGAATGAGTCCATGTCATTTGCATTTTGTTGATCTTCTTCACAGGGGTAGTCAGTCAGTCAAAGGACCAATGGGCCACTCCTTTAGCTTCTTCTGATTGGTGAAACATAGGCCATGCAAAATTCTCAGGCGGTCAAAGGTCATTTGAATGGAATCGCATGTCGGTGAGACACTAATCGTGTCTCCCCGATGCGATTATACCTCATAGCAACCATCGGCGTAGCATAAGACGGTCGGAAAGACCTCCCATCGAGCTGGGCAAGTCATATCAATACCACAAAACCTATTGGCAAGACCTCTCAGTGAGCCTTTCTTTCTTTGGCGAGCACACCCATGTCGGGAAGACCTCACATCGAACTCACGCCCTGTCGCCGAGACATCTTTGGGTCAACGAGACCTTTCATCGAGAGCATTCCATTACACCGAAGGGAGAAAACATGTCGACGAGACCATCGCTAGTCGGCATGACCTTATGTCAAACCCCTTTATTCTGTATTGGCAAGACCCTATTGGGTCGACAGGACCTTTCGCCAAAACCACAACTCTTTCGTCGACACCATGGATAGTCAGTGAGACATTTTTTTGAGCCCTAAATCTCTCGGCGAGCTCATCTCACTTCGGTGAGATTCCATCCTATTAGCAAGACTCTCCATGGTCGGGGAGACCTTTTTCCAAAGACACTCTATTTTTCCAAGACATCTTGTAGTCGCCCAGACATTACACCAAAGAGAGAACCTTCAGCGAGACCTTTACCATTCGGCCAGACCTCATGGCGCATACATCTTTCTCCCTGAAGGCACAACTTGTCAGCGAGACATTTCTTAGTCGCTGAGACCTCATAACGATAATACCTCCTTTCGCCGAGACCTCACCTCATCGGTGAGACCTTTCAACAAATGCAAACCTCTCTCCCCGATGTCGTTTCATTTCACTGAGACTCTGATGGATTGGCGAGACCTTACGCCAATATTATGTCATGTCGGCGAGAGTTCCTTCCTTTGTCGAGACATTACACTGAAGTCTCCTCTTTCACCGAGAGCTCATTTTACTTCGGGGAGACCCTGCTTGGTTGGCGAGACTTCATGTTGACACCACCCCCCACCTTTGTCGCTGAGACATCACACCGATCGACGAGAGACATAGAAACTCATAGCAACCAAAATGTCTCAGTGACCCTTTGGATTTCAAATGAACAGAATCAAACTGCCAGTCAGCTAGACAACAGGAGGGTCCCAACGACTTTTCCTTGAGGAGTTTTATGCTACATGGGACTGAGGCATGCTTTATAGCCAACTTTCTTAAGAGATATCATCACGTGTAGAATTTAATCCTGCATTCAACAAAGAAAACCATAGTAAAGATTACATAAACCAAGGTTAGTTAATCAAAATCATCATTAAAACAAATCCTATGTCAGTAAGGTGCCATTAAATCTTCAAACAAAATGATCATACAAATAGTTCGGGTTTCAGGGCCACCCACGGAATCCAAGCCAAGGAGGAATTTTGGAGAATTCTGAGCCAAGCAGATTCTGGTGGAATAAACATGAAAACACCTACTAGAAACTTAATTCGATCATTATCAATCAAGGAACAACATGTGAGATCTCAAAATAACATGAATTAATCATAAAATGCATCATCATTTGTTAAAAAGTCCTAATACTCCGTATTTCTTCACATTCCATCAGATTCCAAGAAAATCCGCATGGGACGGATTTTTGCGAAGGAGGAGACATTCATGCAAGTTCGAAAAAAATAGGGAACAACGGATCTCAGGAAAATCTGGAGGAGAAAGAAATCCACATAAAAGGTGCATCTCCGAAGGCCTCAGGAATTTCGGGAAAACCCGGATGGGAGGGAAAAATCAAGAAAATCCGGTCCACACGGAATTCCACAAAGACCAAAAATCCCCGAACCTAGCGCTTAGCTGGAGTTTGAACGAGATCCAGGAAAATCCGGAGGAGGAGAAAAAATCCAGAACTGGGGAGAAAACCCGAATTCAAACTGAGGCAGAACCAAATTCAGATAAAACAAAGTATAGACCCAGGAGGAAAACAAAAGGAAAATTCTCCAAGACCAAAGCCAAAAAAAAGCAAAGGCAACAAAAGCAAAAAGAGAAAGGGGGACCTATTTTTTTCTAGAATAAAATGGGGTGGTTATGCAAGGCATAATAGTATCAAATGTGGAATTGAATACTTGTTGAGAGACTTATATGGCGAGCTCCCACCTCAGCGTGCTCTTTGGTTAAAATATACAATGTATACAAAATCAACTTCAGGTATAACACCTCCCCATAATAGCTCACAACAAACAATTTCTACAAAATAAGAAATGGTCTCTATAGCGTAGCTCAGGTAGCAAGATCACAAGGAAGAGAGGAGAAAGGAGGGCAAGGCATAAATATCAAAATACAAAACCAAACGCCGATCTTAAGATTCAACAAAGTGAAACAAGATACAAAGTATCGTCTACTACCTAAGCTATGCATGGCTATCAAAAATCCCAACCTATAATGAATACATCGAAATAAAAGGGCGATACAACATCGTTTTCCAGGCTAACTACATTACATTCAATGAAATCTAGAATAAATTTCCATCCCTTTTCAAAGAAAGCATATAAATCGAACCAACATAAATGAAACCATAGTAAGGAATTTAAAATTCAATATCAAGCATAATCATAGATATAAAGGGTGTGAATTGAAAGAAGCACCAATATAAATTGAGTGCCAACCATATCAATCATTTCCAAAATTTAATGCGCATAAAGAATTCCAACACAAAGCAATAAATAAGAATGTCAAAGTTTAGCTTCAAGATGAAAAAAAAAGGGGAAAGAACCATTCAGATAGGGAACCAACAAAGATTGGAGGGGAGTCGACCACTGGCCGAGACTGGGGTTTAACCAAGGTAAAACCAATGGATAAAATTCACAGGCAAAGGAAATATATTTGGAGGGAAAAATAAATCAATGGAATATAAAGACATTTTATAACTACAAAAAAAAAAAAACTAAACAACCAAGTGGCGAAATAGACAAAGGGGTTGTGCTTAAGCAATAATACATAGGTTTAGAAATTTGTTGCAGTGAATAACCCAGTCACTGAATTTACTAAATTGATCATCTCAGAATTAAACAAGAAATTGTTTTGTTTCAAGCAGAGTAATACTCAATTTCCATTTTCTACAAATTTAGAATTGAGATTAGCAAAGAACCTAGTTTTTTCTTGCTTGACAGAGCTGAAATCTTGATCCTAAGCTCTTCAAAATCTAGTTAACGACTCCATCTCTTCTACAATTTTTCAAAAATAATCTCTGCCAAACTCAATTCAAACTTTACCCCCCCAAAAACCAGATGAGAAGCCTCTAAGAGCAAGAACAACTATTCACAAAAGACAAGATTAGTTTTCAGATATGATTGAAAATTCCCCAACAAACTCTTTAGAACTCCAATTCCAAAAAAACCCCAAATCCAGTAGAAAGTCTTGAAGAAAATAGAGGAAAATATTCATGGGTGGAATCAAGATTGGTTTCTTTTAGATATTAGTAAAAATCCCCTTTCTTTAAGCCAATTAACCAATTTATTCACCACTCCCAATCCATTACTGCATGCACTCCCTTCTTTAATTTAATTATTTTATTTTATTTTCCCACTATTGTTTTCCACCACTCCTCAATATGTTAATTAATAAACTTATCTTCATTTATTTACACACAATAATCAACTCTTAAAATATTTAATTTATTAATTATAATCCTTTCATTTTAATTTTGTTTGCACAACACTTTAAATCATATATTTATTTCAATATTTCATTATTAACACATACTTTAATTAACATATTTATTTTTATATTTCTTTATTAAATCATAATTTTAATTTAATTAAACCAAATAAAACATTAATAATATTTTATTTAATCAATATCTCAATTACATTAAAGCATCTATTTTTAATTATCAAAATGCCTTCTTGAGATTAATAGTATTTATTTTAATATAATAATCAATTGAAGCACTAATCAATCAAATTAATCGAGTGAACAAAATACCAAGTAGTACTTGACCTCACAGTGACATAGAAGGCAATACCACAACAACAAAGACGAACCAAATCACAAACGAACAACACTACCAAGGTGACAACGGATACTCATCCTCATCAAGGATGATGGCTCAACAAGGGACCGAATTCTATCTCCATCAACAACTTCCATTGGGTTTAAGGAACACTCAAACTTGGAAATTTAGGTGGAGTTGATGCCTAGTACCTACAACTTGCAGCAAACCACACAATTGAACATATACATAATCAAACAGTCAAGCACACCATGAAAGGAACGTCGATACATCATAGGGCACTCACAAGTGAGTGATGTGACACTGTTCACCTTCACCAAAATACATCAACACACAATAATCAGATGCCAATAACATGATCTAAGAACATACATCAGATAATCACATGGTGCCCATAGCAAGAATAATCCACATAATCAATTAAATCGATTTACTAATCATGAAATAAACATAAACATCAGTGGTAAAGTATCATCAACTATCATCATAATAGTGAATTCAACATCAAACAGAATATCATCATGTCCAAATACAAACAAATAACTATCAGTAACAAAAAGAAAACTGAGGGGCACTACACGACCTTTGACTTAGTCTATAGAGATCCCATGGTTTGATGTGATGAAGACATATGCCTCCAAGAGGTCCTTAGCCAAACAATGCAAAGTACTGCATTCCATATCACTTGTAAGTTCATCTAGTTGTGTGGGTGTAGGGATTCCCACCATTGTAAAAGGATGAATTATGCTACGTTGTGCTACAAATGGTGTGGATCATGAATGTACATAAATCAAATATTGAGACATATGATAAGTGACATCCTAATGGTCACAATTGCAATATCACCTACATTGTCAATTTCTTCCTTTAAGGAAGCAATGACAACTTGATCTGCTAAGGGGGCTAGAGTTGGGGTGAGAGTAGGAGACCTCTCACCAACCAATACCCTAAACACTGAGGTTAGTTGCTCTGCTCAACAATAGGTGTCCCTATCGACAATCCTATCATGCCCCTAACCAACATATGGTTGAATGTCTATGTAGTTGACTTTGAGGCCCAAATGAACGTCAACATACAACTGTTGAACAAAATATAACAAAAGTTGGTCATTGTTTGGATATCTACCATGCGCTGCAAGAAATCACAGGTAGATCAAAGTGGCCATAACAACATCCACACATTTGGTGACCTAGTATGACCTCACCTTAGCTTTAATTTGATAGGATGGAAAACATTGGTTTTTAATCATATCTCTGGTCACAACATCTTTTATTTGAGAAAAGGGAACCTCACCACATACTTCTTCTCACATGTGAGAAAGAATAGTAGCTACTCTCTCAAGGGAAAATGCACTAGTATCCTCAATTTTATCTCTAATTTGTTCTAGGCTATGTATTATGGACATGCAAGTGTCTGCATATATGCCTGTGTTCGTACCATCAGTTAATGAATCTCACAATCTCTTAATCTCACTATATTAGTACTTGCAAATAGTGTAGGAAGAGGTGGAACATGTGCATTTTCCATGATGTGTACCTAAAGGAGAAATGAGACCTTCTTGCTTTAATATATCTTGATCTAGAGAGTAGAAATAATGTACAACACATACATACATGTTCAATTGATTTAAATTTAAAACAACTATTTACAAGCATGATATAGAATGTAAATTGAACTATAGATCTAGATAATAGTTCTTGTGCATGTGTGCAATAAATTTAATGTAACTTCTAGAAATGTTTAAACTATTTACTAGTGAAACAAGTAAATTAAAATTTTAAATATTAATAAATCTAATGTAATTCAAAGTAAGAATGTGTTCACTCATTTCACCAAAATGTAGAAACTTCTAGTTCTATACATTTAAATATATATAAAATGATCAAGATAAATATATGATCCATGAGTAAATCACAAGGGCCAACAAGTTCTTTTGGCAAGATTTGAAAGCATCTCTCTAGATAATTATAAAGTCTACATGGGTTAAGAAAGAAAATGGTTATTCTCTCTTATAAAGGGGAAAGATCAATAACAATTAAATTCTAAAATATAATTGAAAAGAACCAATTTTTTTGGCAATATTTTTATAGGAAATTTAAAAATCAAACAAGTTATATATATAATAATAATAATAAGCCATTAGAGTAGGAGTGACTCAATGAAAACCTTGAAAGTACAAAGGGTGTAATGCACGTATTCAAACTTTGACTCATTTGTGTGATTCTTGAGTTGATTCTTAGTAGATGTCATAGGTACCCTATTTGAAATATCAACCATAGGAATGCTAGTGACAATATGTGCCCCTACAATTGGTTGCTACAAAGTATCCAAATATAATTGGAGGTGAGGAAGAATTATGCATGATGAAAAATATGAAAGAACATAATTAGTGGACCATCATGTATGAGAAGAAATTAATGGATAATAAATATATTCTTCAATGTATATAATATTATAAGAATATATGCTATATATCAATTATTATCAAGAAAAGGTCCACTCCAAGTGTAAAATAATCATAAAAAGGTGGCCCTAAATGCTATATAAATATCCTATATATACATATTAAATATAAAATCAATTCAA
This sequence comes from Sequoia sempervirens, assembly GCA_007258455.2. Classification (NCBI taxonomy): domain Eukaryota; kingdom Viridiplantae; phylum Streptophyta; class Pinopsida; order Cupressales; family Cupressaceae; genus Sequoia; species Sequoia sempervirens. The sequence continues at coordinate 448,810,120 of VDFB02105785.1, forward strand.
AGATGAACATATTAGCATAAATTTAATTTAGGATTCTATAGGTATGAAATCATATATGTAAAGAGTATTGATTGAAATTTAAGAAATATGATAAGAGAGATTTAGAAGAATGAAAGTAAATAAGTTAAAGTATATGTAATGGTAAGGCATCAAAATGATATGAGCATAACTCACTATAAGGCTCATATACATAGTAACATAAGGATGAGAGAACATGCATGGAAAATTGATAAGCATTAAGTGGAAAATATGATTCCTCACAAGTAGTTAAACATGATGAATATATGGTATTAGAATAGATCGAAATCATAATTAAAATAAGAATAAAATCACAGTCTGTGCACATACAAGACATCATACGTATGTAGCATAGATCATGAAAACTCATAAAATATATGTCAATGAATCTTATCATATGAACACCCAAATTGGGAACATGAAATTTATGAGCAATATTATTTAAGATAGATCAAGAATTCATCAAGGAAAATATGAGAGTGAGATATATATGATAGATAAAGAGAGCATAAGTGTTAAATATAAAAATGATAATATAGTATAGGCACCCCTCAAGTATGTATATGAAGAATAAATCATAATATAGAAAGTAAAATGAGAGTATATATTTAACATAACAAACATGACTAATAAAGATGTTTAAAATGTAAGGACACACAACATATAAATAGATAAATAGATGAAGTAGGAAGGAGGATCACACCAAAGATTACATAAATACAAGGCTAAAGTAGAACTAATACACAATTCAAGGATTAAGTGACATAAAAGTATAACATATGTTAAAAGTACTTGTATCAGCATGTACCACTAAAGGTGTCTTTGTATTATCCAGTTTATATTTAACTAAGAACATGGTAACATAAAGCCTAGAGAGAGAAAAACATAAAATGTGTCAAGTAGCAATGGGAATAGGTTAGAATATCTAAGTAATGTAGTCATCTCCCATGATGTGTCTCTAGAATATGGTGTGATATGATCAATCAACATTATAATGATATTCATCATGTGCAAGTTGGCAAGATTACTCTCAAATTGTATCATTGCGTTGTATATATGATAGCTTGAATTTTACCACTTTGTTGAAGGTTGCACTAGACTTTATTTTTTCTATATAACAATAGCATAACTCTTTGCAATGTGCAATAAAAAATAAAAAAAATTGGTAAGCATAGGGATCTAAATCACTACACAAACCAACATATAAAGCATCAAAATATACATTATGCACAAGCAAGAAATATGTGTAATATTTAGAAAAACCAAATAACATGAATATTTTAAACCATTTCAAAGACATGTGGGATTATTTCTTCAAAGAAGTTGGCTAAGGAAACCATGAGATCAAAAATTATAAGGGCACACTCATGGTTATAGCATTTGTGATCTCTTATTACTACATGATGATTTTCTTATGTTGTTGGGGATCAAGTTATGCCTCTTAGTCAAAATTTTCTATAACTACCTAAAGAATGAAATTGTCCTCCCAAAAGAAGATTTGTTATTTTTTAGGTCCAAAATTTGTTTGTAGGAGAGACCATCTAAATAAAATTGTCTCATATCCTCTCGCCATCATCTATGCATATCTAAGTCCACATCAGTGGACCTGACGACATCAACAAAATTTTACATCACAGATGCAAAATGCCTCATGTGTAGTTGAATCAATGCTTCATTTTGAATAACATTGATTTGATTTTGAATGGATGTAACATTGTCATTGATTTGTGCTTGCAAGCGAGCCTCATCATATATTGGAGATGTTGTAGGTGGGATGTTATGAGGTGGAGGGGGTGGAGGGGGACTTGGAGGTGGAGGGGGCTGACAAGGTGGATTAAGGATATCATCAATATTGAATTGATCCATGATATATATAAGTGAACTTGCATTAAATTATACAAAATTTTAAGAAATAGCTAAAGTTTAAACCTACATGAATTTGTTTAAATAGAATACATAAATATACATACACATACATACATTATTCAACTTGAGCATGTACATACAAATTTCAAAATTTAAGATACATGTTTAACATAAAAAATAAGATGTACAATGCATAAATACTTCATTCAACTTGACCATGTGTACATAAAAAATTCAAAATTTAAGATATAACTATGTAATTTTAATACATGTACATACTAAAAAATAAACTTAAAACATACACAAAAAGCTCATTTATGTCTAAGGCATGTAAATGAAAAACAAATAATTTTTAATGTGATGTGAAATCTCATTAAAAATTACATTAATTTATTAGGATAAATTATGATGGCTTAAGGGGTCCCCATAGGATGGCTTAAGGGTTCATAATAGGATGGCTTAAGGGGATCTATGAATTAATTTCCTAGGAGAAAATGATGCTTAAGGGAATAAAATTTGGTGAAGTTGCCCAAGGCAACCAAATTTCATTAAGTTAAAATTATACTATTTTTTAAAATGTACATTTAGGAGACCTAATTAATAACATATGGTGGCTTAAGGGGTCCTAAGTATCTAGTTTTAAAGGGATCTATGGCTTAACTTTCCTAGGAAAAAATTATGGCTTTAGGGTTTAGGGTTTAAGGTTTAATCTCCTTAAACCATTTTCTTAAAAATCCGCTTAAACCATTCAATATAAATGATGTAATTGAATATGTAAATGAAAAAATACCTAAGACTCATTTATGTCTAAGGCATGTTACAAATTATTTTTTTTGTTAATGTGATGTGAAATCTCATTAAAAATTACATTAAATTAGGAGAAAATATGATGGCTTAAGGGGTCGTAATAGGATGGCTTAAGGGGGTCTATGAATGAAGATCCTAGGATAGAATGATGGCTTAAGGAGATAAAATTTGGTGAAGTTTCCCAAGGCATCCGAATTTCATTAAGTTAAATATATACTATTTTTTAAAATGTACATTTAAAGGATGCAATTAATAATATATGATGGATTTTAAGGGGTCCTAAGTATAGTTTTAAGGGGATCTATGGCTTAACTATCCTAGAACAAAATGATGTTTTTAGGGTTTAGGGTTTAATCCCCTTTTAAACCATATTTAAATATATAAAGTAAGGAGTTGCTCATATTCAAATATCTATATAAAAATTAATTATGATAACATTGTGATAGTAGTTTAAATTATATTGATGATCATGTTTTTGATAGGGAAAAGTAGGTTTTGATGGGACTTGAAACCCATTACAAGAAGGTTTTGAAGGGACCTAAAACCCTATACAAGGAAAAGGTGCTGCAAGAAAAATAATCAGTTGAACTATAGATTTTTGGCTCTCTAGGACTTTCTAGCACTTCTAGGGTTTTTCACCTAAAAGGAGAAAGCAAGGGGCCAAAGAATCTAGCTAGTTCACTCAAATTAAGAAATGTGTGATGTAATTAGAACTAAATGGAATGATATGAATGCAACTAAACTAAGAAATTGAGTGATTATGAATGCAAAACCTAAGATTAATGTAATGTTTGAAAACACAATGTGATATGCAAAAAAATGACATATGAATGAATACAAAACAGGAAAGAACAGGGTTGAATCAAAGTGTAGCTAGAATTCTGATGAAAAATTTGGAAGGTTTTGAATGATGTTTGGAATCACAGAAAATCACCAATGGGACTCATTTTCCACTGATGGTGAACCAATCCTACTTCTGGTAAAAACTATCAGGAATAGGTTTCTTAGTGTCAGGATCCGAAATCTAACAAAACCTAGATTTCCATCCTTAAGGTTGGACTCATTCACCACTGATGGTGAATCAATCCTCTCCCAATATTCTAAGAAATCAGGAGACAACTTTGCAACACCAGATTTGAGGATGTCTGCTTGTCGGGTTGTCAAAGTCAATTTTGCAGGAAATGGATAGAAAGTCTTCTCCAAGCTTGAAATATGGTTGATTTGACTTGAAGCACCTAGTTGACTTATTCTACACTTTTCAACACCTAAATACTTGATAAATCTACATACAAAACACATGCACAAAGGGGAAAAATGGTTGAGGGTTAGCAAATAAGGGTATGCCTTGGTCAAACCCCACTTTGGTAATCAAACCCTTAATAAAATAATGAAATGAAAGAGAAAGATAAACTAATAACATGCAAATGCTATCAACTTACCAAACCCTTGTTGATGAAATTCTAAAGATATGTCAATGGCTACCTTTGAATGCTTGATTTGATGTTGTAAAGTGCTTGAATGCTTGGATGTGATGTATGATTGTAGTAGATTGCTTGAATGAATTAGGAGATGTAAAATGAGGTGAAAGTCACTTATTTATACAATCTTGTGCCTTAGTAACCCATTGATACCTCATCATAGGCTGACATCAAGTGATTTTGAATAAAAAATTGAAAGAAAATTTAAAATATTTTGAATTTGGAGCCAAGGGGGATGCATTCACCACCCATGGTGAATGGGTCCCACCTTGGACTTAAATGTGGGTGTCAGGAATTAAGTTATATTTAATTTTTTTTAATGGGTTTACATTTAAAAATGCACTTAATTAAGCCTTATAAGGCCATAAAGGGATCAAATAAGTCATAAGAAAGGTGTAAATAGTGAGATTATGCCTAGAAAAGTGTGAAATCTTATTACAAGACTTTACAACACTTCAAAATAGGACTTGATGATGAGTAAAAAGGTGATTTTTAGGTGAATTGTAATGAATAGAGTCTAGAAAAGTGTAGAAATGTGTTACAACACTTCACAACACTTCACAACACCTTCACAAGACATCATTATTTGTATTTTAAGCACCTAATGTGAATGTTCAAGCCATATTACATCAATGAATCAAAGAAAATAGATCTAACATCAAGAGGATAGGCCTAAAAAGGCCATGAAAATGACAAGTGGTCATTTTTCGACGGTGCATTAAGATCCCACTTTAGTGAGAGGATGAACTTGCTTCAAACTCACACTAAAGTAGCCATGAATATCAAGAGAGAGGTTTCCATGTACTTACATTATCAAGATGGAATGACAAAAATCAAGAGGGATGATCAATCCCCCAGGATGAAGATCCTATGGAAAAATGAACATAAGAATAAAGGAACACACATGATGATGAGAAATGAAAGCTTCAATCATTTATCCAACTAGTTGTGGATAAGATCTAGGCTAATTGTTTGAAAAAGAGAATGCATACTCACTCTAGGGTGACAGAACTCATGGTGGTCCACAGGGTGAGAAGACCCAAAAAGGTGAAGTACATACGCTAGTTGGTATGCACCTACAAACACAAAGGTGGCTATGGGGAAAGTCATGCCGCTAAATGGGCTTCCCACTGAACCATACTAAAGTTATACCTCCTGATAACTTTAACAAGGTGCCACAAAGATAACTATTGGTTCGTGCTTCATGAGACAAGAAAAAATTTGTATGCTTAGAACTCATGAACACATGCAATGGTACCACAAGCATGCAAGCTGCATTATGCAAGGTGGAAAAAATGTAAAATGCACAAATGACATGTAAAATGTAAAAGGTGTTCAAAGAAGTCTTGTTAAGTTCATGCAAGGTTTATCACTTAGGGAATATTGTGTCTAATGTCTCTAAGAGAGGACCAATCAAAGAATAAAATATTCACAACTTAGGGGATGCAATGTGTCGCATTAGGCCACCAAGAGGAATGTAATATGCTAAGATATATCACACTTATGAAAGATATCATACCCAATGTCATCCACCAAGTGATGAACGCATCGTATGAAGTGGAAAGACTACACTAAGGATGCAAGAATGCAAAATGAAATGATGCCAATGTATGCCTCCCACTTTATAGGAATTGCTACATATTAGTCTAGGAGAAATTTCCTTAAATAGCGAAGGAAAGAAAATGAAAAAAGGAAAACAAGACATGTTAGCTGACTTGGAAAGCCCCTATGCCAAGTCATATGTTTCTAAGTTAGGCTACTACATGTATATGAAAAAGAAACAAAAGAGAAAGGGATTTTCCCCCCAAAAAGGAATGCACCAAACACATAATGGATCTATGGATTTGGGGTCATTATGTTTGTTGCTGAAATATTTTTATGAAAGAGATTAGAACTTTCATCATTCCCCAAAGCACATAGAACTAGAAGAATGACACAAAGAGAGCAAAACAAGAGAAAAAAAAAGTCTGTTTTGAGTCAACATTTAAGAGACATTGTGGTATCAACACTTTGCATCGTCCCCAAAAGGAAAACACAAGCGAAAATAAAATAAAAAGAAAAAAGCAAAGGAAAATATTTTGGGTCAACATGAAGGATACATTTCAATCTCGATGCCTTGCGTCATCCCCAAAAGGAAAACACAAGAAAAAGACAAAGGAAAAAGGAAAATGGGACCAATTGGGGCAACATGAAAGAGACATAGGGTGTCTCAACACTTTGCGTCATCCCCAAAAGGAGAACACAAAACAAAAGCGAAAAAGGAAAGGACCTTTTGGGTCAACATGGGAGAGACATTGTGGTCTCAACACTTTGCATCATCCCCAAAAGGATAACACAAAACAAAAGTGAAAAAGGAAAGGAACTTTTGGGTCAACATGGGAGAGAAATTGCAGTCTCAACACTTTGCATCATCCCCAAAAAGAGAACACTAAACAAAAGTGAAAAAGACCAATGCACGACATAGAGGAGAATAGAGGTACAAATAGAAGTATACAAAGAGAAGGAACATCAAGCATACAGGACAAGGGAACACAATACACACACAAAATGAATGAGCTAGTAATACAAATGTAAGTCAACCATTAATTAAGTTATTGGTTTCTCAATCTTAAGTAATATAAGGGGAAAGTGAATAACATAGTTAAGGGACAAAGAAAAATACATTACAGGGACAAGGCTAACAACTTCTTGTTTCCACAAAGTGGAAGAAAGGAATGAGCCAAGGTAGATGATGGGAAGGATCATGCAATAGTGAGAATGAAAGATTCTACAACTATTGCATGATGAGAGGATTTTGTTTTAAGGGATGATGGGGAAGCAATTGGTATCAGTGAAGTGATACTTGTCCAATATCTCATTCAATGTCTAACATTCTTCGGTTTGATGTCCCAGAACATGATGATATTTACAATATGGTATGTTAGAATTTGTAGGACAAATAACCAACCTACTTGAAGGTGGTAAGAGTATAAGACCTCAATTTAAAAGTAATTGAAGTATCCTTTCACATTCAGATGGTGGGTGAGTAGGAAACTTGAGCTTTTTCAATTTGTAAGGTCATTTTCGTTTGCTAGATTCTCCTTATTCATGAATGGAAGGAGGAGGAGGACCCATGGGGATCCTAGCATCTGTGTTATTAGAATCATTTAATGGTTGTTCACATGGAAGGAAAATGTTTAAGTTAGGAGGAGAATCAAAGATCATTGTGCCATCATCTAGAAGTCTCCAACATTCAAAAGGAGGCTTGTCAACATGAAGAGGATCTTGATAACCTAATCCTATTGTGTTTTCTTATGTTGGTTTTTGTTCTAGGAGTTGATGAATGTCATGCTCATGTGTTATGTCACAACCTTATTTTCTTAGGATAGTAAATCCTTTGCCATATGTTTCTTCAAGGTTGATGGGAGTGTTTGTAACTTTATGATCATAGAATTGTTGAGAATGTGTTTTCTGGGAGGAACTAGGTCCACTCGATGGAGGTATCTTAGGTACTTCTTGAGTTTTAGGATGAAGATAGCCAAAGTGATCAAGAGGTGCAATAGTACTTAGGAAGATTTGGTGATTTCATGGATGGATAAAAGGTTGCATTGGACTCAAGGTTATCAAAACATTCATTTAAGAACTTGTTCATGCAAGCATGATCTTCTCCAATGTTGTCAACAACATGAGGAGAAAAATCATGAGTTGAAGGAGCATGAGGAAGCTCAAGGTCATTAGGATCACAGCCAAGGGCACAATTGGACATTTCTACTAAGGATTTCAATGAATTCCAAATCTTATTAAAAGAAAATTCCATGATGTAAGGAAACTAAGATGCAAGAAATAGCAACAAAAAAATAATCTGGAAAGAAAACAAAAAGTAACTAAAAAAGATTGTAATGTAGGAATACCCAGAAAATGTCTGAAAATACAGAATGAAACATGTGCAGGTGGACTGATTCGCCCAGGGTGGCGAATGAGTCCCAATATGATATTTTTTTTGTTTTTTAGAAATTATAATATGATTTAAATAGTTTTTAGATGCCAATGAAGGATGCAGATGAATATTTTCAGGTTTTTCAATGAAATGCAATGCAGAAATGAAATCTAAATGAGTCTTTCACTAATGAAAATTAAGAAACCCTAGAATGCAAAAACAAAATAATACCCTAATTGAATGTTGATGTAAATGAAGTTTAAGATGTAAGATGCAATTGAAATAAAAAAGCTAATATGTTCAAAATGCAGGTTCACCAAAATGAACCATAGATTTTTGGCTCTCTAGGACTTTCTAGCACTTCTAGGGTTTTTCATCTAAAAGGAGAAAGCAAGGGGCCAAAGAATATAGCTAGTTCACTCAAATTAGGAAATGTGTGATGTAATTAGATCTAAATGGAATGATATGAATGCAACTAAACTATGAAATTGAGCGATTATGAATGCAAAACCTAAGATTAATGTAATGTTTGAAAACACAATGTGATATGCAAACAATGACCTATGAATGAATAATGCAAAACAGGAAAGAACAGGGTTGAATTATAGTGCACCTAGAAGTATGATGAAGAATCTGCAAGGTTTTGAATGTTGTCTAGAATCATACAAAATCACCAGTGTGACTCATTCGCCATTGATGGTGAATCCGTCCTGCTTCTAGCAAAAACTGTCAAGAACAAGTTTCTAAGTGTCAGTAACTAGAATCTGACAAAATCTAGATTTCTAGCCTTAAGGTGGGACTCATTTGCCACTAATGGTGAATCAGTTCTATCCAAAGATTCTGAGAAATTAGGAGACAACTTTGCAACACCAGATCTAAGGATGTCTGCTTGTCGGGTTATCAAAGTCAATTCTGTAGGAAACAAACATAAAGTTTTCTCCAAGCTTGAAATGTGGTTGATTTGACTTGAAGCACCTAGTGGACTTGTTCTACACTTTTCAACACCTAAATGCTTGATAAATTTGCATACAAAACACATGCACAGAGGGGGGAAATGGTTGAGGGTTAGAAAATAGGGGTTTTCCTTGGTCAAACCCCAATTTGGTAGTCAAACCCTTAATAAAATAATGAAATGGAAGAGAAAGATAAACTAATAACATGCAAATGCTATCCACTTACCAAACCCTTGATGAAATTATGAAGATATGTCAATGGCTACCTTTGAATGCTTGATTAATGCTTGATTTGATGTTGTAAAGTGCTTGAATGCTTGAATGTGATGTATGATTGTAGGAGATTGCTTGAATGAATTAGGAGATGCAAAATGAGGTGAAAATCACTTATTTATACAATCTTGTGCCTTAGTAACCCATTGATACCTCATCACAAGCCATCATCAAGTGATTTTGAATAAAAATGCGAAAGAAAATTTAAAATATTGGAATTTGGAGCCAAGGGGGACTCATTCACCACCCATGGCAAATGGGTCCCACCTTGGACTTAAATGTGGGTGTTAGGAATTCAGTTATATTTAATGTTTGTCGGGTTTACATTCAAAAATGCACTTAATTAAGCCTTATAAGGGCATAAAGGGGTCAAATAAGTCATAAGAAAGGTGTAAATAGTGAGATTATGCCTAGAAAAGTGTGAAATCTTGTTACAAGACTTTACAAAACTTCAAAATAGGACTTGACAATGAGTAAAAACCAAAATGTAGAAACCCATCAACCACCAAACAACTCCAACCTATCAGAACAACCAACCCAATCTCCTCCTCAAACGGAGAGGGCTCCCCTCTAATGGAGAGGAAGAAATGAAAACCCTTACCACCAAATCTAACACTCTCCTTCACCTGCAAGTTACACCTCAATAGAAACGAGTGGAAAGGAAGAGAAGTTTCCACCAAGTCAATAGTAAATACCTCCACCTCAAAAGGAGGGAGCTCCACCTCAAGAGGAGCTATCTTCACCTCCATAGAAGACTCCAACAAAAGAACCTAGAAGATGGATTTGGGAAGTAAAGGCAGTCATAACCTCCTTTAGTTTGGTTGGATACTAGAACTCGAAAGAAGTGATCATCATTGAAAAATATAACCACTTCAAAGCGTGTAAAATAAACATTTGTAACAACTCAGCAACCAAGAACACAACTTTTGAATGAAGCAGAGACAATAGAGTAAAAAAATACAACCAAGGAGTCCACCTAACAAACAACACCTTTCCCTCAGAGAGCAATAACAAGGAGACCAAATGACTAGCCTCCTTCACCAGCCAAACAATCTGAGAAGACAAAACTTTCACAAGCAAAGAGAGACTTTGGGACATCAAATGAAATAATTAAATCCACCCATAATGCCTCCAAGAAAGAAACAACATAAAAAAATTGTCTAGAACAAACCACTAACTAGCCCAGAGGCCAACCAACAACACCCAAGAAAGAAAAAAGATGCAGGAAGGCATCCAAACAACCAATAGGCATAAACCCATTTTCACAGCAAGGGGAAAGAAACCCCACCAAGCCAGAGCCTCCACCACTAAAGAACATCTCACAATAACAAACAAGAGGCATAAAGCAAACTACAAGAAATCCACAAACCACCAAAAAGGTAGAAGGGAGAAGAGACCTCCACAAAGGAAAACTACCAAAACCATGAATCATCAATATTGAAGCCAAATAAATTCAAAACAAACTAAGTATATCAAAAAAATTCTAAAAAAATTAAATGTGTTAATGTAATCCATCATATATGCACCTCTAAAAATTAGAATTAAAAAAAAAACACCAATTAAAAAGTCAATACAATATTAATTAATAGATTATTTAATATTTCTTACTAAATTTTTGTCTCATCATTATACTATTATCTTCATAAATTCAACACTAAAATATCCATCCAACCAAATTCTTTATAAAATATCCATCCAGGTCAAATTATTTATAAAAATAGGATCATTGTTAGTGTGAACTGCAAAATTCAATAAGATTATTATCTTAATAAAGTGTTGCAGCTCTATGTTGCATCTCTTCATTTCTCTATGTTTTCATTTTCATAATAGGACTGTCTCATCTTCTCTAGCCATCATTGATGCTAGTCTAAGACCATGTCAATGGACCTAACAACATCAACAAAATTTTGCATCATAGATGCAAAAAACCTCAAATGTGGCAGAATATATTCTTCATTCTGAATAGCGTTGATTTAATCTTGAATGAATCTAACATTCACATCGATCTATTCTCACAAGAGAGCACCATTTTAAGGAAAGCTTAGGTGTGGAAACAACTCACCTAACGTCAAAACCTCAGGGAAGAATGCAGAGATGCTTTTAAAATTTCAATTACAGTCCAATTAAGATACACTTGAAAGCAATAATAGAAACAGAGAAATTAACATACACACATGAACACTAGATTTACGTGGGAAAACCCTTACGGGAGAAAAACCCACCACACCAAGAAAAGCCCCTTTGTATTACAGTAATGAAATTACATACAAAGTACGGGCTTTACTCTCTAATGTCAATTTTCAACAACATTCACAATGATCAACCTTGTATAGAACATTCAAGTTACAATACTCTCATAATTGAATTCACACTAATCACTCTTCGAACTATTCATCCAACCATCCATCGAACATCCATCGAAACGAACATAATATTCAATTCTCGAGTATATCCATGTTGTCCCTGTTTGTCGAAGTTCCTTACAGAACGACCACAACAGACTAACTTCCAATGGTTCCCATTTAGCTTCTCTGATTGGTCAAAGTCACACCACGTAGGAAAGTTATCACTCAGTGAAAAGCATTCAAAATGTATTCGCATGTCAGTGAGACACTAACTGTGTCTCCCCAATGCCACAAGAACGATTGTAGTTATCGCCAAGAGTCCTGACCATTGGAAAGATGATATACCGAGTTCACAAGTTGCATCAACCTCAGCATTCTCATCAGCGAGACTATCGCTATTCGCCAAGAGATCATACCGAAGTTCACAAGTCACATAGACATCAGTATTCCCTTCGGTGAGACTATCTCTATTCGCCAAGAGATCATAATGAATTCCTCAAGTCATATCGATGTGAACACTATCGGCAAGACTTAGGCTAGCGCTGAGAGGTAATACTAAGCCCTCAAGTCATACCGAGCACCAAACAGTCACCAAGAGTCATACCAACAATAGAATACCCCATCGCTGAGACAAACATCCATCACTAAGACTTCATACCAAAGCCTTCATGTTATCCCAATGACTCTGAGTGTAGCTATTCGGCGAGACTTACCATCTATCGATAAGACTTTGTATCGAAGCATTTGGGTTACTCTGATGACTCCAGTTGCCATGAGTCTCCCTGACCACCACTATGAACAACCTGTTGGCCAGACTAATCCACTCGACAGAGGATTAAACCCAACACTTCAAGTCACAGCGATAGCACCAGTTGGCAAGACATCAACAAGGTCTTGGCGACCTGAACATTTCAACAAGGTTACAAACTGCCAGTTGGCTAGACAATAAGGATGTCACATCGACTTTGCTCTTTCAGCCTGTGAGATTGAGGCACATTATTCCAACAATCTCCCACTTAACGAAGATCACAGGCACCTCCAGAGCACAACAAAATTACTAAAATTCATGGGCACTAAGGCCCATCGAACTGGCACACCACCTGAACTTGTCTGTGCTCACTAGCTTTGTCAATGCATCTGCAACATTCTCCAGAGTATCCACTTTTTCTAAAAGGACCTTTCCATCCTCCACCATATCTTGTACAAAATGATACTATACATCTATATGTTTCATCGTGGCATGGAAAGTGGGATTCTTTGCCAAATAGATAGCACTTTGACTGTCACAATAAATTGTTACTTGCCCTGCATCAAAACCAATGTTAGAACACAAACATTTTAATCAGATTGCTTCTTTATAGGCATGTGTTACTGCCATGTATTTTTCCTCCATACTGGAAAAAGCGACTATAGCCTGCCGCTTACTCATCCAACTCACTGCACCACCATTCATCATGAAAATATATCCACTGGTGGATCTTTTACTGTCAATGTCCCTTGCCCAATCAGAATCCACATAGCCATGAATATTGAGAGTCCTCTGTGGTTCAACCAAGTTCCCATGGTAACACAAAGCATATTATGAAGTGCCCTTCAAATATCCGAATACTCTTTTCACAGCATCCCAATGTGTTCATCCAGGATTAGCCATAAACCGACTAAGTACTCCCACTGCTTTGGCAATGTCTGGCCTTGTACAAACCATTGCATACATAATACTACCAACCGCACTAGCATAAGGCACACTGGTCATGTCCTCCATCTCAGTAGGAGATTTTGGACAGTTTTCAACAGATAGCTTCATTCATTGGAAAATTGGAACAACTAGTTGCTTACAATCATTCATGCAAAATCTCTCTAGAACAGTCTTGATATACTTACTCTAACTGAGCCAAATTTTTCTACCATTCCTATCCCTGGTTATTTCCATTCCCAGAATATACCTTGCTACACCAAGATCTTTCATTTTGAACTTTGCAGACAACTGAGATTTAAGATTAGAAATCATTAACTTACTATTTCCTATGACCAACATATCATCAACATAGAGAGCAATACTAAGAACTCGATCACTTTCAGCTTTTTAATAGACACAATGATTAGATTTTGATCTTACAAATCCTAATGACAAAAAAAAAGTGTCAAACTTCTGGTACCACATTCTAGGAGATTGTTTTAACTCATACATAGACTTTTTCAACTTGCAAACTAGTTTCTCTTTACCTTTTTCAACAAAATGCTCATGCTAGGACATATAAATTTCTTCTTCAAGATCACCATGAAGAAATGTTGTCTTCACATCCATCTGTTCAATCTCTAAGTCATACGCTACAAGTGACAAAAGAAATTTGATAGATGCCAGCTTAGCTACAGGAGAAAAAATTTCCCCATAACCAATTCCCTCTACCTGGGAATAACCCTTTGCAACCAACTTCGCCTTATATTTTTCCACACTGCCATCCAGACCTATTTTCTTTTTAAATACCCATTTGCAGCCAACAACTTTTCTGCCTTCAAGCAAGGGCACCAAACTCCAAGTATCATTATTTTCTAATGATGCCATTTCTTCATTCATGGCTTCCAACCAAGAGTTTGAGTCAGACACTCTAAATGCCTCTTTTACAGTCCTAGGCTCATCAGTGCTAGAAATCAAATCATAGGCACAAGTAGAATCTATCAAAGAGAACCCATACCTATCAGGTTGCTTTCTTTCATGAGTTGACCTCCTCACTTGTTGAGGCTGAGGTTGTTCTTCTTCTTCATAACTCTCAGAACTACTTGAGCTCTCCTTAGTTTCAGGTACATTTTGAATTTTCAATTCCTCTGTCTCTGGTGTCAGAGGAATTTCAACTACATCCTTTTTGTTTTCTAACTTTGTCTTTGACTACAGATCCAAGGTAGAAGGTTTCAGCTCATGAAAGATTACACTTCTGCTATATAGAACCTTCTCTATATCAGGATTCCAAAGCTTGTATCCTTTTATGCCAGCACTATAGCCAATAAAAATACATTTGACAACCTTGTTCTCCAATTTAGATCTTTTCTCATTCGACACATATGCATATGCCTCACAGCCAAAAACATGAATATGTCTTAAAGAGGGCTTCTTACCAGACCATGCTTCCAAAGGTGTTTTCTCAATAAGAGCGGAATTAGGAGAACGGTTCATCAAGTAACATGTTGTAGCAACTACCTCAGCCCAGAACTTCTCCTCCAAGATGGCACTACTCAGCATACTTTGTGCTCTCTCCATCACTATACTGTTGAACCTTTCTACAACTCCATTTTGCTGTGGAGTGTAAGGTGTAGTTTTATGTCTTTTAATCCCATGATCTTTATAGTACCTCTCAAATTCATTAGAACAAAATTCACTACCATTATCAGTCCTTAAACATTTTATTTTCCTTCCAGTCTGATTTTCTACAAGGTTTTTAAATTCCTTAAACCGATTGAACACTTCTTATTTACTTTTCAAAAAATAGACAAATGTCCTTGAATAATCATCAATAAACGATACATAGTACCTTGACTTAGACAAAGAAGGAACATTCACTGGACCAAAAACATCATAATGTATATAATCAAGCAAACCAGAAGATTTGTGAGGACTGGAATAAAATGAAACACGGTGTTGTTTTCCATATATACAATGTTCACAAAATTCAAATTCGAGGTTACAATCATCAAGCCCTTCAACCAGGTTTTTATTCTTTAAGGTTTTTAAACCTTTCTCACCAATGTGGCCTAGCCTATGATGCCAGAGCATAGTCTTTTCTATTGGAAGTTTAACTTCCATAGAGTTTACAGAATCAGGAACTTTTCTCTCTTTTTCCCCATGAGTAGCTTTCAGTGACTTTACAGAGACACTATTACATTGCACGACATGTGCATCAAGCTTATACAAGGTACCAATTCGAGCACCCCTTGCTAGCACCATAGAGCCTCTAGTCATCTTGCAGCCATTTCAAAGAATGTGACTTGCACTCCAATATCATCTAGCTTACTAACAGAAAGTATATTTCAAGGCAAACTGGTATATGCATTACATCATTGATTCCTTCACTCTTCCATCAAGGAATTGAATTTGACTCTTCCATGACCAACAATTTCCAAAGATGAATCACTTGCCAAATACACCTTTCCACCATCGTATTTTTCGTAAAACCGTCTCGATGAGATGTCATGTGGAAATATGCTCCAGAATCAATCAGCCAGACATCATCTGATGCCTGATAGCCACAATGAAGGCGTCTACATCACTCTGACAAGAATCATAGTTGGAAGAATTCTTCTTCTTCTTTTTCTCCTCTTTGCAATCCTTTCAGACATGACCAGGTTGCCCAAGTTCCAGCACTTCACCTTGGACTTCTTTCCAGGAGACTTTGATCTCCCCTCTAATTTGGTTTTGGACTTCTTTTCCTTCTTCTTGCCTCTTTCTTTCGATCTGCCTCTAACAACAAGAGCCTCCTTCACCATCTCAAAAGATTTCCTTCTCATCTCTTCTGATAACAAAGAAGCAACAACATCTTTCATCTTAAAATTGGATGTCGTACTCCCAATAGCCATCACCAGGTGATCCCAAGAATCTGGCAAAGAACATAATAACAGCATACAGTGATCCTCTTCATCAATCTTCACACCCACAGATGTTAACTGTACAATCAACATGTTGAAAGCATTCAAATGATCAACAACAAACCCTCCTTCTTACATTCTTAAAGTGTACAACTTCTTCCTCAAGAACAATTTGTTCACCAAGGACTTGCCCTGATAAATAGATGCCAGTCTTTTCCATAAGGAAGATGCAGTCTTTTCTTCATGAATATTTAGAAGAACAGAGTCTGCTAAACAGAGCCTTATCAACCCCTTAGATTTTCTATCTGCAAGATCCCAATCCTCCTGCTTCATGCCTGTAGGCTTCGTTCCAGACACAGCAAGCCATAGATCAAGATCAACCAACAGATCTTCCATTTTGAGTTTCCACAATTCAAAATTGCTGCCATTGAATTTCTCAAATTCAATCTTTCCCGATGTGCTCGCCATCTTAATCTGTAATTCGAATTACCAAAATTTCTACAAGACTCCCACTGAACAGAATTGACTCAAAAAACCCAATGTACCCACAAGGATAACACAACTGGCCAGGCTTTGATACCACTTGTAAGGAAATATTAGGTGCGGAAACAACTCTCCTAACGTCAAAACCTCAGGGAAGAATGCAGAGATGCTTTTAAAATTTCAATTACAGTCCAATTAAGATTCACTTGAAAGCGATAACAGAAATAGAAATTAACATACGCACATGAACACCAGATTTACATGGGAAAACCCTTATGGGAGAAAAACCCACCACACCAAGAAAAACCCCTTTATATTACAGTAATGAAATTACATACAGAGTACGGGCTTCACTCTCTGATGTCAATTTTCAACAACATTCACAATGATCAACCTTGTATAGAACATTCAAGTTACAATACTCTCAAAATTGAATTCACACTGATCACTCTTCGAACTATTCATCCAACCATCTGTCGAACATCCATCGAACCGAACATAATCTTCAATTCTCGAGTATATCCATGTCATCCTTGTCTGTCAAACTTCCTCACAAAATGGCCACAACAGACTAACTTCCAACGGTTCCCATTCGACTTCTCTGATTGGTCGAAGTCACACCACGTAGGATAGTCATCACTCGGTCAAAAGCATTCAAAATGTATTCGCATGTCGGTGAGACACTAACTGTGTCTCCCTGATGCCACAAGAACGATTGTAGTTATCGCCAAGAGTCTTGACCATTGGCAAGACGATATACCAAGTTCACAAGTCGCATCGACCTCAGCATTCTCATCGGCAAGACTATCGCTATTCACCAAGAGATCATACTGTAGTTCACAAGTCACATAGACATTAGTATTCCCTTCAGTGAGACTATTGCTATTCGCCAAGAGATCATAATGAAGTCCTCAAGTCATATCGATGTGAACACTGTCGGCAAGACTTAGGCTAGCGCTGAGAGGTAATACCGAGCCCTCAAGTCATACTGAGCACCAAACAGTCGTCAAGAGTCATACCAACAATAGACTATCCCATCACTAAGAAAAACATCCATCGCTGAGAGTTCATACCCAAGCCTTCATGTTATCCCAATGACTCCGAGTGTAGCTATTCGGCAAGACTTACCATCTATTGATAAGACTTCATACCAAAGCATTTGAGTTATTTCGATGACTCCAGTTGCCATGAGTCTCCCTGACCACCACTATGAACAACCTGTCGGCCAGACCAATCCACTTGGTAGAGGGTTACACCGAACACTTCAAGTCACAATGATAGCACCAGTCGGCAAGACATCAACAAGGTCTCGGCGACCTGAACATTCAAACAAGGTTACAAATTGCCAGTCGGGTAGACAATAAGGATGTCACACTGACTTTGCTCTTTCAGCCTGTGAGATTGAGGCACATTATTCCAACAACCATCAGATGTAGGTGGTGGGGGTGGGGGGATATGAGGTGGAGTGGGTGGAGGTGGAGGTGGAGGTGGAGGGGGTGGAGATGGAGGGTGTGGAGGTGGATGGTGTGGAGGTGGATTACGGATATCATCAATATTGAATTGATCAATGATCTAGATATAACTGAACTTACATTAAAATTGTAATTTCAAAATGTAAGATATATGTTTAAAATTCACCTTAAACCATTCAATATAAATGACCTAATTGAATACAAATGAAAAAATGTGTAAGGCTCATTTATTTCTAAGGCATGTAAATAAAAAATAATGATTGTTAATGTGATGTGAAATCTCATTAAAAATTATATTAAATTAGGAGAAATTATGATGGCTTAAAGGTGTCCTCATAGGATGGCTTAAGGGGATCTATGAATTAAGGTCCTAGGACAAAATGATGGCTTTAGGGTTTAGGGTTTAGGGTAATAGGATGGCTTAAGGGGATCTATGAATTAAGGTCCTAGGAAATAATGATGGCTTTAGGGTTTAGGGTTTAGGATGGCTTAAGGGGATCTATGAATTAAGGTCCTAGGACAAAATGATGGCTTTAGGGTTTATGGTAATAGGATGGCTTAAGAGGATCTATGAATTAAGGTCCTACAACAAAATGACGGATTTAGGGTTTAGGGTTTAGCGTAATAGAATGGCTTAAGGGGATCTATGAAGTAAGGTCCTAGGACAAAAAATTTGGTGACTTAAGGGGATAAAATTTGTTGAAGTTCAATATAGAGCTTCTTGCTTTAATTATTATTTTTACATAATTATCAAACTAAATACAAGGTAAATCATGAAGCACTGTAGTGCCTCTCAGTTTTCTTTATGTTATTGATAGTTACTTGTTTGTATTTGGACAATATGATACTTTTCTTGATGATTGGATTCACAGTTATGATGATAGTTGATGATCCTTTTATCACTGATGTTTATGCTCATGTTATGCCCAGTATATGGATTTAATGGATTATGTGTATTAATCTTGTTATGTACATCATGTGATTATTTGATGATTATTCTTATCTTGTTGTTAGCATCTGATTAGTGTGCATTGATGGATTTTGGTGAAGGGGGATAGTGTTGCATCACTCACTTGTGAGTGCCTTATGACGCTGCGACTTTCCTCTCACGGTGTGTTTGTCTGTATGACTATGTATATGCTCGATTGTTTTGGTTTGCTATAGGTTGCATGTACCAAGCATCGACTCCACCTAAATTGACAAGTCTAAGTGTGCCTTAAACCCAATGGAAATTGTTGATGAAGATAACATATGGTCCCTTGTTGAGCCATCATCCTTGACAAGGATGAGTATCCGTTGTCACCCTTGTCATGTTGTTCGTTTGTGATTTGGTTTGTCTCTATTGTTGTGGTCTTTTTTTTGTCTTCACTGTGAGGTTAGGTATTGCTTGGTAGTTTGTACATTTCATTTAAATTGGGTTGATTAGTGCTTTGATTGATTATTATATTAAAATAAACTTATTAAAGTTAAAAGTATTTTGATAATTAAAAATAAATGCTTTAATATGTTGTGGTGTTGATAAATGAAAAAAAAATTGATAATGCCTTTATTAAGTTTAAATAAATTAAGTTTGTGTCTTAATATTGAAATATTAAAATAAATATATATTAACTATAGTGTGTGCAAATAAAATTTAAATGAAAGATTAAAATTAATAAATTAAATAATCTAAGGTAGATTTATTGTGTGTAAATAAATGAAGATATGTTTGGAAGTAATGAGTAGTTGGAAAAGAAAATAAGTTAATTAAATTAAAGAAAGTGCATGCAGTAATAGACATTGTGGAGTGGTAAATAAATTGGTTAATTGCTAAAAGAAAGGGGGATTTTGCATAATTTTTGGGAAAACTAGTCTTGCTTTTCTTCCCGTGAATAATTTTCTTGTTCTTGAAGGCTTTCCTTCTTTTTTTTTTTGGAGGTTTTGGAATTGGGTCTTTTGTGGTGTCGTTGGAATTCTGGAAGTGTGTTGAAGCTACAAATTGGAAGTAGAGATCTTTGCATCAATCTTCGGCTCAACTAAACAACTTTAATCAGGTTCCACTACTTTCTGATTTTCACCTCTGTTTAATCTTGCATTGGAATAATTTATAAAAGAATATTTCTGAAAGAATTTCTTGGGATATCTTTGCAAAACATTTTGTGTGTATTCTATAAATCATTATTTGATGGGTTCCTGAAGTTTTTAAATAAACCCATTTCATATACACCTGGTAACCATTGCATTCTTTTGTGAGCCTCTCAAGTTTCTTTTTCTATGTGTTATCTCTAGTGACAATCTGTTCATACTCGAAGGGCCTTTTAAGTGATTCCAATAGTTGTACGAGTGCCATGTTAGCAAACCCAAACACATTGTAATCTTTCTTTGTGGCAGTAGATAGATGATTTTATCTTCTCATTGTTCATAGCATTCAATTAAAGTCTTGAATTTGGAAATTTACCCTGCTATTTTCATTCACCCTCCTTGCTAGAGTCAATTATGTAGAATCTTTGTGGTTTTTGAATACCATTCTTTCCCTGCACCTTTGTCTGCCTACATGCAAGCTAGAGCTTATTTGTTGGCTTGATTTCCTTTGATAAAAGTTATCCTATGGCATCAATGGAGGTCATTATTTATTCCCTGCATTTCTTGCATATTGATATCCCTTATTGTTGTAAGTGCTATTCAATCTTGATTTTGCTCCACCCACCCTAGGCTTGTAATCGCTTTGCATGTAATACACTTGGCACCCAGACTCTATCCATTGCACATATCTCCCCTAGTCCTATTGTATGCCAATGAGGCGAATACCTTGAAATGTATTGGTCTTGTGTTAGTGTACTAAATATCTTTGGGTACAGAGATAGGAGTATTCACGATTTTGTTAGAATTCAATAGCCATTACACTATACTATTTTTAATTGAGATTAGGGCTTCAATGAATTTGTTGTAGTGGAATTCGACTAAAGTCTTTAAATATTTAGAACTTGTTTTCTGGAAACTGCATTTATCATATGTAATGCGTTAGATGTTATTTGATAAACATTCAAATTATGTACTCTACATATGAGAATCGATTGGAATATTGGTGTTTGAAGATTTGTTTCTTTTACACATTACAATGTAATCTGAATTGGTAGAATTTGATGGTTTTTTTTCATATTGGGATTCGTAGGGTGAATCATATTCTTTGTTGTAACTGAATTATGCTGGGATTCGATATGCATGGTTTTGGCATTGACTGAATGTGCTTAATTATTTTGATTATCAATGAATATATTTATTAGTATTCTAGTTGGTAGATATGTTGGATATGGGCATTTAGTTATATGTAAGCCAATATGCATGTATTACTAATTGCTTATTATGATACCTATATATATGTATGTATGTATGTATGTATGTAGAGATGTTTTGTATGAGTATATAAATATTGTTTATAAAAATATAGGAAACAAGGTATTTCAAAAATCAGTTAGTTATGATACTCTCACACACACATATATATAGATATATACATACAGACATATATACATACATATATACATACTTATATATAGGCACATTTGTATATAAATTTATATGGGTAAAATTTGTATTTAGATAGTTGTGTTTATTTAATTAAATATTAGGAAAGTATATTTCAGCATTTCCTAGAATGAAAGATCATTTAAGAGAATTGAATGTGTTTTACTTCTGCAATTAAATGGTTCTGATAGCTATCTATTTGGGAAACTAGATAAGGAAAGATTAATTTATTATATTTAAATAATTATGGAATTGATGAAAGAGAGAAATTAGACTAATTCATTGGAAATTGCAAATATGGAATGATTTTGTAACTGTGTACTAAACTAGTTGTAACCCACAATGTGTCTCTTGATCGTGTTAGTGGATTTGTTGTTATGTGAAGTATGTGTTGATTATATGAAATTGGATAATCATGGTTATTGTTCTTTGTGAGAATAATTATGTAAATGGTTAGTTAGACTTCCAAAACCTAGGGGAAATTTTCTAATTGATGGATCTTATGATTATTCATTTTGATATGGTTGTTTATGTATTGAATGAGTACATGAGGGTCATTAGCCTTGCATAGTGTATTCACCTCTTGATTGGGATTTTTGTACGGGGTGGTTTATACCTCACCTTTTTCTATATGTTCATGAGGTTTTGTGATTTGTGCAAGTTGGATTTACCTTGTTGGATATGTTTAGGCCTTCTAGTTGTTGGTAGGGGGAGTGGCTCTCAATGGAGGCCAGTGCACAAAGTGGCAACTAGGATAACCGATGTGGGATTTTCTTAACCTAGTGATAACCTGATTATTAAACTAGGGGGTTGAGTAGAATTTCACTCTAATTAAGATAATTGGATGCCTCGCCTATGCCTGTAGTGCTCGTTTAGGCTAAGGATGGGTTGAGAAGGCTTGGTTGGCAAGATCAACTTCCTTGTCCTTATGAAAGGAAAGTTGGTTCCATTTGTGTCACCCTATGGGGTTGGCGTCTAGTGTGAGACTGCCAGGACAACCATAGATGGGGGCCAATGTCTAGTGAGATACTATCAAGACAACCCATGCCAGGACCATGCGATGACACTCTCCTCTTCTACAACCTAGTATTCCCTTGGCTTGTATTTCCCTTTGATGTTTGTGTGCCTCTGGAAGTGGTGTCATTGTTGTGTGTTGTTATAATGTACTTGTATATTGGAGTTATGTTAGCCTTTGTGTTGTTCTTCTATCTTCTTGACTATTTTGTGGTGGGACCTTATTACTATCTCCTGGCATGGGGGGTGGACCTTAGGGTTCCAAATGGTCAGGCAGATTGTGCTTATTTCTCCATTGGGTTCCCTTGTTGTTTGTGATCGTGGTGATTACTCATGGTGATGTGGACTTCTACACTTGTTCCAGGTCAAGTAGATTATATTTTATGTCCTTGTATTGTACTATAAACCAGTTGTATCATGCTATGTTATTCAAATGTACTCTCCTCATATGTATTCAAGGAAAAATGGTCATACAATTTGTAATGTTGTAATTAACTGTTGAACTCTCTCTCTCTCTCTTGTAATGGATAATGCAAATGTTGTATCTTGCATATGTTAGTTAACCTTAACAATCATGAATGTTGCTATATTGATAATATGATATGGATGATTCTTATTGGTAGATCATTTAAATGTGATGGAATAATGCACTTTATATTTTTAGATAAAATTTGGTTTAATGAAATGAATTATAATTCTTGTTAGTTTGGTTAAGGGGATTCTAGTAGCATAGTAATGGAACCTTAGAGGACTTAGGTTAGAATACAAGTTATTCTATGGTGGGGTGTTACACATGGTATCAAAGCCCAACTTATAACACTAGGTACTCTTGGTATATATAAGGGCCCATTATGTTGTCTTAGTTGCATAGACTTTGAAGATTATGTTCCCTTTGTTTTCCTCGACTAACACCCTGAAACTTGTCCTTGGTGGTGTCTATGTAGGAAAATTCCTAGAGGTCAAGGTCGAGATCTAGGACATGGTAGAATTCATGGTGGTGGCCATGGGGGAAACTGCCAGAACACCCTCCTCATAGTTCCCACAAGAGTAATCGTCGAGAACAACAGGGCTCCTAGAATAATCAGGGAGGCGAAGATTAGAATCCGGTTATCTGGGGTTGGATGGTGCACAATTGTGTCATTTACTTAAGGAGGTTCTTGCCCTCCTAGGTCTGAGATAGGAGGATGATCAGTTGGTGGTTAGGGAGAGAGAGAGGTCTCCCAAGAGGAGAGAGGTTATAGTGGAGCAGGAGGCCATTTTATCCAAACATATGAGGGATCTATTGAGAGAACGCCCTCTTACTTTTGATGGGACTAGTAGTGGTTTGGAATACATGGTTGATTGATCTGAACATGTGTTCTTACATGCATCTGTATCATAGCAACACCAAGGCAAGGTGCGTTATCATGCACCTTAGAGGTTTTGCTTCCACTTGGTGGCATTTGGAGGAGCAAAAACTACATTTGGATATAGGATCAGTCTCATGGTAGATGTTTCTTGAGATATTTAGAGTTCATTTCTTGTTTGATCATTAGAGGCAGTGTTGAGCGGATACATTTCATGAGCTGAGGAAGATGGCCATGTCAATTGAGCAGTATGAGCAAAGATTTTATTAGCTTAAGTAGTATGCAGGCATAGGTGATGATGAGGGTATGTTGGTGCAACATTTTATCAAGGGCTTGAATGCTCGTATCAGTGGAGGTGTTTGTATGTTTGAGCCAAAAACCATGGAGGTGCTTGTAGAGAAGGCTCGGATAGTAGAGGAGAATTCGGCCATGGCACTAGGTGGTCATACATGAGTGCAGATTGGTAGTGCACCTCTAGTAGGTTTCAGTTCTTAGTGTGTCCAGACTCAGGTAGCGGGTTCCTCTAGGAGCCACCATACACCCACTAAGGGTGGTCAACAACAACAACATTCTCAGCCCAAACATAGGAGCTCTTAGTCCCAACATGGTGGCAGATTTTAATCTAGGAAAAATTAGAGTTAGCAGTGAGCTCAAAGTTATCGTCTTGATCAGCCAGCTAAGAGTACATAGTCTGTAGTTAGTAGAGGGAGTTTTCAGTGGTCCAGTGCCCCCCAGGTGGTAGAGTATTCAATAGAGGCATAGGGTGTTTTTCTTGTGGCCAACAGGGTCGTATAGCTAGATAGTTTCCTCAGAAGGGCACATTAGGAGCTATTCAGAGGCTAACAACTTCATAGCCAATAGTAGGCAATGCTAGCAGGTCACACAAATTTTTTACAATAGTTGATAACCGCTAGGGGGAAATCCCACAAAGCTAGTTTACAATTTTTGGGAGATTCTAATTTTTGCTTAAATCACATATTTTTGGAAAACATAATGATTTAAGCCTTAAAAAGTTCATTTAAATCATTCCAATTGAAGAGGGTTTGATCAAACTACCTTAGATCAAACCCCCTTGGATAGAACCCCACTAGTTTTAAACCATACCTATAACAGAGTCTCTTTTACACCTATCAAAATGCTGATAAAAAGCCACTTTTGATTTACCTTTTGGGGGATCAAATAAATTCATTTAAATTTTTTTTGTAAGTATGTAGTCCTTATTATAAGCTTCCCAAAAAGTATAATTTTAAACAAATTTAATTTTATTATTATATTTATTGTTTATTTCTTATGAATGTAGGTTTTTCACCAAAAATCAAGCTCTCTATTCTACACATGGAAAAATAGAAGATTATAAAAAAAAATTGAAAAATATGAGTGCACCAGATATTGAAGTCCTTGATCCAACAAAAAAGTTGTGTTATACAGTCTGCCTATGTCTGAATTGTAATTGGTTTGACTTCAAAACTTGCTTAAGGAAAAAATATTCAATAAAAAACTATGAAACTAATTGGAAGCACTAGATATTGTAGTTACAAATCTAAATTCAAAAATAATAGAATTTTATCCTTCATGGAAAAAAAATTTATGTGTTATACGGTGAGCATCACTCTTTAAAAATAGTGCTTACTGAAAAAAACTAGTTTTCGAAGGAGATGGAAAAAGAAGTGCAATATGATTCCAAAATTTTTGAAAAAAATATATTTAGAATCTATAGACAAAATGTCACAAATCACTAGTTTGCATCATCTTCAAATTCCTCATGGTTTAGCTGCTATAGATTCCTAAAAGTGAAGATTTAGTTAGAAAAAATCAATTCAGTGTCCAGTTTGGCCAAAAATTGTAAACTAGTATTGTGGAATCACCCCAGGCCGAGCATCAAGGTATAGTGGTCAAGACTATAGGTGTGTTGCAGGGTCATAGTGTTTCTATCCTCTTTGACTTTGGTGCTTTAGATTCCTTTATTTATCCTTTCGTAGTGGCACAATGTGGACTGGTGGCAGTGAAGCAGGATGATAGGTGGTAGGTCAAATTGGCCTCCAGTGCTAAAGTAGCAATTAAGTCTCTTGTTCATGGTTGTGGTTTGAGGATTGATTCTCTTTGCACCATAGTATATATTCATATTATACCTCTTGGATCCTATGATGTAGTATTGGGCATGGATTGGTCGGATGCTCACCAAGCAGTGATAGATTATCGACGTAAGTTAGTGCAATGTTTAGATGATTTGAGTAGTGAGGTGGAGGTAGTTGGTGTTCAGAGGCCTATTTCCTTGCATATGATCTCTATTATGCAGTTGAACAGGTGTATGTGTCATGGTTGTCATTTGTTTTCCATGATAGTTAATGATTTTGGAGTTAGGAGAGAGCCGAGAGGTGTCCCTTGACAATCATCCTATCCTTAGACAGTATGTAAATATCTTTCCTAGTGAGATTCCAGGGATGCCACCTAAGCGTGACATCAATTTTAAGATAGACCTTGTTCCTAGAGCGGAGCCTATTTGTTGACCTCCATATCAGATGACCACTCAGGAGCTTAAGGAGCTTCAGTTACAACTTGAGGAGTTGTTGGCGAAGGGGTTCATTCATCCTAGTGTCTCTCCTTGGGGAGCACCGATGATTTTTGTGAAGAAGAAGGATGGGTCCCTTCGATTGTGCATTGATTACCTACAGTTGAATAGGGTGACGGTGAGGAACAAATATCCCTTGCCAAGGATTGATGATCTCTTTGATCAGATCAAGGGATCTAGTGTGTTTTTAAAGATTGATCTTAAGTTAAGATATCATTAGTTGTGCATCTTCAAGGCAGACATCCATAAGACTGCATTTCATACTTGTTACGGGCACTATGAGTTCACTATTGTGTCGTTCAGGTTGACAAATGTGCCATCTGCATTCATGAGTTTGATGAATGGTGTGTTTCGCACCTATCTTGATAGGTTTATCCTAGTGTTTTTGTATGACATTTTGATCTATTCAAGAACCATGGAGGAGCATGAGCAACATTTTTGGTAGGTGCTTCAGTGTCTGAGGGAGAACCAGTTGTATGCAAATTTGGTAAAATGTGAGTTATTCTAGATAGAGGTGAAGTATTTAGGTCATGCTATCTCTAGTGAGGGAATTGCCATGGATCCTTCAAAGTTTCAGGCTATCATTGATTGGCCTATGCTCACTAATGTTGCAAAGGTTCATAGTTTTATGGGTTTAGTAGGTTATTACCGATGGTTTGTATAGGGTTTTTCGAGGATAGCCCACCCCATCACTTCTCTTTAGAGGAAAGGGAAGAAGTTTATTTGGTCAGAGTAGTGTCAAGCAACCTTTCAGATTCTTGAGAGGTTGACTAGCATACCTATTTAAGTAGTTCCTGATCCTACCAAAGATTTTGTGGTTTGTACAGATGCATCTTTAGAGGGTTTAGGAGTAGTGTTGATGTAGGATGGTCATGTGATTTCCTATGAGTCTTGCAAACTCAAGGATCACAAGTTGAACTATCCTACATGTGATCTGGAGTTAGGCACTATGGTTCATGCTTTGACGAGATGGAGTCATTTCCTGTTGGAGCATCGGTTTGAGTTGCATAGTGATCACCATAGTTTGCAGTATATTTTCACACAGCCAAATTTGAATGCTAGGAAGAGACAGTGGATGGAATTCCTGTGTGAGTATGATTTTGAGGTGAAATTCATCTAGGGAAAGGAGAATATGGTGGTAGATGCTCTTAGTCGGCGAAGACACAAGCTTTCGGTAGTGACTCTTAGAGTGGACTTGAGGAGTCAAATCCTTACAACACTTCCTTTAGATAGTTGGTATCAGGAGGTGAGGTTTGTGATTGAGTTAGGAAAAGCTTTAGAGTTTAGATTTGCAGGTTATTCTCTTGAGTCAAATGGCCTTTTGCGTCACTTGGGTCACATTTATGTTCCTTCCTCAGGAGATCTTCATACTTTGATCATGTTAAAGGAACATCGACACCCTATTCAACTCATCTAGGTGTTAAGAAGATGCACATAGACCTTCGTCAGTTGTACTTTTGGGCCAGAATGAAGAGGGATATTGTTGATTTTGTGTTGAGATGTTTGGAGTGTCAGAGAGTGAAGGAAAAACATCAGCATCCTATAGGTCTTTTATAGCCCCATCTGGTTCTAGAGTGGAAATGGGGCATCATTTCATTAGATTTTATTATCATTTTTCCAGTGTCTTCCCATCAACATGACACCATCATTGTCACTGTGGACAGGTTGACTAAGGTGGCACACTTTTCTCTTGTTTGATCCTCATACAATGATTTATCAGTGGCCAGAATTTTCATGGAGGATATTGTCAGGTTGAACAAGATTCCTCATAGGATTATCTTAGATAGAGATCTAGTGTTCACTTCAGCTCTTTGGAAATCCTTACAACATGCATTGGGGACTCAATTGAACCTTAGTTTATCCTATCATCCAGATACTGATGGGTAGACCAAGAGGGTTAATTAGATCCTTTAGGATATGCTTCGGATTTACGTTATGGATCAACAGTCTCGTTGGGATGATTACTTATATTTTTTGGAGTTTGCATACAATAATGGACACCATAGTTCTCTTGGAATTCCTCCTTTTTAAGCTTTATATGGTCATCCTTGTCGGATCTCGGTGAGTTGGGATCATCTTGAGGACAAAGTACTTCTTGGTCCGAAGATGCTTTAGGATATGGAGTAGTAGGTGATTCACATTAGAGAGTGTTTGATGGTAGCTCAGGATAGACAAAAGAAATATGCAGATGCTCATAGGGTTGACCATCAATTCTTAGTTGGAGATTGGGTATTCCTGCAGGTGCGTTCGTAAAAGAGTCTGATCCATTATTGAAAAGGCTCTAAGTTTGAACTGCGCTTTGTTGGGCCTTTCGAGGTGTTGGAGAGGATTGGTCTTGTTGTGTATAGACTTGCTTTACTGTGGAGTCTATCACACATTCATGATGTGTTTCACGAATCTGTTCTCAGGGCTTATTATCTCGACATTTCTCATGTTCTTGATTGGAATGCCTTATAGGTAGAAGACGAGCAGCTAGCTTTGGAGCCCATGGGCATACTATAGCATAGGAGACTCTCCCTTAGGGATTGAGATGTTGAACAGGTGAGGTTCTAGTGGGATCCTAATGATGAGTCTTCTGCTACTTGTGAGGATGCATCCAGGATGCAAGAATTGTATCCATATCTGTTTGCAAGCTTCCAGGAGTAAGCTTGGTTCTAGGGGGGAGGATGTAGTGCCTCTCAGTTTTCTTTTTGTTATTGATAGTTACATTTTTGTATTTGGACATTATGATAATTTTCTTGATGATTGGATTCACAATTATGATGATAGTTGATGATCCTTTTATCATTGATGTTTATGCTCATGTTATGCCTAGTATATGGATTTAATGGATTATGTGGATTAATCTTGTTGTGTGCATCATGTGATTATTTGATGATTATTCTTACCTTGTTGTTAGCATCTAATTAGTGGGAATTGATGTATCTTGGTGAAGAGGAATAGTGTTGTATCACTCACTTGTGAGTGCCCTGCGATGCTGTGACTTTCCTCTCACGGTTTGTTTGTTTGTATGACTATGTATATGCTTGACTGTTTTGGTTTGCTTCAAGTTGTAGGTACCAGGCATTAACTCCAACTAAATTGACAAGTTTGAGCATGCCTTAAACCCAATGGAGATCATTGATGGAGATAACATATGATCCCTTGTTGAGCCATCATCCTTGATGAGGATGAGTATCCGTTGTCATCCTGGTAGTGTTTTTTCATTTGTGATTTGGTTCATCTCTATTGTCGTGGTCTTGTTTTTCATCTTCACTGTGGGATCAGGTATTGTTTGGTATTTTGTAAATTTGATTTAAATTGGGTTTATTAGTAAAGTTAAAAGTATTTTGATAATAAAAAATAAATGCTTTAATATGTTGTGGTGTTGATAAATGAAAAAAATTGATAATGCCTTTATTAAGTTTAAATAAATTAAGTTTGTGTCTTAATATTGAAATATTAAAATAAATATATATTAACTATAGTGTGTGCAAACAAAATTAAAATGAAAGATTAAAATTACTAAATCAAATAATCTAAGGTAGATTTATTGTGTGTAAATAAATGAAGATATGTTTGGAAGTAATGAGTAGTTGGAAAAGAAAAGAAATTAATTAAATTAAAGAAAGTGCATGAGTAATGAACATTGTGGAGTGGTAAATAAATTAGTTAATTGCTAAAAGAAAGGGGGCTTTTGTATAATTTCTAGGAAAACTAACCTTGCTTCTCTTCCCGTGAATAATTTTCTTGTTCTTGGAGAATTTCCTTCTAGTTTTTTTTGGGGGTTTTGGAATTGGGTCTTTTGCAATGTTGTTGGAATTTTGGAAGTGTGTTGAAGCTGCAAATTGGAAGTAGAGAGCTTTGCATCAATCTTCATCTTAGCTAAATGACTTTAATTAGGTTCCACTGCTTTCTGATTTTCACCTTCGTTTAATCTTGCATTAGAATAATTCATAAAAGAATATTTTTGAAAAAATTTCTTGGGATATCTTTGAAAAACATTTTGTGTGTATTCTACAAATCATTATTTGATGGGTTCTTGAAGTTTTTAAATAAACCCATTTCATATACGCCTAGTAGCCACTGCATTCTTTTGTGAGCCTCTCATGTTTCTTTTCTATGTATTCTCTTTGGTGACAATCTGTTCATACTCAGAGCGCCTTTTAATCGATTCTAGTAGTTGTATGAGTGTCAGGTTAGTAAACCCAAACACATTGTAATTTTTCTTTGTGGTGGTAGATAGATGATTCTATCTTCTTGTTTTTCATAGCATTTAATTAAAGTCTTGAATTTTGAAATACCCTGTTGTTTTCATTCGCCCTCCTTGCTAGAGTCAATTCAGTAGAATCTTTGTGGTTTTTGAATACCATTCTTTCCCCATGCCTTTGTCTGCCTACATGCAAGCCGAAGCTTATTCGTTTGCTTGATTTACTTTGATAAATTTATCCTATGGCATTGATGGATGCCATTTTTTACCCCTTGTGTTTCTTGCACAGCGGTATCCTTTATTGTTGTAAGTGTTATTAAATCTTGATTCCGCTCCACCTGCCCTAGGCTTGTAATCACTTTGCATGTAATATACTTGGAATTCAGACTCTATCCATTGCACATATCTCCCTACATCCTATTGTATGCCAATTAGGCGAATACCTTGAAATGTATTACTCTTGTGTTAGTGTTTCAAATATCTTTGGGTATGGAGATAGGAGTATTCACTATTTTGTCAGAATTTGATAGCCATTATACTACACTCTTTTTAATTGAGATTAGGGTTTCAATGCATTCACTACGGTGGAATTCAACTAAAATCTTTAAATATTTAGAACTCATTTTCTAGAAATTGCATTTATCATATGTAATGCATTGGATTGTATTTGATAAACATTTGAAATATGTACTTTGCATATGAAAATCAATTGGCATATTGGTGTTTGAAGATTTGTTTCTTTTACACATTGCAATGTAATCCGAATTGGTAGAATTTGATGTTTTTTTTTCATAATGGGATTCACAGGCTGAATCATATTCTTTGTTGTATGTGACTTATGCTGGGATTTGATATGCATAGTTTTGGCATTGACTGAATGTGCTTAATTCTTTTGATTATCAATGAATATATTTATTAGTATTCTAGTTGGTAGATATGTTGGATATGGGTGTTTGGTTATATGTAAGCCAATATGCATGTATTACTAATTGTTTATTACAATACAATACATACATACATACATACATACACATATATATATATGTAAGTATGTATGTATGTATAGGTACTATACAAATTTATATGGGTAAAATTTGTATTCAGATAGTTGTGTTTATCTAATTAAATGTTAGGAAAGTATATTTCAACATTTCCTAGAATGAAAGATCATAGAAGAGAATTGAATGTGTTTTACTTATGCAATTAAATGGTTCTGATAGCTATCTCTTTGGGAAACTAGATAAGGAAAGATTAATTTATTACATTTAAATAATTGTGGAATTGATGAAAGAGAGAAATTAGACTATTCATTGGAAATTGCAAATATGGAATTCTTTTGTAATTGGGTACTAAACTAGTTGTAACCCACCATGTGTCTCTTGATCGTGTTAGTGGATTTGTTGTTATGTGAAGTATGTGTTGATTATATGAAATTGGATAATCATGGTTATTGTTCTTTGTGAGAATAATTATGTAAATGGTTAGTTAGAATTCCATAGGCTAGGGGGAATTTTCTATTTGATGGATCCTATGATTATTCATTTTGAGATGGTTGTTTATGTATTGAATGAGTACACGAGGGTCATTAGCCTTGCACAATTTATTCACCTCTTTATTGGGATTTTTGTGCAGGATGGTTTATAACTCGCCTTTTTGTGTATGTTCATGAGGCTTTGTGATTTGTGCAAGTTGGATTTACCTTGTTGGATATGCTTGGGTCTTCTAGTTGTTAGTAGGGGGAGTGGCTCTCAATGGGGGCTAACGCACAAAGTGGCGACCAGGATAACCCATGTGGGAGTTTCTTAACTAAATGATAACTTGATTAATAAACTAGGGGGTTGGGTAGAATTTGACTCTAATTAAAATAATTGGATGCCTCACCCATGCCTGTAGTGGTCGTCTAGGCTATGGGTTGAGAAGGCCTGATTGGCAAGATCAACTTCCTTGTCCTTATAAAAGGAAAGTTGGTTTAACATGTGTCACCCTATGGGGTTGGTGTCTAGTGTGAGACTATCAAGACGACCATAGATGGGGGCTAGTGTCTAGTGAGAGACTGTCAGGACAACCCATGCTAGGACCATACGATGAAACTCACCCCTGCTTCAACCTAGTATTCCCTTGGATTTTATTTCCCTTTGATGTTTATGTGCCTCTGGAAGCAGTGTCACTATTGTGTGTTGTTATAATGTACTTGTATATTGGAGTCATGTTATCCTTTATGTCATTCTTCTATCTTCTTGACTATTTTGTGGTGGGATCTTATTGCTATATCTTAGCACCAAGGGGTGGACCTTAGGGTTCCACATGGTCGTGTGGATTGTGCTTATTTCTCCATTAGGTTCCCTTGTTGTTCATGATTGTGGTGACTGCTCATGGTGATGTGGACTTCTGCACTTGTTCTAGCTTGAGTGGATTATATTTCATGTCCTTGTATTGTACTATAAATTAGTTGTATCATGTAATGTTATTTGGATGTACTCTCCTCATATGTATTCGAGGAAACATGGTTGTACAATTTGTAATGTAATTAATTGTTGAACTCTCTGTCTCTTGTAATGGATAATGCAAATGTTTTATCTTGCATATGTTAGTTAACTGTAACGATCATGAATGTTGCTATATTGATAATATGATATGAATGATTCTTATTGATAGACCATTTAAATGTGATGGATTAAATGCACTTTATATTGTTAGATAAAATTTGGTTTAATGAGATGGATTATAATTCTTGTTAGTTTGGTTAATGGGATTCTAGTAGCGTAGTCATGGAACCTTAGAGGACTTAAGTTAGAATACACATTATTGTATTATCTACATTCTTTAGTATGTTGCACTTCAAAAAAAAATAAAAATCCATTTTTAAGTGTTGTAGCATATTTTCCTCTAGGGTTCTGCAGCGGGGCATTACAAGCACTATCTTTCTCAACTCTATGTGTTTACTATAAGTTAATATTTTAAATGGTTATCAAAAGGTTGCAATGTTATATAAAGTTCTTATTGGTTGAGCTACTCATGATATAACTACAATGTTAGTTGCATTTTGAAACATAAAAGGCTTCTAAAATGAGTTCCTTCTAAATAATGGACTTGCTAGAACCTGAAAATGTTGAAGCTTGGGCGGCCCTTGGAATAATGGACTTGCAAGTTAGTGAAATAAGGTAGTGTTCATGAAGGAATGGAAAAGGTGTGTGAGCCTTTGAATTATACCCGTACTATGCAATGACATTGAATCATTTAGCAAACCATTTTTCTTCACAAAACAACATTTTCTTGTGGAATAGTTGATTGAGATAACTCTTGTTTCAACTAACCATCCTCTCATGAAATCTCATTCATATTATAATCTTGCATGATCTTATCATGAGAAGCCTTCATCCTTCCCTTCCATGATAATCCTCTCTTGAAATATTTGAGGCCTTAACACCCCTAACAAGAGGAAGTTGGTTTTTAACATTCTCTTATCTTCCCTTACAGATGTGGTTATTTTCTAGGAAACCAGGTTGTTTGATGAGTATACTTTTAGTCCTTTTTATTTAATGGGAAGGCTATATTCCATGGTTTAATTAATAAATATTGAATGTATATTAATGTTAAATTTGGTCACCTTGCGAAACTTCACCAAATTTTGAGAACTTCTTTGATCCCTTTAAGACATGTCATATTATGACCCCTTAAGACATCGATTTAGGGTTTAGGGTAATAGGATGGCTTAAGGGGGTCAATGTTTTTGATTCATCACATATGAAAGAATATTATTTTATGAATGTTTTTGAATTTATGAATAGATTGTTTATTTCCTTAGATAACTTCTATGATCAAGGAATTAAGCATACAACTATAAATTAGCCCACTTTTGACAATTTAGGATAGTGTCTATGGTCCACCCTTGAATTTATACAAATGCGTATATTTAGAAAAAATCAAAATGTGTCTTGATAATTTTTTTTGGAGCTAGATCTTAAAATGGTTATTGAATCCTTGATTAGTATTGGTAATTTCTATTCCTTCCCTAATCATCTTCGAAGTCTATGAATAAAAGGAGTGGAAAGATAACTTGTCACCATAGTTGGATTGATTTTTTATAGATCAATGCAATCATCCATAGTAAACTTGAGGGTTGTTAAGCATGAGAATAGGGGAAAATGACTCTTTGATCATAAAATAGTTGTATTATTCTTGGGAATAAGGTCAACAAAACCTTCAGAGGTGAGAAATGTAGGTGTAGGGTTTACAAGAGTGATACAAAACACCACGTAAAATTTTAAGACTATTTGTAATGAAATCACCTATGGAAGGAGAAAGGTATTTCTTTATGGGGGAGAAAGTGATTGAATTAACCTCACCATAATCATGTGAAGAGGCACAACAAAATTCATTTCAAATAGATTAAGTATTTTATTTAGATATATTATATTTATTACACATGCTCATGGATAGATAAGTTATAACTTTTATTTAAAATCTTTTTATTTTCTCTACATTTTTTAATTTATTTTTTACTTTTATATCTATTTATGATAACACTTGGATGAAATAAATCTAGCCTAAGATAAATCAATCCTCTATCTCCCTTCTCCCAAAGGGTTTCTTTCTCATTAGTTTTCTTTTAGCTTCAACTCATGAATTTATTTAGAATAATGGATCCTAGTTTCATGGTAGATATGGACTAATTTTAAGTCATTGGAAACCATTCTTAAATTTTTGATTGAATCTAGATCACTAATTTCACCATTTAGATTTTGTTTTGAAACATTCCTTGCATATTCCAATAGACAAAATGGATCAATTGTTAGCTAAGAAGGTGGGAGGTTTTTGTCTAAATTCAACTTTTATCTTCAACAAGTTATATTGATTGGTTTCATTCCAAATTAATTGATTTGATCAAATTTTGGGTGAACCTTAGTTTTTTAAACCTGAGGTTCAAGGATTACTCCAGTAGAAAACTATAGGTATGTTAATATGTTAGAGACTAGGTGTTTGTTAATATGAAAATGAAATATAATTTCCATAAATTAAAATATTCAAGCATACAGATTTAAAATATAGTGACAATGCAAATGAATTTTTTCCATTTTGAAATGTTCAAGCAATCAGATTTAAAACATAAATCAGTTCAAATGATTTTTTTTTCCATTTTCAAATATTCAAGCAATCAGATTAAAACATGTAAAGCAATGCAAGTTACACCCTGAAAATTTCTTGGTTTTCATATGCAATTTTTTTTGTTTGATTTCAATTTAGGGTTGAAAGGTAAGATTTTTGGCTTTGAAAGGTAAATTTTTTTGTTTGATTATGGTTTAAGGTTGATCTTAATGTTTGATTTCAATTTAAAGATGATTTTTTTGTTTCATTTCAACATGTGATGGTTTCGTTTGATGTTTTATGTTTGATTTCTACTAATGAGGGTTTCTTTTATTGTAGGTAAATAGAAATGCAAAAAACTCAATAAAAATTTGAATAATACAAACAAAAATCTAAATTCATAGCTAAAAACCAAAAAAAAAGAAAAAAATGTGAAGAAAGAAGGTCGAATGGCTTACCTAGAGGTCACTATTGTCATGCTCAATTGGGATCTCATATGTGTAGAGTTAAAATGGGGTTGCATTTTATTTAAAAAAAATAAATACCTCTACGAAATGGGATCCTGTTTTTTACAAATCAAGATCCCTTTTTGTAAAAAGTGGGATCTTGTTTCCCAAGGGCTGGTTCGAGACACCAAAATAAAATGGGATCTTAATTTTAAAAAAATGGGATCCCATTTAGATTTTCAGCTCAGGACCCTGAACCTAAATTTTATAGGATCCCATTTATTAAAAATGGGATCTCGATTCATTGAACCTAATTTTAGGATTTTGGCTAAGGCTAAAACTTCCACCTTAAGTGGACTCAACTTTGTGCTTTTACCTCAGGGTCGATGAACCAAGCCGGACTTAGACCTTTTACAAAAACTCCAAATTCTGAATTGGGTCTCAAAACCTGATAAGGACAAAGGAAATAGAGTAAGGTCCTGGGGTTGCAAACAACTCCAGGACAAGACATAGAATGAAAGAAAATGCAAGACAAAAACTGAAACAAAAACAAGGGAAAAGGGAAAAGCGAAGATGAGGACAACAAAGAAACAACATGATGAAACAAAATAATGAAATGAAGGGAAGTAGAGGGGGTCCCTGACTTCAACAAGTGAAAATTTTGGGTGTGTATGTAGGGCATAACAAGACCCCCGCATAAGAGAGAAGAAGAAGAGATACCATGCAACGCCCCTCAATGGTGAGTCTCCTGCAATGGTAGAAGCTCTTGACATTGAATGGTGAAGATGATCCAATCTCACCAAACAACATTCCTCCCCTTAAGAAGAAACAAAACCAAGATGATATGCAGGATGTCTTCCTATTCTTGAAAGGAAGATGTCAGAAGAATAATGATACATGATGTCTTAAAGAATGCTCAAGTGTCTCCATATCAACACCAAAAGCTAACACACTCCAAATAAGCATTTTAGGACACACAGCTGAAGATGTCAAACCAAAATCTCCTAGAGATTGATGTAGAACACACTCCACAAACAAAGAAACCTCCTTTAAAGACAAAGAAGCCTCCTCCAAAAATTTTCTGAGAGTATCCACACTCACATGTCAAATTGCAAAGAATGATCATGTAGAGAATGAACAAGAGTGTCAGAGATTCCCTCACAATAACTGAAGAAGAATCATCTTCATCAAAGAGAAGATGTATGCAATCAATAGTGTCTCCAAAATTTTGAATGTGAGACTAAAAAAACCACCAATGTTTGTCAAGTATGCATCTTCAGTAGATGTAGTTGGAAGACGATGTAGATCCTGCTACACTAAATTACAAGAAGCCATATTTGTAGCAATACAAGCATCATCAAATGCAACAATAGATGGAGGAGATGAAATACAAGGCTCAATAATGGGATTTGATGTGATGCTATCCTTGAATCCAACTGCACTTGATTCACGGGATAACCCCTATGAAACTTGTCCATTTCGTAGTCTCATGTACTCTAAGCATGCAAAATGAGGCAAATCTAAATTTTCTCTCATGTGTGATCCTAAGTCTCGAAATTCCTTTCAAGCATCAACCTTAGTTGATTCATTCAAAATTTCCTTTTGGTGCAAGTTGTGAAATTCTAGTTTGTAGGAGTTAGAAAATTTCTTGCACTTGTAGTATCGGGGTTTTTTTGAGACATTGAAAGTCAATTGCAGGGTTGGGATTTTTCCCCGATCCTACAAGCCAAAGTTGCAAAATGTTGCAAGATCAGGGTTTTTCCCGGACTTTGCAAGTAAAAGTTGAAAAAATTAAAAAGGTTGTAGTGTCAGGGTTTTTCTCCTACATTGCAAATTTACTTGCAATGTTAGGGTTTTTCTCCTACATTGCAAATGCAATGTCGGGGAATGTTCAAGACTCTACAATTCAATTGCAGGATCAGGAAAATTTTGAGCTTGTGCAACTACAGTGTCAAGGTTTTTCCTTGACTTTACATCGAATGTTATACCCCACTTGTAGCGTTGGGGTTTCTCCCTGACCCGACAACAAATACATAATTGATCTTCCTAAGTTAAAAAGTTAGGATTTTCCAATGAAATTGCAAACAAGAAAAATTTGACCCACTTGCAAGGTCATTAAATTTTGACGACATTGCAAATTTTTGCAAAGCATCCACGTCCACTTGTAGTTTCGTCATTTTGCAGTGCATATACACATTTTTACTCAAATTTTTCCTAACACTGGAAAAGTTTTCCACCTTGCATTCCACTTGCTAATCCGCCCATATTCACTATGTTTTCCACCACCATCACGCCCAAGCTCTCCAAACCCATGTAATTCCTCAAATTTACATCCAGTATTGTAGTATCTCAAAAAATTTGAGCCATTACATCTAAAATGTAGTGCCCCATGCAAAAGCCCAATTTTTCTCTGCCTTTGCATCTAAATTGCCAAAGCATATGTAGTCGCTCAGAATTTTCCCTCGTGTGCATAAAACCTTATTTAAAACCCTATTTTTTTCTAACACTCGAAAATACAAAATTTTCGCAGCTACTCTTTCATGCCATTCTGATCTTTTGTGTCTAGGTTCTTGAGTATTTTTGGTCAATTTCTCACCTATCACTAAGCAAGAAAGCCATGAAATACAACCAAAAAATTCTTCCCACCAATTTAGTTATCTTGGAATATACATCAATGGTTTGAAAGGAATTTCAAGATGAAGCTTTCTCTATAGCTTCAATGGATGAAATGATGGATTCTCAATTTACTTTGGATAATTTGAAAATTGTTCCTAAAAGTTACTAGAAAGTGTTCAACACCATCAAATGAGTCAATCTCAAGAATCCTCACCATCTCCAAGTACACTCCAATGCTTGATAGTGATGAAGTGCACGTCATCATGAGATTTCATGGAGAAGGATGTTGAAGAAGGCTAAATCTGCCTTGTATTAGTTTTTATTATTTACAAGTTTTTGTAGTTAGTCAAAGACAATCTACATGCCATTTGTCATTTGTAAAATTGTAAATACATGTAACAACAATGAAGTCCTCCAATAATTTTTTACTCCAATGTTGAATAAGTCAAAGTAGTTAGACTTTTCCTAGATTATCTCTTAGATCTCATCTATAAATATGAGAGAGCTCATTTGTAATTTTTAGCTTTAATCAATTGCAACGGAGTGATACCAAATTCTAAAAGCAACTTTGAGACTTTGTGTTTAAATTGTGATACTAAATTCAATCAATAAAGAAGGAGAACTTGCATACCAAACTTTATGTTGGGATCAAATTTGAATGAATGTGAATGTTCTTACATCTTTCACATTGATTTATCTTATTATATGATTGGGTTAGTGGAATTTATTAATTGTGGTTGGAGGGCATTCAAGATGAATTTTATAGCCTTTATGCTATATCATTTAATTGGGATTGTGTATGTGTTGTAGATGTCTTTTTTGGTGGACGATCTTCAAGACTTTTTGCTTGGAATTATTCATTCTATTTGTGGATCTATTCGTGGCATAGGTTGAAAGAATTTGTGCTTCAATTTGCATCACTGGTTACTGAAGAAATCATCATTGAACACAAAAGAAAGACTTTGTGCTTTCATTGGTTTTCCAGTTACAAATCTTTTTATTATGCTAGTATTCTTAGATTATGCTTTGACAAATTAAGAATATTGGAAATTACTGCTTTAGATATTACTTAGAAGAGCATGACGAAGTAACAACATGGAACATTGTAAACATATTCTTTGAAATAAGAGAGAATTATGAATGTAACACACCCCCCACATGGTTAAAAAAGTGTAAATATTGTAAATTCTAGAATAGTTTACTTTCATTCTAGTAAGCATTAAGAAGGGAGCCTCCCCTTTCTGAGAGGAGAGATTTATCTCATAACAACTATGGCTGAAATTCAAATTTTGTAATCCATAAAGGGATTACAAAACATTCACCCAACATGTTAAAATCCCCAAGTTAAAGAAGCCAAATGTCTCCTCTAAATCATGGTTCACACTAGAAGTGTGATCAATAGCCAAAGGAACAAAGTCATCATCAGAAGAAAAATCTTCAAAGGTGTACAACCGAGATGCACGATCAACCATCTCAGTAGCAATAATATCTCTACTCTCCAAGTCACTAATGATAACTAAATTAGGAGTGAATTCCACAGTCCTCCCATCTCCACCATGTGTAATATGATAGATGGAAAGAAGATTGTTTGAGAAATGCAGTACACATAGAACATCATTGAAAGTACTCTCCCCAATATCAATAGATCCCTTCCCAATTACACTCATGTATGTATTGTTTCCTATCAAAATAGGAGACATAGCACAAGGCTCAAAAGAAGAGAATATAGACTATAAAGATGCCATATGATGGGATGCTCTTGAATCTAGAAGCCATCTCACTAATCCAAGACCTGTAGTAGCACAAAGAGATTTCCCTTTATTTCTTGGTTTAGAAGCCAAACCAACATGACCTTTTACCTTATTACACCATTTTGAAGAAGAAGAATAATTTGAATCAGACATACTAGAAGGTAGATCAATATGATTCTTCTTAAGAAGATGTTTCAATTCATCAATATCCTTCTTATAACAAGAATGCTCATCATGTCCAAGATTCTTGCAATATGAACAAGTTGGCTTCTCCTTCTTAGATGATTTATCTTTGGAAGATAATTTATTCTTTGGTTGATTTGAATGTATATTATGCTTTTCTTTCTTTTGTTTCTTATATGATTCTTTCACCTAACTATCCAACAATGTCTGAGATTTAGAGGACTTGATGAGACCCATCGATATAAGCTTTTGTTGCTCATGTATCAACATCTCAAAAAATGATGCAAATGAAGGTGTAGTATATGCAGACCCCATAGTCAACCTATGAGTATGAAAGATATAAACAAAAACTGCATAATCAATACTTCATGAGAATTCTTACATGATTCAATTTGAAACAATAAATCTTGAGAAACTAGGCTACGAAGACATCCAAGAGCTTTGGTATGTTCAATCATCCATTTTATCTTTTTATCTACATATGTAGGTTTAGGTGCCTTATTATAAACATATAAAAAGTGACCTTTAGTCATTAGAATACTCCATGCATTTTGATGCCATGTTGAATAATTATATGATGTGAGCAAAGGAACCTTT
The DNA here is from genome assembly GCA_007258455.2 of Sequoia sempervirens. Classification (NCBI taxonomy): domain Eukaryota; kingdom Viridiplantae; phylum Streptophyta; class Pinopsida; order Cupressales; family Cupressaceae; genus Sequoia; species Sequoia sempervirens. The sequence goes on from VDFB02105785.1 coordinate 448,851,606, forward strand.
AGAATGGTCCATGGAAAATAAGAGCACAAGCAAATAGATCAAAAGAATGCACCAAGAAACTCCCAAAATCACTCAATCAAGAAATCCCCCAGCAATATATGATTTGACACTTTATATTTGGTGCAATTACAGTTTCCACTTGTCAAAACAATGAAGTGGACTTGATCTTAGTGCTTATAGATGCCAAATTTGGCCACAAGATCAAAGTAAATTTTTTACATAGAATAGGATCACTCTAATCACACAAAAATTATGCACTTTCAAAAAAAATTCACCCAAAAATGTTACCATAGGAGCAAGAACAGAGCTTTGAAATTTCTCAAAATGAGAACAACTCAACAAAACCTATGAGAATCTCAATTTTTTTTGGAAAAACTAGGCACCAAAATCAAAAACTGCACCACTATGAAGAACATGAAATTTTGTCCCAAATTAAAAAAAATTACTTGGAAAACGAAGGTCTTGAGCTTAAGTTATGGTCATTTGAAAATCACCCTTGAAAATGAAAATGCAAATGGTGAGGAGGCCAAAAAAATTTCAAAAAAGTGTTGACGTTGTGCTAACATCAGCAATCCACTCGATTAAATTTGATGATTTTGTAGGCCATCAAAATAGAATATTCTCCTCCATGCCAAACTATTCTCTCGCCGGTCACCGTGCAAAATATGTTTTTTCTTGCCAGAATATTCTCCTGGCGACAATCAATAGAATCTTTTGCAAGATATTTTATGGCCAATTTTTTCACTAGCGGTAAGTAAAATATGGCAGAATATTCTTGGATTTGTTGTCTATTTAATAAATGGTAACCAATTATCCAACTAGCTGCCTACCGATGGGGATTAGTGGTGGGGTCGCCCATGCCACGTGGCACACGATGGTGCTCTATGCGCAAGTATTGTGTAGTCTGCAATACCTGCATATGCAAGTTGATTTTTTTTTTATTTTTATTTTAGTTAATTTTTTTCTAGATAAATTAAATTTTAAAAAAATATGATTTTCTAAAAAAATTTGAGAAAAAATTAATCGAAATAAAATATATATTTATTTTTTAAAATTGTACCGATTGTCATAATGGCGACTGTATGATCCAAGGGGAGATATTTTCTCTAATGGCCATGAGCAAAGTTGTCTGATTTTGACGAATTGATAGTTAGTCGTAGGGTTCTTGGGACTTTTGGACACAATGGAAGGGTCAGATTTGACCCAAAGTCCTCCAAAATTGTGGCTACCTCTCGAATTTGGCAACCACTCTTCAGCACCAAACCCTCATAGATTTGGCCTCATTTATTTGATTTAGACAAAAAAAAGGAAAAGTTGACTTTCTCGAACACCCTAAACTTAGTGGTGAGCTCATATTTGCACCAAAAAGCTCCAATTTGAACTTACAATACAAGCCACAAAGAGGAACCCCCCAAAATCTAACATTTCTATCAAGTTTTTTTTATTCTCCAGATAATCATACGATGCAAGAGAAGAGCATTCTCAACTTTTCAAGATTTACCAAGATCTCTCCAAAAATACTATCCAATGACACCCAATTTGCTTTGATACCATGTTAGAGTTGTCTATGGAGATTGCCACCCAAGAACTAGAGGCCAAATGGAAAGGACAAAGATATCAATATGTAATGCTCAAGATTGCAATGGAATTGAATATCCAAGAATTCAATATACAATGTATGAGAACCCCTTGGTTATATAGCCATGGTGAGACATAAGATTAAACAAGACAATGACAAGTGTCTTAATGGTCTATGACATGGGGCATTAATTAACTTGACATAAAAGTTAACAAGATAATCTATCTAGACATGACAACTTTAAGTCTTCTAGAAAGAATCTTAGGACTTAAGTAAACTTAACATGTGAATAAGTCCCCTAGTAGGAATTAGCTAGGTACAAGACTTTTGTTCACACCAACACATCATCACTTAATCACTACTTTCTTGAGAACTTATCCTATCTCAAGTTAGCGATCTTAACTAATTTAGACATATTGAACTAAAGATATATAGCTTAATTTCCAGCACTTCCTCAGTTAGGATCTTAGCTTATCCTAAGTAGGAAATTCACATCAATCAACTTATACGTAAAGATATTAATTTTATGTCTTAAGATTTAATCCTCCACCAATCCATTTAAATCCAAAATAAAGTCATCATCCTTTGCTCTATGGTCGTTCTCTTAATCCATTTAAATTATTTTGCACCAACATATACAAATAATTTCATCCCTTCATATTAATCCAAATTGACTACAACTCATCCATTCCACACTAAGACATACATTCACTTTACACAATATTTTTGTGCCCATTACATGATATCAAACACACACAAAAAATGCATCCATGAAGTAAGAAAACCTTTGGTTCAAAACTTCCTACCACTTCAAATGTAAATCCATCCTCAACACATGGATCTATAACAAGTAATCCTTGAGCTCTTTTCTTTTATACCAATGATGGATCACATAGTGCGATTTGAGACGTTGATGTCAAATTCTCACACAATCAAATCTAGAAATCATTACAAAAGAAAGTAATCCTAATTTATTTATAAACAAAATTGAACATGGTGATATTGTCAACACAACTATCACACTCTCACCTTTGTTCATGGATTTTCTCAATAAAAATTTCCAAGAAAAGTTTGATAATTTCCTCAATGATCATAAGGATGAGTTTCTTGAGCATCCTTTATTTGAAGGAGCTAAAATCCCATGTTCAACCACCACAACCATCCAATCTAACTCATTATTCTTCCCACATTGATCAACAAACTGGTGATGTCATGTCTCCTCCTCCATTTCATAATTATGCTTTATCATCACAATAAAGATCATTTCAACCTAAAAATAAACCACCCTCTCACATTAAACTTCTAATCAATATGCACCTAGTTGTCTTTGACATCATTTCTAAATATGACTAACCTTGTTCAAAATCTTCCACCTCTTTCTATTCCATAACACACGGACCTCCTATCCTTGATCCACTAAACGCTTTTGTCACTTTCTTTCAATCTACCTCACATTTTTTTACCATCATCCCAACCTCAACCTTTGTTGAATTATCCAACCAGATCATAACCAAAATATTGAATGTATCTAGACCAGTTATAACATCATACCAACTATCAACATTTTATTTAGACAAACAAGTATCTTCTCACCTCATATCAACCCATGGTACTGGCAACTTATCCACAAAACCAGCATCACAAATACCCCATCAAACATTTAACATTACCAAAAATTGTCCCCCACTGCCATTAATTATGTCCCTTAAAACTCTTCCCTTGGCACCCCCTTTGACCAATAATGAAAAGAAATAAAGACAAGCCTCAAGGGTCTACAAAGAGGGACACAAAATGAACAATATAAGTTTGAAGACTCATGTGCCTACCCTTTTGAATGAATATTAATAATGGTAGCCTTCCTCAATAGTTTGAGATACTTAAATTTTATAAATACAAAGAGAAGGGAGACCCCTGAAACTACTCACCCACACTCTAACCCTAAAATTTTATTACAATCAATTTACATTAATTTTTTATTAACATATATTAATATAGTTAGTCTTATATTTTAAAAGGAAATATAGTAACATGCATTTAACCTTATTCAAGATTACGTATTTATCAATACATCAAATATCATATCTAGTAGGTCATTTGTGAACAACATATAATCTAATATGGTGTGTCATGTTTATGGTTGGATGCATCTTTTGATAAAGGTGAGGTGATCATTAAAACTTGGGATCCTTTCTCTTTTCACCCTGCTAGAAAGGCATGGTGTGATGCAACAAGGTTTGTGTCAAGGAGCTAATATAGTCTAGACTCTCCATCTCAACAATATCATTCACAAAAGCAAGAGATAATGACATGCTCAATGTTTGGCTTAGCAAGGGGTCTCCATACCCAGTCTTGGGCATGATGTGTTTGCTCTCTATCTTGTGTAGAGCCCTCACCTCTACCTTGGAACTTATGTATTTCAAAATAGTTCAAGATCTTATTGAGGAAAAATTCACAATATATTTTCCTTAAGAAATATTGTGGGACTTAATTACATTGTTGTACAAAGGGTGGTTAAAACTTTCCACTACCTCTCAAAAAAAATTATATTGCTTTATGTTGGAATCAATGGATAGGAAACCTCTTACAACTATTGTGTAAGGACCGTGCATTAGTTCATAGATCAATGAATAATGTACACAAATCATATTTCAATATTTTATTTTTTTGCTTATTGGTAGGATAATTCTGTGGCATAAAATTCCCTGCTTACTCCCTATTATTTGACTACATGTTAATTTGGTGACTCATGGAATCTATACGAGAGATGATATATTCCAATGAAGTGGCAAGGGTTGGTCAATGGGAACTAGTTCCACTTGGATTTCTCAACCTATCAATCAATGATTGAATTTCTCTTTTATTATTTTGAATTTTATCTATTAGTTTGTTTTCATCTCAAGAGGATTTCAAGGAGTTGATGGAGGATTTTGTTGAGGGTTTGGTTGTCCATGTTATTTACTAGAGTTTTCATGAATTTGTGAGGTATTTTTAATTTCTAAAAATGGTAAAATATTGAATCATAACAATTTCTAAATTTTTATTTATCGAGCAATTTTTACACTAAAGAAAACTACATAAATCTATCTCCTTGACCTCACAAATGTCGTAGAACCATTTCAATGTCATCTTAATTGATCCAAGAATGTGTGCATACTTTTTATCTCTTGCAATCTATGGTTGCAGAGGTAAGAGGCCAAGATCAAATGAGCTCAAGCTCTTTGGAAGTCTAATTTGATGTTGGACAAAATGGGAGTCATTATGGCTTGATAATGATTGTCTTGGGCTTGGTCACTACCAAGCCATAATGTAAGCTTGTTATAGTGCACTCATGTTATGTCCTAGATGGACCAAAAAGTGGTTGTGGCCAATTTTTGGCCCCCATATTTTTGTACACACTTGAGTCAAGGGTATCGTAGACCAAGGAGAGTGTTGGGATTTAGGCCATAACTCCTTTGGTCTTATAAATGGTTAATAAAAGACATCCCCTAGTTTTCACTATAATTCTTATAAATTAGAGCTTGGAGTAGGAGGTTGCATAGGTTATTTTATAGGTGGTAGTAGAAAAAAAATGATGCTAGAATTCAAAGAAATATATGTTTTGATGTAACTCATTATTGCAAGATTAATATAGCTTGGATCTCTTTGGGTGTGGAGTTTTTCTCACAAGTATTTTTCTGCATATATCTCATGTTATGTTTGCATCTCTTTTTTGGTTATTCCTATTTGATTTGTCATGGTTAATGAACTTGGATGTATTAAGTTTTCAACATACAAGTTCATTGTTTAGTTCTACCATATTTTCTACAATTGCTATTAGATTAATGGTTGGATTGATTAGAGAAAGGGATACCTTTCTTTCAATTGCGATTGATTTTTTTACTATAGTGGAAGTGTGTTATTTTTTCTTGTAATTTCATGTTTCAGGTGATAAAGATCATAGCTAGCTCATCTTGGTTGGAGATCATAAAGTTTGATGAAACATGTTTAAGCTTTGGAAATTAAAAATGGAGGATCTCTTTTATATATCTCTTATAAAGTAGATATAGAAATAAATTATCATATTAAGTATAATTTTAATTAAATCAATATAAATGCATGTAAGAAGGTCATTCTATGAATATGATAAATGCATGTAAGAAAATTTAGCTTGTGATTCAAACGACCAGGTTATCAACCTAGCCAAAGATGATTTCATTTTTTTCCAAATATTGTGCTTATTGCTAAATTAGAGCACAAGACTCAAACACATGGGTTCCTCCTAACAGTTTACATGTTTTAAATGCATGCTTTGTGATAGTGTATAATGGATTCCAAATTTGGATTTCACATAATGTAAACCTCATATTCCTTACATTAAAATGGCGTCTCCATGAGCATGATGAATTTATAATTGAAACTACCATCTTTGTGCATAAGAAGGAACTTGGAGCTCCACTATGTGGGAAAGTAATGGAAGCTTATAGAGAAAGATGAATCTGTAGTCAAAATTACCATCTCTATGCATAAGAAGGAACTTAGAGCTCCGTTATATGGGAAAATAATGGAAGTTTATAGAGCAATGATTGTTCTTATAACCCATGTTGCTCATCCTCTAGTGCTCCCTGTTGTTTTTGTCCTAACTAAAGAGGAAGGTCATTATGTAAATCAATTGGTTGTTGTTTCTCTATTAATTTTGCAACTCATGTAGATTTTCTAGTTGTAGTTCGATCAACCATTTTGTTTATTGGCCTGAGTTTTGGTTTTGTATGTGTAGCCTTCTTCAAATTGTATAATTTTTCTGGCACTCCCTCTAAATTGAGCTATGTATAGCTCATATCTTTTGTAAACTCCTATTTTATTTATTAATATTATAATAGTTCAAACCTCTAGCTTTTTACAAGAAAAATTTAAATCAATACAACTATATAAATTAATATAAATATCTTAAATACATCGATTTAAAAAATGTTGAGAAATATCATTCATAAATTATTTTATTTATTTAAGAATCATTTTATTTTATTTATATTATTTATTGAAGTGTCATTTTTATCAATAATTATTTTATTTTACTTAAGAATTATTTTATTTTTATTTACTTAAAGAGTTATTTTATTTATTTAATCATAATATAAATCAAAATTAGTAAAGATATTATAAATACTAACAAAATGTCTCTCTTATATATTGATTTTGAAAAATGGATAAAAAATGATATTTTTATTTGTTATTTATAATTTGATTAGCATTATAAAAACCAATAAGACCAATATATCATATTTATAAGAAATTTTAAAGTAAATCAAATACAATAGAAAATAATATTTGACTAAAATAAAATGGAAACCATAAAAATCACAAACCTTATATTACAAATTTTATAAATATTAGAAAACCCTCTCAAAATCACAATTGGAGGGTGAATTATTTAATTACATTCTTCTACTCTTGGTCGTCAATTTATTTTTAACTCTTCTTTCTAACCCAATACATTACAATTGTTTCCTCTAAGATTATCCGGCAACAAATCTTCTAATTTCGGGGAGCAGCCTGTCAAATCTATCTCCTTCAGCTCTGTGAGATCGCCAACGCTTAATGGCCATTCTTTTAATCCAGAACAGTACCTCAAATCTAACTTTTTCAAATTTTTGAGTTGGCCAAAGTCTGAAGGCAACTCTTTCAATTGATAGCATCCATTTAGGGTCAACTGTTTTAAATTGCTGAGATCTCTCAGTTTGGAAGGAAGTTCCCTCAACTCAATACAATCCAATAAAACTAACTCCTCTAGCTTTGTTAGCTTTTCCACTCCATCCGGTAACCTTTGCATATTTTTGAAATCAATGAAGCATATAATCTTACAAGGGAAGAAGCAGGAATGACTTTGGGAGGAATTTTAGTATTTACAACTCTGTTCCCAGAATAATCTTCAAGCACCATAACGTGCAGGCTTGGAGGAAGCTACATATTTGCACAATAAGTATGAAAAAGGCAGTAGAGTGTTATTATATAATCTAGTGAAAATGAAATTATAAATATGCTCTGAAGAAGGCAGATCTTACCTCATAAAAGCTCATGCCTTCCGTCAATGGGCCCCAATAGTAGGCGAGATGCTCAAGTTTTTCAAACTCCATTGGTAAATCAGGAACATCACAAAAAATTTGAAGGCATCTGAGTTGTTCAAATGGCTTATGACATTTCCCCGTGAATGTTATATGCGAGCTTTCAAAACATAACACTTTTAACAAATTGCTCATACAATTAAGATGATCACAATTAATTTCGATTGGAAGCTGCTCATTATAATCTCGAATATAAATGCCTTTTAAATTTTTGATTTTCTGCACAAAAATAAACATCATTACGATTGTTAATGACAAATATATTTTCGTAATATTTATGACGAACATTGTAAGTATAACATACCTTTTCATCTTTCAAACATTCCAATAGTGTCTCATAGTCCGTGATTCTGTTTCCCTCTTGCTCTGACAGCTTTTTACCTCTTGCTTGAACTATGTCATGGACAATCACAAAACCATTTTCAGATGTCTTGACAAATGATGCAGCTTCTAGAGCTCTGAATTCCTCCTCTCCAACAATGTAGGCCACATACTCACCATACCAATTATAAAAGAAGGATGCAATATCTAGAAAGGCCTCTTGAACAGGTTCTAACAATCTGTTGTATACAAAACCAACCATGCGGTCGCTTATATCTCCCTCTTTTACCTCCTTTCCTTCTCTAAGCATCTCTAAAACTATTGTAGACATCCAAATTTGGACACTTAATTTATCCAAATTTATCACCTTTCGTCTAAACATCCTCTTATCCGAGTTAATTAAGTAATATTAGTATTATTTAATTAATATATTTAATTCTGCCAAATCTCTAAGGTATTTAATTAATAATTAAATACCTTACCCTCCTTAATCCTCTTTTCATCAAATAAATTAAATAAATATTACATTTATTTAATTCCTCACATGTCATTTTCATCTAATCCTAATCCATTTCCTAATCTCTTCATTAAGGATGTGCACATGCCTAATCCTTGATTAGGATGTGTCACATCCTCCAACTTTTGCAAGTTGGCTTTTAATCCTAATTAGCCCCTAATTATCCTCTAATTATAAATTAATTAAGCCTAATCATTCTCCAAGGAATTTTTAATTCCTTTTTATTTGTCCTAGATTCCCCTCCTTTATATGTGAATTTTTAATTCACATTCCATCCTTCCATGGCTTCTAGAACCTTGGACTTGTCACAATCACCACATGTGACCAACCTTGGACTTGTCACAATGCTTACAGCATGTGACCAAGTCCCACCTTTTTGGAGCCCACCTTTTACCCTCTAGATTCTTCCAATCATTGTGAATTTAAAATTCACTTTTATTCACCCAAGATTCTTCCCATCTCCCAATGTACTTGCAAGGTGCTTGTACTTCCTCCACCTCATGTACCCTCTTGACAACTCATCTCCACCTCATATCCTCTTGTCCACTTCACCCTCCACATGTCAAGATGTGAGGGCTTGTGGGTTCTCAACCCACCATAGCCCTTCATCTTGGCCTTGTTGGAGCAATCTTGACCCTTGAATTCTCTAGAGAATTCAAATTCTCCTATAAATACCCCCTCCTCAAGGGCATTTCACACAACACTTAGATTTGAGCACCCTTATGCTGTTATTTTGCATTCTCAACACTTTTCACTTCCATACCTACATGCTGTCCATTTGAATCCTCAAGCATTTGCAATCAACTAATCATCTTTGCTAGTCATCTTGCCTATAGAATCTTGCATTTTAGTCATTCAATCTACCATCTAAGGAGCACACAAGCTATTCAAATCGAAGGCTAATCAAGGAGCAACCAACAACAAGGAAGGTGATATTGTCCTATTTTGTTTATCTATTTCCTTTCTTATTCTAACTCTCTTTTGGCTAATCTTGAGGTGTCCTTGGTGTTTTGTCTTTCATGTTTCTTAGTTAGATTCACACATTTGGACATTTGAAATTGATTGTTATCTTTTGATACTTTTGGTTTTCGTTTATCATTTGAGCTCCCTATAATCACTTGTCAAGGCCACCATGATCCATCATATTATGGCGTGTTTTGACTAGTCCACATAGGGGCATATCTTGATCTTTTATTTGTTTGTGTCTTCTTGGTTGTCCCACATAGTACCCACCAAGATCCCCGAGGTCTTGTGTTATGTTGGGGCATCCTTCTGTCTTTGCGGTTATCCCAATACTGGGCCTAACTAAAGTCTTCCTTTCAAGACTTTGGGGTATTGGGATAGCCTTCTTGTCTGGCGTGTTTGTCTCATGCATTAGACACTAATTTACCTCGGTCCTCTATACCTTGGTGTATCGTGTCTTATGCTATAGCAAAATCCAGTGCTCCAAAGATGATAAATTGAATTAGGATTGCATTTTTCACAATCACTGCATTAACACTCGCCCTATGGTTTTTGGTTGTGCAAATATTCTCCCCCTTTTTCCATTCTTCTCAGGATACTGATACTTTTTGACAGATGCCAAATGACATCCACCTTCACCGTTCCTCCATACCCACCTTTCATTACCATGACAGTTCTTATCGACATTTATGGCCGTGTGTTACCTGCATCAAGTGCTAGGACCATATATCCATCGCTACCTGCATCACCATAAGTTAGATCCATACATACATCACCACCTGCATCACAAAGTGTTAGACACATAATATATGGCATATATATACAAAGTTCATATAAAAATCCATCATACATACATGATAAATAAGTCAACTAGGCATGCAAACCATCATGAATCCCATAGGTACACATATACATCACCATTCGCATCCACAACAACATTCATTACATAAGTGCATAATCCCTATCATCCACATAAACATTTCAATAAATCAAAATGCATAAGCACAAGTGAAATTATCCATTATCCATATATACATCTCTTCACCCACATGAACATCTCATATCATAGAACATGAATAAACCAACACATGAGAACATCCATCCATGTAAACATATAGTACCATATACGCATGCATATAATCATCCATCATAAACAAAAACATACTACATGGTGTCAATAAGAACTGTCTCATATCAAAATACCATCACATCTATCCCATGACCATCATACATATATATATATCCCTCATATGACAAAGTACAAAATCCAGAGATATCAAACATCTCTGATCTCTGTCAATACATCCTATACAGTCCATCATGCATCTGTCAAAAAACTCAGTAATCTGTCACCTCCCAAATGAGCTCCCCACGTCTGATCTCTGTGGAGACTCAGGTCCTGCTCCTCTGCTGGGTGAAACACCTGGTGAATCACTAAAACCGCGTGTCCGTGTCCCCAAGGACTGGGATGGCGCTGGCATCTGGGGTGTCTGCCTGGTATACCGGAATAACCGCTGAGATGGCTCTGGAACTGCATGGTAGTAGGCGGCCATCCAAAATCCTGCCTCTCTCGCATTCTCCTCTCGCTCTGCAACCTGTATCCGAGCGGAATTCCGCTCCTGGCGATATCTGTCTCGATCCCTGGTGATAGCCCTCCTCTCCAGCTCCCACGCCTCCTGAGCTAACCGTCTCTGTGTCAGTTCTGCCTGCAGACGATCTCTCTCTCCTGCCACAACCTGCACATCCGCCCCTGGCATCCCACTCACACCATGACCTGTCGGAACACATGTCCTCGCTGCATCCA